>QODF01000041.1:4857846-5017813 GCA_024372805.1 Oostethus manadensis
CTAACATGCATGTTTTTGGAATGTGGGAGGAAACCGGAGTACCCGGAGAAAACCCACACACGCACGGGGAGAACATGCAAACTCCACACAGAGATGCCCAATGGAGATTAGAACCCAGGTCTTCCAGATCTCCTGACTGTGTGGCCAATGTGCTAACCACTCAGCCACCGTGCCGCCCTGTTTTTTTACATTACAATTTGCAAATTTCCTGTTCAAATACAGGAAATCTGCGCTGAGGCCATCCTGAGGTTGGCCCCTCTGGTTCCATTTCTGCAAGCACTTTCAAGCTAAAGTTCAAATGCATTAATTACATGAATTTACAATATATCCAAACACTACTTTACAACAAAGCACCCGTACTTTACCTGGAGAAGGAAAGGCTGCATGTACTTCTGATACAAACAAGAAAACATATAGAAAGCATTGTTTTGACCACAGTAAATTATTCTTCTCTTTTTTTCAGCATTTTAATGAGCAATAGTGATATGTCACGAATGAATGAGCAACCTGTGTTAACATTAAAAAAATAGAATTTCCAAAGCAGTCAGTGCTTCGCCCTGCCTCGCCGCACCTCACTGATTATTAAAACTGTGTCTAGTTCTTAATATATCTGCCGGAGTTTAGTTATATTGGGTTGGTATTCTTCCCCCTTATGTGGAATTGGAAATACATTACAGTGGAATCCCGGGATATGAAATTCCGAAAGGATTTTGGTAACCCGAACACCTAATTCGTCTCACTGACCCGGAAGACCCCTCATACAATGGAAAAAAACACTGTTCTGCACATTTAATACTGTATACTGTACAGTATACTGTATACTGTGTGAGTATTGTAATACAAATGTAATGTTATAATATAATCTGAAATAGAATGTATATTGACTTAAAATTCTAGTTTCTTACCTTTAATACACAGCGAAGTGCAGTACAGTACAGTACAGTACGTACGCTGGCAGCGATAAACCAATCAGAGAACATTACGTATTTTGTATAGTACGTACGCTTACCTCTGCCATGCCTCCAGTAGGTATCCTACCCGTATGCTGCAAAACAACCTTTTTGCCAAGTGCCAGGAGAATTACGCCACCATATGTGAATGGATTGTGGGTGCCTGGGCTGGGGTATCTGCTTTAACTGTTGTCCGAGCTTTCGCCAAAGCCGGCATCATTGCTGAAAAGCCGACTGACAACGAGACTGACAACCGACATTGATGAGAGGGAACCCGGCATGTTTGACGGCGAAATTGCCCAGCTTTTTTTTTTGTAGACCTTTTGTAAACTTTTGTAAAGTGAACACATTTTTTTATAAGCCAAAGTAAAAAACAAAATCAAAGGAATGTTCGTATCCCGGGGGGGATTGGTATACCGGAGTTACACTGTACTTGGAATTACAACCATCAGACGAAACGGCCTCAGTAGAAATGGTGCCCACTCAACCGTGCTCCACATGAAGACCGTGTTGAGTCCATCTACAGTTGGGTGTTGGCACCGCTTGTATCGACGGGTTGACAGGAACAACATTTTGTAAATTAACATAATATTTCCTCTGCATTTGCACGGATAACTTGCAAAAGTGATCTGATGGAGCTTTCCCAACGCTACGTTTAGCTAGATGATCAGGTAAATCAAACTTTTTTGCAGCATCCTCTTCTTGGAGATAAAATTATTTTCTTCGTCCCCCTCCTCGAAAAATACGATAATAACGAAGCGTGTTCGTGGTAGCCTTGCGCCCCCTCTGTCATAGCGCCGGGCGCCCCTAGGGGTGGTTTTAATACAACCATCAGATAAAACATACCTATGCTGCAAAGATTTCACATCGGTAAGTTTCGTCTGAGGCAGTTATGTCTAAGCGAGCTTCGTCTGATGCTGCTTCATCCATGGCAGTTATGTCTGAAGCTGTTTTGTCTGATGGACGACTGTATACTTTTATAGACTTGACTGATGTTTCAAGACGTTAAGTTTGACCATGGCAAACCTTTTTCTGACATCTGTTGTTTTTTAAGGTGATGTCTAATACCCGATCCTGCATTTCTAGAGACTTGACCTACACCTGGCTATTGTTAATTGAAATGTCCTAAAACTTGCATAATGCCAAGGACACAATGATAAAACACGGTTTTATTTGCATCACTTTTATGTTTTTGTGCCAGCACTTCAGCTTTCAACAGTGGCGAACATTATATCACATTTTTTGATTTAATTAAAGATATGACGTTTTGTGACAGATTCAATGTCATTTTAAAGACCGTTCACAATAATTTAGTCTGACCTTCATATTGGAACCTGGTTGTTTTGTTGAATAACTCTATTAGTACATACAGTTGCGTTTACAGTTATTCAACACCCCACCTCGCCTAGTATAAATAACATTTGCAAAATATGCAAACAATCAAAAGGTGGCCAATTTCAATAAATATTGACTATTGTTTTGATGGTTCATTGCAAACTAGAGATGGTCTGATACCACTGTTCAAGAGCCTTTTCACATTTGTCCTGGCTGTCTTGTTTTGGTTTTTTTTTTAAAGTGATCAAAATGTCCTGATTTTCATTGTTTTTCATTGGGATTTTCATTTAAATTGAGTGACATTAGAGAACCGCTGCATGTGCTCATTGTCAGGTCCAGTGTTCTGGCAGAATATGGTCACCCTAAGCTATTGCATTGCAGCCTCTGCGTCTCTGGGGATTTACATGATTGGGCTTTTGGATCAGAGCTTACTTTTTTCTGATATTCAGTATTTGACCAGTATATTTAGACCGTATCGGACCAACACCAATCCTGAGCATCAGATCTACTGCATATTTATAAACCTGCAAATAAAAATAATTTACAACGTGTGTTAAATAATTTTCAGCGCAATTTTATGCACATGCGTGTGCCACATTATAACAGCTGGATGATGCTTAGTGTGATACATTGTGGCCATTTGTGACCATGCAGTCTATTTCACCCGTCACAACATTCGATACACACACAAATTGTAATCCAATACAGGGTCTGTGTAAAAAGTGACTTTATTATAGTATAATTATTAAAACCCACTCATCGGTGCAATACACTATAATAATAATAATAATAAAACAATTTTTTTTTTTATCAGAAATGTGATACAGATCTTGTATTGGGTCACATATAGTGTGCAGAGGATGTTTACATGCATGCATCATTTATCCTCTGGATGTTGTCGCCATAAAATGCACCACCAAAAATGATGCAGAAAGCCCTCAAGCAAACAATGCGCAATTGTGCAAATAATAGCAGTATGTTGTGTTCAAATGAAATGGTGGCTGTATATCTTAACAGGATGAGTATGCATGTGCATGCAGTATATATTTATGCAAAAGTGTAATAAACACTATTTCTGTACAAACAAAAGAAATATTGCTGCTTTGTGAAGGTTCTTTGTAGGGGATGATTGCAGAAGTCTGACAGTGCCAGATGCAATTGAATTGAAATGATTTTTGAAAGCACTGAAGAACTTGGTGTACTCAGTCACTCATTCAGTATTCTTCAGAATTTTTATTATTATTATTATTACAATTATTGGATGAATGTGGTTGAAACCAGCTTTTTAAGAACATGTGAAGACCTTAATTATATCGTGCTTACGCTGTTGGAAACCAGATCCCTCTTGCATGTACAGTTGTTCCTCACTACATAAATGTATACACAGTAAATAAATATTCCATTTATTAATGTTGAACCCTTCTTTGCAGAAATTCATTTACAGTGGTTGAGCGTGGAAGCAATTAACCACGACAACCAGGGATGTTTGTATACACTTTGGTTGATTAAAGCAGGCTTTCTACGCATGCCCCAATTTTCATGGACCAGCTGCAGCTCCATTCCTTTTGCTGTAGGCTGTTTTCTTCCTGTCCTTTCATCAAAAGTTAAAGAATATCCTTTTCTTAGTGAGTAATGCCACGTTCGCAATAGTTTTTCCGCTTTGATTGTTACATGTGGCCGATGTTTTCATGCAACAGTGTAGCTGTGTGCTAATGAAACCTTTTCTCCTTTCATATAACAGGAACCTTCATTAAATGATTCATTATCAACCCCCCACCCACTGTTGGCCCCTGTCACCTTTTGACATTGTCTACAAAGTACTGCTATTGATTTGCGATCAAAGCACTTATTTGCGGCGTTAAATAATATTGCTTCACACACACACACACACAAATTGTCTGTTTTTGGACAATTTGAATGTCTTAAAATCCTTGGGATTCTGACAAGCTTGCATTGGTGAAGTAGCATAATACATTGTCGAGGAGTCCAGGTTCATTGAAGCTCATTGAAAACATGATCAGTGTGTGAGAAATGTTTTTATTAATTTTATTACTCATTGATTACATTACAGCACCAAGACAATAGGATGTGGATCGGGAAATCAGCAGGGGAAAAGACATTTTATAGACAATAAGCGGCATAGAAAATGGATGGCTGGATAGAGTCAGTAATTCTAGTTATAATTGTAAACAATGCAAAATAATGACTAAAAGGAAAACTAAAGCTGAAGAGAAAAATGTCTTTCCGATTCAATCTTTCAGATTGAGTGGAATTGTTATTTTATCATTGTCTACCTCTGTGAGCCTAGTTGGGGGGAAACGTTAACAACGCAAATTAAAAATAACTTTTGGCAACTGTTGTGTGCAGAGATGTCAAGCATCCCTGCGAAGACTCAGTTTCAATTTTAACAAAATTGTGGCAGTATCGGCAGCAACCTGAACACTCACATGTGTTATATCCAAAGATGCTGCTGCTTTTCAGCCATTTTCTTACTTATCAAGAAAAATATTTATAAGAAATGTTTAACACAAACCACAAAGTCATTAGTTACACCCAAAAATATAACACTATAATCAAACAAGCCCTTTTTTATTGAGTGCAAAAACATGTACCTATTTTAGGTTAACTGGAGACTCTAAATGGGCCATAGGTGTGGGAATGGTTTTTCTATTTTTTTTAGCTATGGTCTTAAACTTCTGACGAGCCTTTCATGGTGACAACGCTGATAATTGATTACAACATTGCCTACAAAGTTCCAATTTTTTTGTTTCAATCCCGTTACTTCATTTTGTATTTTGAAGTTCAACTTAGAACCTCCTTAAGATCCAACAGTGCAAAATGTAAATTCCTGCCATTTTTCAACTGGTCTTAAAATTTTGATCAGGAGTGTATGTGCCGTGTGATTGACTGGTGGCCAGTTCAGGGTCTACCCTTCCCCTCACCCGAAGCCATTTGATATAAGATTGAAGCTGCACTGCAGTCCTGCACCGAATTAGTGGTATGGGAAATTGATATATAGCGTGGGCTCCTGGAGGCTCCCATCATGAACAAAATATTGAAATGAGTCAGCCTGCAGTGCATATTGCTTTGTGTTTTACCATTGAGAACACCTTTAAGGTCGCAGCACACAACGGACAACAAACAGAAGCATTGTAAACTGTATATTAAAAAATGACCATAAAGAAGGTAGTCACCTTTCTTTTGGTTTAGCTTCTATAAAAGGAATTGGACTTACATAAACGTTAAGGTAGATGCTGTGGCGCTTTCATGCAGCTTTATTAATAACCCTACATCGGCAGACGTTATTATGTATAATTACATGTCAATAATGGCCAAAGATGAATGACTCAAACAAGAACCATCAAAGCACTGAAAACAAAATTCAAATTAGGATTCACTTAGGATTAATTGACCTTCTTTCTAAAGGAAAGAATTGAACTCCTACCTAAATGATGAATAACTCTTAACATTTAACATTGTTAAATGTCCATTAAAATGAAAGTCACTATAGTCATTATTATTATTATTTGAGTCACTGGGAAATCCTCCGGAATCATAATTGTCACTCTGTCTGTTTGTCCTAATAAAACCCACATAAAAATACCTGTACGCTTCTTAAGCTATTATGAACAGCACTGTTGGATGCGCCTCACATTTACCCCGTCACATAGTGATAAGTGACTAGACAAATTTGCAAAGCCACAAAGAAATGTATTGTGTAGTGTGATGTTACTACTTAGTCATTTCAGCCTGAAAACCTAAGTAGCAGAGGATGACTTGGACTTACGTTTCTCAATTTGCACAGCAGCATAGCGAGAACGACGTACTGTGTCCTCAAAAAGGTGGTTCAACTTCCCTTACCATCTCCTATTTCTGCAATTCAGTGGTTATATGTCTTGAGTGCAGGAATGCCTGGGAAGTAGATGGGCTATTATTGACTGTAGTTATTCTCTCTCCCTTCCCACCAACGACACACTGTGAAGAATATACCTCATATCCCGATAGGAGCATATTAGTGATGCAAGTACTGTGCAGAAAATGGTAACTAAAATACATTCTTTATGTAAAAAAAAAAAAAAAAGGATGGCAGTTTCACTAAGGAGTAGAGATGCAGCCGAAACGCATCCTCATACAATGTCTCAAATTCATTTTCCGACACAAGCTTGACTCAATTTCTGAGTCTCTTTTTAAGTCTTATCTGCTTCATTTCAGAAAACATTTGGAACTCCACTCATTTCTTCCTGCCTGGAAGTTTATTTAGCTTCCACTCCAAAGCCCATACTAAAATTCTGTCCACTCCACACAGTGACAAAATGGTTTCATTTTCCAGAACTGCACAAGCCAAAGAGAATCGATTGTGTGACTCAGAACGCCTATCCCGCACGTGTCTTGCACACAACTTAAGGACCTTGATTGAATCCAAAGGACAGGATGATTTTGTTATGCAGGAAATGTTGTGGTTTGTCTGTCCTGAGATATTCATGTGTGCGCGTCGTAGATCCTGCAGGGAGCACTGGTCATTAATAAGGCATCCTCCACTAGAGATGGAACTCAAACTATTTTCGGAATGACCTTTTAAGTCATACCTATTTCAGATCCCAGATTCCATCCACTGTCAGATCAGAAGTGTACGAGATATAACCTGGACATGCTGACTTCAATGTAATGCTCAGTAGTTGCCATGCCAGTTGTACAATTTCAATGGTAGTGTGAAGTCTGTTCTGAAATGAAAGGCAGTCCTTCAAATTAGACTTAAAAGCAGACTTGGGCAAACTACAATCCGTGGGCATTATCCGGCCTGTTAAGCCTTTTAATGCAGCCCACTAGACATTTTCAAATAATTTTATGTAAACCTAACATCATAGGTTAAAGGGATAGTTTAGATTTTTTGACATGATGTTGTATGAAATCCCCATCACCAGTGTTGTGCACCACCAGTGACTTACCTCTCACTTCGTCCCGTGAGCCGAGTTCTGGTTGGATTTCGGTGCTGGGGAAAGTAGTTCCTGGGGTCACGGCAGTAAAGAGTTTGGTTTCTCAAAACAGTATGTGTTGAAAAGAGTAATACATGCATACATTTGCATGACAAACATTCCTCCCTAAAAAATAAAGTTGTTATCGCTACGCACCCCCGCATGTCCAAGTCTTGTGCCCATTTCCTTCACCTGCTTCTGCGTTTACTGCTGGCATCCATCCATCCATCCATTTTCTATGCCGCTTATCCTCATTAGTGTCACGGGGATGCTGGAGCCTATCCCAGCAGACTTTGGGCAAGAGGCGGGGTACACCTTGGACTGGTCGCCAGCCAATCGCAGTACTGCTGGTATAGTGAAAGTAAACATGTCTGACTAAGGAACAAATGATGATGACATTCCTTTTAGCACAAAGCCAGTCGAACACCTTTGTGAACGGGAATACACGGAAGCTGAATGCTGGGGTTTTGGAGACCTTTTTCCATATTCCAAAAACCAACTGGAAGAAGCGGCACAGTCAGCTGCTCTCACTGTAAGTGTTGATTATATATAATCACAGTTTCACGCGAGTATACTGATTTCCTTACTATACGAGTCTAGCTAATACACCAACTTGGCTACATATCTCCAAGCATCTACTGTAAATACTGCAATTAGAAAATGTATCATTGAATTTCCTACATGTTTGGCAATGTTATTTTCATGACTTTTTCATGTGCCGTTGTTTCCAAGTTCATTTAAGTATGCACTGACTTACTTCATGTTGTTTGCTATTCCAGACAGCACACTTGTTTGCCTATCGCATGAATGAGCACCAAAAAAGAGAAGCTTGGTCCGGGCAACAGGAAAGTTCTTCCCTCATTTGTGGTGGACCTCATAAGAAAAACATATCCATCACCAAATGCATGCTTTTGTTTTAGATGTTTCAATGTTTAATTGGAGATTATTTACTCATTTTATTTTAAAATATATTTCTTCAACATTTTGTATTCAAGAAATACGCCACATATGAATGTTGAATTTGTTTCAGTCCTGTTGAAGACACCAAGACACCTGATGTGATGATATCAACAGGGCCTGAAAAAAAATAGTTTTGGTAAATGTAGAAAAAAAAAACAATGACTTTCTCAGTAAACAGCAGCAGCTTTGTCCATTCCTTCCATCCTTTTTCTATACCGCTTATCCCCACTAAGGTCACGAGGGTACACCAGAGCCTATCTCAGCTTGACTTTGGGTGAGACAGCTACTTCATCTTATTTGGCTTTGGAGAGGGAGCAACGTTGGCCGCTATGTGGGTGGAGGTGGAACTGCTCATCTCCAAGCCTGGCATTACTGTATTATGCAGCTGCCATTGAATGTCTTGAATCCTGTGTTGTTGGCTCGTACAGCTTCCTTACAAGCCGCCACTTTGACTGCTCAGATGAATGACATTGTCATTTTTTTTTCCTGGGAATGAATATTTTCCAGTCATTCTCAACTTGTGGGTCATAAGATAATGGCAGAAATCGTCACATCATGCTAGTAACAGGAAAGGTCCTATGTGAAAACTACATCACAAATCTAGAATGAGTAAATTCTGGGATCAAAAGTAAAATCATGAAATCATAAATCAGGGAAACATTATTACCTAAAAGAGCAAAAACTTATACGATGAAAGACATAAATATAAAAATGTCAATAATATGAGAAGAATATATGACTGAAACAATAAATAATGCCCAGTGATGGACAGTAAAAGTGAATTCTATTTTGGGGACTCCCAACTCGTAAGGTTTGAAAAGTATTGATTTATCCGGTGAAAGCATGGATAAGGTTTACTATACAGTATGTACAGATGTTGACTGTAATAAAATATGTGTTTGAACATACCCATTGGACTTAGGTCTCTCACAAGATTTACTGAGTACAACCGCGGTGAGTGCGCTGCACCCCTTTTCCAGCCATTTTTTCTTTTTTTGTTGCTCTACGCTGAGGTTGTCGTGGTAACATTTGCACTCCTGCCCATCATCTTCCCAGTGGTGGATACCGCATACTTGGTACAGGGTAAAGGTCCACTTGCGTCTCAATTCCTATTGTTTGAGGAAACGTAGATACTGTTTAGCAAATTTCACAAAGTAATTGTTTGCCCCATGCTTTCAATTAATTGATAACCACCAGCAATTCCATACAATCTCTAGTTAATAATAATAACAATATGAATGAGTATTATTCTGAGTATTTCTTTTTACAAGGAATAGCATAACTATGAAACAGCTTGGCAACTGGGTGAGCTTTGGAAAAATAAAATATATAAAATAAAATAAAAAAATATGTGCAGACAAACAAGTCCATGTGTGAAAATAAAATAAGCCTTTTTAGAGTTTTACGTTCTAATTCAGAAAGGTCCATGTGACAAAAAATGAAATAAATCAAAGTAAGCATTACCTACCCATCTCAACCTTATGAGCTGCACAAGCACCAGAAGTGATTTCCCAAAAGACTTAATCCATGGCTGCAGGTCCCGGTTTTATTCCTCACTGCTGCTGTTGCCTTCTTCACACCACATCATTTGTAAAGATAAAGATAGAAAAGTCAACTTGATGTAAAGTCTTGACAAAGGTAAATTGAATGACAGTCAGAGACACCCTCAAATGTTCACTTATATTTCTGGACTTGGGAGGGGTTGACTGAGGGAGTCCAGAAAAAAACTAGGTTTACCTTTTCAGGGTTTGAAGTTCCGGCCTCCGAGTGGGCTGTTGCAGCCACTGCAAAGCGTGCCTTTGAAAACATGAAATGTTGAGTTGTAGATTGCACGATAAAAGCTCAATTTTCTCACTTTTTCTGTGCAGACTGTACCCACATGCATTTTGTTTGGGTTTTATTTATTTTACAAATGACACTTATGTCAGTGTTGTTTGTGTTTTAGAAGGTCACGCACAGCTGACATATTTCTATTGTGACTGGAAGTATGCACGTAGAAACATGGAGACGACCACACTTGCTGACAGTTTGCTGTCTATGCTGTACTGTATATTGCATGCTGTGTGCATATGTATGCTATGCTGCACGGTGTAACTTTGCCGACCTTAACAACTGTCTTCATATGTTATGTTATATTTGGGGCATTTGGTGATTTGTTGCACACAACGTTACTTGCTGGTTCTTGAAAGCCCTCCGAGTGCAATACTCTTACCTTGTAAATAAGGTACTAATACTGTATATTAGCACCAAATTAGGTAGTATAGGTACAGTAGTTCTTACCTGGGATGCAAGTACAGCAGAACTCCGTCCTGGCTGTGTAGGAACGTAATCCTCCTCGCTGAAGTGTGCACTGCACACACAAAGCTGTTTTATCCTGGCTACTTTGGTTGCCACATTATAACCAAGACGGCCAAACTGGTCTAATAGCAACGTCCGTGACAGGAAAACCACGGAATGTGTCGGACAGTTAATCAAGATTCTTGTTTTTGCAGCCCGGATAATTAGAGGTCCGCGCCATCTGTTTTTTTTTACCACTCTTACTCGCTCAGGTAGCAGCCAAAGGCATCCCCGCACGTAAACACTCTGAAACATACACCACATTGGGCAAGCGGGGGCGCGTAGTCATAACGACAATAGAGAGCGATTTGTGAGGTCTGATGTTTTTGGGGAGGCATGTTTGTCATGCAAATGTATTACTCTTTTCAACAAATAATGTTTTAAGAAACCAAACTCTTTACTTCCGTGACCCCAGCAACTGACCGGAACTACTTTCCTCAGCACCAAAATCCGAAAAGAACTCGGTTCACGGGGCGAAGTGAGAGGTAAGTCACTTGTGATGCACTACACTGGTGATGAGGATTTCATACAACATCATGTCAACAAATCCGAACTATCCCTTTAACATAACCTAACACTGAGGCTGCATTTGGCAATAGGATTTGACATGCTATTTTCAAATTAGCCTACCTATTTAAATTATTTCAGAAGTTTTTGAAGCGAGAGAGTCGGCGCTTCCTAGTGAAATACAGGTTATTACGGTAATCGCAGGGACTGCTCCAGAAAGATGAGGGAATGACATAAAGCAGAGTGGGTGAGGGTGTGTAAAGACCATGTGACACAGAGGGACACAGAAGAAAGCTTTGGCAGAAAAATGATATTCTTTGGACCTATTTAACCCTTTGTGCTCATGTTTCAACCTTGTTTGGTGAGTTTTTGCTGTGTTTTGATTGACAGCAGAACATGTAGAGGAGGCCGTCGGGGAAGTAAACAAGCAGTGTTCCAATCCCTGAACTGCTCAGCAATGAAAACTCATCCCTGTGTGCGTGCCTGTATGAGAGAGCACAGCGGATTCATCGCTCATTGCATGTATATTTATACTTTGGATACTGTGTTGTGATATTTGATAAACTGTCCTGTTCAAGGTGGTATCCAATTTATCTGCTGAGTTAAATCATAGTGATCGCAAGTGGACAAAGAAGGTGAAACTCAGATTCAACTAACACAACAAGAACTACAAACATTTTCACTAACATTTCCCCCAAAGGCCAAATTACATGCGACAGTATAAGCAACCCCATTTGTTCATCTTGTGAGTAAGAGTATAGTGAGTACATGTTTTAACCTCCATCCATACATCCATCCATTTTCTTGCGCTTATCCAGGTTCCGGGTGACGGGGACAGCAGTCTCAATAGGGAAGCCCAGACTGATGCTTTAACCTACACATCTTAAATATTCCAGAATCATTGTTTTTGAGATTTTGAACTGGGTTTCTATTGTCACTCTTGTGTAATTTTACTTATGCATTGCCAACTTCTGACAATGATCACCAAGGAGGTTTATTCTACTAATACTTTAATGCAACAGACAAGGCATTGTGTATTGCATTGTGTTATGTGCATTGTGTGATAGGAACACTGAATGTGGCAATGCTTCCTATATCCCTACCATCAGTGGCCAGTCTAAATAGTGATATTGTTGTTTTAGGATATACAGCAATAACATCGGAATATATTTCGGACTAGATAAGTGTGGGCGGATGGTACTGAGTCGAGGCAAGATGAGCACAACTGGACAGCTACATGAGGAGGTATCTTAGAGTTCAGCCACAGCCAAACGCCTGCAGAGGGTAGATCATAAAGAGTCAGCCGAATGCCAAGAATACTTAAGATCCAGGCAATCAACATCTATGCCTTGCCAGTAATCAGATACGTTGCTGGTATAATACGCTGGCCGCAAGAAGAGACACAAGCCGCTGATGTCAAGACAAGAAAGCTCTTTAAATGCATGGCGGGTTCCACTCCAAGCATTTAGCATCCTGAGGCTATACACAAAGCGACAAGAAAGGGCCAAGGATGAGTGGTCATCACAGGCACTGTCAAAGAGGAAGCATGAAAACCTATAAGAATCAAGAAGATGGCCCCCAACTACAACCTGCTAAGTTGAATGCCTGAGGGAACAGAAGCCCAGTTAGGAGGAGGAGCAAGACGAGCTATCCTGGAAAGACAAGCCCGTGTAAGGCATGACATTGTGAAAACATGCCAGTAGCTGGAAAAGGCTGAACTGAAAGACAGCAAGGAGATGCTAATGATGGCAGAAAAAGAACAGGCCGCAAACACAAGATCAATAGACGACATCAGATAGGACCCCGGATTTAGGACTGCGCAAATAATACCCATAGACAGTGCAGCACCTAACAGCAGTATGTATAATGCTGGCAGGGAAGGCATAACCGGGTTGCAGGAATAATCTGCCCCAAATATGGACTGACTGACTGAATCAAGACGGTAGAAACCACAGAAGATGGTTGAGAACAACCAGGCCAAGATCTTGTGGGACTTCAGGGGTCAGACTGACATAGCGCTGATGGCCAACCAGCCTGACATAGTGGTGGTAGATAAACATCAGAAGACAGCACTCGTGATCTCGAGCAATCCAGAATGATCACACAACATCCAGAAGAAGAAACATAAAAAGCTAGAGAAAGACCAAGGGCTGAGGAAATTGTGGGTTGTGAAGGCATTGGTGCCAGTAGTGATCAGAGCTCTGAGTGCAGTAACGCCCGAGGTCTTGTGTAAGACGGTCATAATGTCAAATAGTTTATGAATGCATTCTTGTGCATCTCCTCTCACTACTTCCGTGTAGCTTTTTTGCCCACTGCGCTTCTGTTAGACCATTGCCTTTTGTTGGTTTTTGTGTCCCACCCTCCTGTGGCTGTAGTTGTTTGCATCTGTTCGTGCTACAATAATAAACTTTTCATCTGCTGTCTCTGCATCCCGGAGTCACGACCATGCCAGAACTTGACAGCAATCTTCTAGCACGCACTCAATATGGCAATTGGTGGAAATCTGTTCTATGAAAAAGAACAAGTAAAACATGATAGTTATCATTATTCACGCTCCCTTGTGCTTTTATTTCTCTTCCTTCCCACTCACGTGATTAACAGCAAAACCAATTCCCTTCCTGTGGGAAGCCCAAATAATAACTTTCTTTGTTAGGAGTAATTTATTGATGTGGATTGGGGGTCTTGTAATTCTGCCATTTGTGTACGTGCTCTGGTGGCTTGGCATGGTATGTTTCAGACAAGCTTAACATGTTACATTAAGGCAGTGCTTTTCAAATAACGGGGCGGGCACCCCTGGGGAAAAGTGGTGAACTGTCAGGAAGGGCGTAAGAGGCAGGAAATACAAGGGAGTGCAGAACTATTAGACAAGTTGTATTTTTGAGGATTAATATTATTATTGAACAACAACCATGTTCTCAATAACCCAAAAAAACTCATTAATATCAAAGCTGAATATTTTTGGAAGTAGTTTTTAGTTTGTTTTTAGTTTTAGCTATTTTAGGAGGCTATCCGTGTGTGCAGGTGACTATTAGTGTGCATAATTATTAGGCAACTTAATAAAAAACATATACCATTTTCAATTATTTATTTTCACCAGTAAAACCAATATAAAATCTCAACATTCACAAATATATATTTCTGACATTCAAAAACAAAACAAGTTGAGTTGAGCTTGACCCCATCCTCAACCCGAAAAGGCCCCACAAGCTCATCTTTGATGATACCAGCCCAAACCAGTACTCCACCTCCACCTTGCTGGCGTACGAGTCGGACTGGCGCTCTCTGCCCTTTACCAATCCATCCATGAGCCCATCCATCAGGCCCATCAAGATTCACTCTCATTTCATCAGTCTCCAACTCCAGTGATGTTGCAGCTCTGAAATATGGCAAAACTGGTGGCAAGTGGAATCTTGGCAGCTGCACGCTTGACTTTTCTCGGTTCATGGGCAGTTATTTTGCACCTCGGTTTTTCCACACGCTTCTTGCGACCCTGTTGACTATTTTGAATGAAACGCTTGATTGTTCGATGATCACGCTTCAAAAGCTTGGCAATTTTAGGAGTGCTGCATCCCTCTACAAGATATCTCACTATTGTTGACTTTTCGGAGCCTGTCAAATCCTTCCTTTGACCCATTTTGCCAAAGAAAAGGAAAGTGCCAAATAATTATGCACACCTGATATAGGGTGTTGATGTCATTAGACCACACCCCTTCTCATTACAGAGATGCACATCACCTAAAATGCTTAATTGATAGTAGGCTTTCAAGCCTTTACAGCTTGGAGTAAGACAACATGCATAAAAAGGATGATGTGGTCAAAATACTCATTTGCCAATTCTGCACTCCCTGTACATTCAAAATTAGTGCAGAACATGTACAAATATATTGTACGTGACATCTAATTTGACACTTGAATACACTTTTGCATTTTCCTGCTTTCAGTTGTGAGTTCAGTCTGGACAGTACACATCAATAAATTTATTTTCTCAATGGTATTTCAAATAAGGGAAGGGTGGGGCCGAAAACATTTGTGACAGAAAATAATTGAAAAAGAACCATTGCATTAAGGAACATCATGTTCTTACAATTGCATGATTCAATATGTCTGAAAAAGAGTAGGAAGAAGCATTCATTGATTTTCTATACCGCTTATCCTCATTAGGGTTGCGGGTATGCTGGAGCCTATACCAGCTGACTTAGGGCGGGAGGCGGGGTACACCCTGGACTGGTCGCCAGCCAATCACAGGGCACAAATAGACAAACAAACATTCACACTCACATTCACACTCTAATGGACAATTTAGAGTGCCCAATTCACCAATCATGCATGTTTTTGGAATGTGGGAGGAAACCGGAGTGCCCGGAGAAAACCCACGCATGCACGGGAAGAACATGCAAACTCCACACAGAGATAAATAGAAGAAGCAGAGTTTATTTAATCCTACCCGTTTGGCATATCTATTACTGACAATTCATTAACACCACATACTGTATTTTACGTGTCGACTGAAAGGCTAAGTTAGTTATACATTGGCATGCTAAAAACACACACATACAGTTGATAAAATGAATATAGTGATATTTTACCATTACATATCTGCATGCTAACTGTTGTGTCACTATTTTATTGTAGCTTAGGATATAAGCTTTAAAGTGTCAGACAAAATCACACATAGAGGCAACGTCGCGCTAGGGTAGTAGGAGGTATTTAGGAGCATAAAACCACCATGCAGCTAGAACAGGCCAGCCCAGAATGCACTGCTATGGTGATCCAGGGCAAATAGATATATCAGAGATCTCCCTTTCCTTGATCCAAGGCAGGGCGGCATGGGTTGTAAAAGGATGAGTTTAAGCTGAAAGAAATCTTTGAAGGTTGAAATGTTTTCCTTTTCATTATTACAGTTTCATTATCATCACAATTTTCCAAAATCATCTAAAAAATATTTAACCATAGGTTGGACACATTTTTGAATAAGAATGACATACTTGCGGACAGCCGATACGGATACAAAGCTAATATTTATACTTCTATGGCACTGATTAAAATCACAGGGAAAATTACTAATGCTGTAGACCGTAGGAAGTGTGCAACCGCAGTATTCATGGATTTAAAGTACGCTTTTGATACAATCAATCACAACATCCTAACTACAAAATTGGAAAGATACGGAATCAGAGGGTTAGTTCTCCATTGGGTTAAAAGCTACCTGGCAAACAGGAAGCAATATGTGGAGCTGGGAGAATATACAGTACATCTACAAGTTTAAAAATATCATGTGGCGTACCGCAAGGGTCAATACTGGGACCAAATTTGTTTAACCTATACATTAACAATCTGCAAAGTGACAAAACACCTAAAGCTAGTACTATTTGCAGATGATACGACCACTTTTTGCTCTGGAGAAAACACACAAGAGCTAATAAAAAAAGTTTCAGATGAAATGATTACTCTAAAAAATTGTTTGATAAAAACAGATTATCCTTGAATCTAAGTAAAACAAAAACGACGCTATTTGGTAATAGCAGAAGAGATACTTGTGAGGAAATACAAATTGACGGGGAGGAAATTTAAAGCGTGAATGAACATGAATTCTTGGGGATCATAATTGATGACAGAATGAGTTGGAAACCACACATCAAAAACATACAACATAAAGTAGCAAGAAATACTTCAATACTGGATGAAACTAAATTTGTCATGGATCAATAATCACTCCAAACTCTCAATTGTTCTCTGGTGATACCATATGTAACTTATTGTGTGGAGATATGGGGGAATAACTACAAAAGTACACTTAACAAGAAAAGAGAAATATGATCTTAGGGACAAACTAAACTTAAAACACTGCAACTGCAAACATATGCAAGAACCTTAAGTACTTCGGTATCTGGAATCAAACTATGGAATGGATTAAGTAAAGAAGTAAAACAATGCTCTACAATGAGCAACTTCAAGAAACATTACAAACAGTTGATGTTTACAAAATACAAGGAAGAAGAGGAAATATTGTGCACATCTAATGCTATTACTACTACTACTTTTTCATTCCTTGGAGAGTAAATGTTCTGTCTGTTGACTGTCAATGCTATGTCTTTTATTATCACCTTATCACTAACTTTTCATCCCTAGTGAGCACATTGGCTGGACTGCAATTATGTTCTGTTCTATTTATTTATATTCTACTTACTTTTATTATTTATTATGATCATAATTCATCGGGATTGCTACATATTTATTTACTATGATAAGGACATTGACTACTATTCAACACACTGTCACATTATCTTACTTATGCATTTTAACCTTACTAACCTCAGGAAGTCTACAAATGTATTGAAACAGAGGGAATCCATGGGGGTAGGATTTAATAAGCATTGCTACTTCCTACTCTTTTTGGACATGTGGAGCTCTCGATTGTATTAAGTGATGTATTCCAATGTAATTTACATGCATGTTCAAATAAAATTAAACCATTACCATTTTTGATGGAAGTTGTTGAATCTGAAATAGACACAATATTTAGTTTTCTTTTGTCATTTCAATTCTGTTCAGTTCCTATGTAAAGAAAAGAAGGGAATGTGTTGAAAAATAAAAAAAGATATCAGTCAGCAAGTAGGAATTAAAGACTGTATATAGCTTGTGCACTGTTAAGGAACATTAACATTCAACCACATCAAACCTTCCATATAAGTGTCTCTTTCTTGGCTTTATTGAATTATTTGGCGATAGTTACACTTAAAGCCTTTCAGTCTGAGTCAGCTTGGATAGGCTCCAGTCCCCATTGTGATCTCGCTCAGAAAAAGAGAATATAAAATTTATAACACAGTCAGAAGACCTGGAAAATCTGTGTTTGACTCTCCGTTGGGCATGTGTCTGTGTGGAGTTTGCACGTTCTCCCCATGCGTGTGTGGGTTTTTCCCAGGTTCCTCCCACATTCCAAAAACATGCATGTTAGGTAAATTGGCGACTCTGTCCGTAGGTATGTGAGTGTGAATGGTTGTTTGCCTATATGTGTGCCCAGCGACTGGCTGCCGACCAGTCCAGCCGAAGTCAGCATTATACCCCCTGCAACCTAAATGAGATTAAGCGGCATAGAAATTGGATGGGCCGATGGATGTTGGAAAATGTTTGACAGAACGTGTGGAAGCAGAAAGGGAGATTGGTGAAAATGAGTTGCTAAGACAACATACTGTACATAAAAGACATCGCAAGGAGGAATAGCCTGCACATTTGAAGGGGGCCTTCTTTACAGATATAGACACAATGTAAAAATTGGCTTTGATAGATTGAAGGTATTGCAATTCAGCTGCACCTCCAAATAGACCTCATTAATGGCACACATCCCCATCAGGACACAATAACCTAGCAACACCTAGATTGATAGCGGTGAAAGACATTCCAGCGCATCCACTCAGGCAGTTTTATCCATCATCGAAATTTGGATTTGATAAACTAGTTGATATAGGGAAAATATCATTAGACTGGCAGAGAGGATGCTGAGTGGGCTGTCTGAGGGAAGGGTTGTGTGAAATCCACAATGAGTAAAGAATGGTTGACAAAGTATGTACAGTACTATTATTGTTGTGGGTAATGATTTGTTGTTTTAAACTAAGAAGTCTCACTGTCATATCTCAATCTGCTTTATTGGTGAACGAGTTCTCGTGTGAGCTTTATCTGCCTCGGAGGCTGTTTTCTGTGGAGAGTGACAAACTTAAATGGCTGATATAAAACCTGACACCAGTCATCTATCACACATCCCCTGCCTGTTCCCCTTTTTAAAGGAGGACCTATCATGCAACCATAAGTTATGGTCTACAATGTTGCAGGCTGAGCCTCTTGTGTGTTTACAAGATTGCATGTGTCGTTTGGAATTTGGATATTTGTGACAGAGGCGTATTCGATCCTACAGTATTTTGACATGAACTGTCATTGCTTGAACTCATGAGTAGGAGGGGGGATAAGCATGGTGGGTTTGTCTACCATTACAAATAAACAGGTCCTCTCTATGAGCTGTAGAAACATTGTCAACGGCCTCTTCTAATTTGTCACTGACAAACCTGTCATAGGTTAATCATACCAGCTATTGCACAAAACATCATCTAATCATGTTCATGTCTCCTTTAGAGCCCATTAATCTTTGTGTATGAACATTCATCAGCCAAGAACTTTCAAAGTGGCTGTCAGATGGAGAAGAATGGAAAAATAAAGAGATACTCATTTACAATTAGGCTGGGTCATGATCCAGCCTGATAAATGATGGGCAATTAGCAGGGGAGGTTACATACAACAGCAAATGTTTTTGGATGTACGGCTTGTAGTGTTGCAATTGTGTCGAAAATGGTTTAGTAATAACAGCTCTTGGAAGGATGGAAGGCAGCGATACATGTGATGAGAGAAATATTTTCTTTTGACCATCTCAGTGACTACAAGATCAGGAATTTTTGTGTTTAAGAATTGTTTTTCATTCAAAAACCTGTGAATTTACATGCAAATCAAGCTAAAATTATTTCAGATGGTGTTTATGACAATAGGTTTTCTAGACACAACCATAATTCTTAAGAAAATACGCAAATATGGCTGTTTTTGCAGAGTGGGTGAGTGAATGATTGTCTCTACATAGACCAACTCTTAAAGGAGACCTATTATACACATATTCGGGACTTTGTATTGAGTTCTGGACTTATAGAGAAGCTACACACAATAACCCACACAGAAAGAATTCTAGATCTTCCAGACTCTGCGCATCATCCTGCAGTGTTTCCTTGGGATCCCCGATTTATTTATTTACTTATTGCTGCTCCTGGCCTTGGTAACTACGGTAACTAAATCTCCTGCACTGGCCTGGGAACATGCCGATGCAGACCCAACACAACAGAGATAGCGAGTTGGCAGATGAAATAATGCACAAGAATGCACAAAATCAGTCTGAGGCTCTTTTAATCAGAAGATAAAACTGCAAAATTTACCCATGCTGCTGTCATTCTCTGTGAGTGTAATGGTACACGGTGCTCCCTTTCAAAGGAGAACATAGAAGTTCAATCACAACCCTTGGTATCATTTTTTTTTTATAAACAAGAGGTGGCTCATAATGGAGGATTGGACCAGTCTGAGACCACATTTTTGTACCAGTCCACTGACTTGCACAACCTGACTTACCCCTAATACAAAATGTCGTTGTATAGAGCGTGAAAGGATGCAGAAGTTATTTACAGTGATAGACGCTGTTTCAAGCCCGCGTTAAGTATGAAAAATATGCAGGTTATTGCCATACAAAGACATCGCTCTCCCTGCCTCTCTTATGTGCATGGTGCTTTACGTGCAAGACAAGATTACCTTGTCAGGCGCAGCTTGTCAGGTAATGCATGTTACCGTGGTAACCGCCAGTGGCACACCTGTGGTAATGCGTAGACAAGGCCTGTGTTACGATCAACATTTTGATTAACATTTAAGGTGTGCTGTTTTCACCCTCTAATGAATTTGCCTTGTCTCAGTGCTTGCTAATGCCAGCCTCATTCTTGTATTTTACACTGAAGACTAATCAAGATTGAAAAAAATCATACATTTAAACAGGAAGGAAGTCAATCTAACTCCAATATGATTTGCAATTATTTTCTGTTATGTTATATAAAAAAAAAACTGTGTTCATGCTCTATATGTTCATGATGAATAATTGTGTTTACTAACTCAATCCCATGATGACTATGACAGACCTTCCCCTGGCCCACACCTCGCCACACGACATTAAACACTAACTTATGATGGAAATATGTTCAATCACATTACTGCTTGCAGAGTCATCAGCAGTTTCTGCACACGCCACATTATTCCAAGGAGGACGTCTGCCAACTGTTTGCTATCTCTCTACTTTGACATCCTGCAGTGACTTTAGCACTGTTCAGTACGGAAGGAAGATGGACCACAGCAACAAACGACTGCATTAAACGAATGACTGAGAATGGCATTGTGTGTGCATGGAGCTCAGTGATCAGGAGAGAAAAGGACATCTTATTCAGTTGGACGAATATTCATAAATGGAAGTCATAAGGCATTTTTGCATGAAACTTGTTAGGACAGCTTCAACATGTGCTGTTGCAAAATAATGGCTGGGATAAAACTCCTCAATGTCTACCTAAAGTTGAGTTGTCAGCATATGATCTTCTTCAAACTTTGGCTATTCCCAGCGCGCTATCGCCGTCTCTTGTGTCAACCTCAATCTCATGTTTGCTCCATTTCCCTCAGCGCCTTTTTCTTTTTATATTTCTCAAGACTGAAGCCATTAAAACTTCTCAACCTCACATGCTGTCAATCAACCCCCTTCTGTGTCAAGCTTTTTCAGAGCAATTCAGGGGCTGAAAAATTCATGGTTTTCATCAAAAATCTGTTTTAACTTTATTTGGTGTCACCTCTATTCACTCAGTGTCTGCTAACCTGCACAAATTCCAGTGCAAATGCAACACGCAGGAAATGTTGATGAACGATGAACATTGGGAAGATGATGGACTCATTTGCCACAACTCAAAGGTATTTTTCGTATAAAATGCATAAAGAAAATGACAATGATTTTATATTTACATATTGTAAGCAAGACCCTTTTCAGTTTGATGCCATTTACTTATACACCAAAAAAAAGCCACAGTGATAAACATACAGTATTGTTAAATGAATACTTCACTGTTGATGTCAATCAAAAGGAAGCATCAGTTTGTTGTAACCTTCATAAATACATCTCATATTTACTTGTTGAAAATTATCTTAATGTTGTGATCAGTGTGTATGCACATTAATGTACAACAGTATATATATATTTTAGCAATGCTTTACGATATATGTCCTGAATATGTCTCATTGGTGGTCAGACCTCCGTCAATTCTAAGTGTTTTTGTGTTTGTTTGTGTTTAATAGACTACTTCTTGGTTCATGGAGGATGAAAAATACAAGGGGATTGGTTCTTTGTGACTCAAAATGTAATTATAAGTTCCTGTATTAATATTACTTTTAGCCATATCCTTGCCAAACATACGTAATTTGGTGCATTTTTACGGTTTCATTTTCAAGTTCAGTCTTCGCGCGTAGCATGACGTGCGCCTCCAAAAAGGCTGTGATGGGTCGACATGGGTAAAACATTATTTCCTGTCTGTTACAACTTTTTCAGGGGGCATACGCCTTCTCCTCTGATTTTTGATCTACATTTGCAATAAAATGACTGTGTGAATGCATCGACTAGTCCCAGCTGCAAAGCTTTTCTTTAATAACCATCGTTGTGGAAATGTGGGCAGCCAACAAGCTACAGAGTCGAGAAATTGTGGTTGTTTACAGTCACACATTCACCCCGTGGGTTTTCAAAGTGTGGCCCATTTTTGAACCATGGCTCATTTGTTGGCCTGTAGCACAATGTCCCCACCCCAGGTGTCCATTCTTTGATTTTTCCAGTTGGCGGGGGTAAGCTTCCCATATAACATCCTTAAGGTTGCCATATCACTAAATGGAATACTTCTTTCATGAGCTGAACTCAGAGATATCGACCTTTTTTCATGTACACAAAAGGCCTACTTCTCTCAAAAACTGTTCAGATATCTGTCTAAATCTGTGTTAGTGAGCACTTCTTCTTTGCCGTAATATTCCATCCACCTCATATTTGCTAATTAGACAGCATCATTATTGCATTGGTGTGCTTTACGCTGTCCACAATAAAAGGACACTCTGAAATGTGCAGTTTAAGTGTCTTGGGCGGGTGGGTCTGGGGAGGTCACAAAAACAGTCAGTAGGGACCACCGTTGTCTTCACACTGTACATTACATCTCCTTCACATAGTCTATCACGTTAGATCCCTGCAACATTGGGTCGTGTATGGGAAATGCCAATAATAAAATGCACGTGTGTATTCAACTTTTTGCATCTATAACATACACATGTCAACCTCACTGCCACCTTGGGCCACTCCGTCCACAAGGTTCACATCAGCAAACCGTTCACCAATACAAAACCATACACAATCTCTGCCATCTGCCCTGTTGAGTGAACACCTCTCCAAAGTACCATATGAACATGGAGATGAGCTTCTCTGAGACAAAATTCTTTGGTTATGCAAACCACTTGTTGCATCAGCTGTGGCTGGTTTCAGACAATCTCTAAAGAGAAGATATATCTTGTGGAGGTAGTGGAATGATGTGGTTACACGTGGTCCGGTTGGATGTACTGCCAAATTTTCTGAAACGCCTTTTGACCTGAATTATGATGTCTGTGGAGTTGTCTTAAAGTTTAAACATGAAATATCATCTGCTGGATAATGAGTAGTAGGAAGCGATCAGTGCTAAGTCACATTCATTTTCTGGGTCATTCAATTTTTCCACGCACTTTCTTATCCCTTCATTTCAGTACAACATGTTCCTACTTCAGAAAATTGCATTTAATTTTCAAGGTGAAAATCTGATCCTCTTGGATTATTCACTTATGGACACAACTCACTACCACACCACTAAAAAAAACTGAGTGGAAGATAATGAGAAATAGCCCTGAACCTACACAGGATTTGTGGTAAATCTCCACACCGCTTGTCGAGTTTACTGAAAGTTGAATACATCTGACCGAATATCCTAGTAAATATTAGATGGATAGCCATAAGAAACGATATAATTGCTGTAGTAAGGCTCATACTTTTTAGACACTATACTATACAGATACTATACATGAATAAAAATTTCTAATATTGCAGGCCTCCCTTGCCAAATCACGGTTCAACTTTTGCAGCAACACAATGTTAATATTAAATTACGTTAATAAATTAATATTAATTTTAATTCCTAAATCATGCTGATATCTGGCATCTTATTAGTACAAAATGCACATTTCAGCAAATGTTTTTTGTGTGTGCATAAATTAAGCATTTTCAAGCATAAAATGTCCAAATAACTAAAATACAAATATAGGGTATTCAGAAGATGCATTCAAACATGTGATGCATGCTATGGAGTACAAATGTAAAGGTAACTATAGTGAATTTCATGTCTAGAGGGCTCTAATAATGTTACAAACTATATTTACAAGCTTGTAAATAGGTTTTCAATGCCAAGACCATGAAAATATTTGATATGTAAATAAGGAATTTAAATTTGCTGAAATTCACTCGTTAACCGTGATAAGCGAGTAATTATTTTACATGAAACTTCACTTAAGAACTTCATGAATTTATTTTACAATAATTATAGATTCAAAATGCATGAATTGAATTGATATTCAAAGGAAAGGGCAACTGAGTAATTCACTCTGACCTCTTTGTTAGATTAGAATTAGAACGCAAGACTTGATTAGAATTGATATTCAAGCTGAAAAGTGTCCATATTTCTTCCCTTGTTGTAGAGTAATAAATAGCTGTCTAAACAAAGAAAGAAAACTAAAGAAGGTGGAGGTCAAATGTAAAGTGTGTGTAAAGTGTTGGGACATTAGTCTCTGTCAGAGATAAGTTAGCGGGCAGCGTGTGCAAGACTAAGTGTCTGGAGAGGATCCAGCAAACTGAGAGCAGGCTCACCCCTCTCCATTTAGTTTCTGTTACCTCAGTGGGTCTCAGGTGGTCTTTGGAACATGATGGATAGATAGGCAGGTAGATGTAGTTTACGTAGGCAGTAGTTTATTGGCCTTATTAGTAGGGGTGCAACGAATCGTTTTATCAACGATTCAATTCGTATCACGATTTGTAGTTGCTGATTGGATTCAAGGACGATGTTCATTTAGGATGATACGATCCGAAAGGATTCAGTAACTTGAAATCGATTCAGTAACTTTTTAGCCAAAAATTCAAGCAGGCTACAGGACGGTGCAGGGAAGGTTTCCTAGATTCAACAATTCATGGCAAATGCATTCACCTTTTATTTGAATAAAGTGCAACCAACACTTTAGGTTGAATTAAGAATAAATAAACAGGTTGAATGATTAATTCTATCTGATAAAACATGACTAACTTTAATGTGATACCTCAATCACTTCTCTAACCAAAGAAGTTATTTAGCACCACCAGATTAGAATGACATTTCATGTGCAGATAGATATCCTACATACTGTAAAGTTTGCACAGACGGTATTAAAGCTAGGAGGAGGTGTTTGATCAACACGCCTACCATTGCAAGAAAAAATGGAACATACGCCAGAACAGAAGTGGCTCCCAAACGACAAGCCCCCCCATTGAACCAGAACATGAACATGCACAAACTTAACGCTCACTACGTACCTTTTATCTTGTCCTGACACCCCCATCCTTGAGTTTGAAAGGCTTCAAATTGGACTTAACTTTCAATGTGGTCCAACACTCCTGTATAAATCCCATACCAAACGGAAGAGGAAGAAGTCATCTAGCTAACAAGCATGTACACCAATGAAAATACATCCCATATCCTATGAAAAATTCAGTATTTTCGGACGTCCACGCGGACTTTTCTAACAGACCGCGTGACATGACATCATCCATGCGTCCCAATCAACAGGCATGACTAATCGACCTACGACCAATCAAACTGTTACAAGGGTAACGTTTAACATCTTTATCATTAAAAAGCTAAAAAAACACACATCCATATAAAATGTGTGCTTAAATCTAATGCTTTATTTCCTGGTATTGATTAAATTGATTGATTACCTTTCCAATGATCATTAGATCCATATATGTTGTCTGCAATGGCAATTTGGCAAACACAGATCGATGTGCTTGGATCCGTGGAATATAAATCAACACATCAATCTAGTGAATGAATCGTTACACCCCTACTTATTAGCATAGGGAGGCCCATCATGTGGCAGTTATTTAATGTTGCATCAATAAGGACAACGCATCCTCTCTTTTTTTCCAGAAATGTAATTATCAACATTTAATGTTTTATTTATTGCATAATGCTGTCGCTTATCAACCAAAGGTATGAGCAAAGAGCGGTCGCTTCAAGTGGCTCTCCTCTTCTCACCAGAACAAATATGTTCTGGTATCATGCAAATGATGTGATTTACATTGCCTGTCGGCCTTAACTGTGCTGAGCGGCAGGCTTGATTCTTTGTGATGAAGTCACAACTCCTTCTTTTTAACAGTGTTGACAGGAGAGGGCTATTACTTGCGTTATTAGTTATGTATTATTAGCTATGAAATGAATATTCATGGCCTTATCTTCCTGAACCAGCATTGTCCCCCCTGGCTAGACAGTTGTGTGATTGATTTTGGCATTATTCGCTTGAGCTCTTCTGTGTGGCGTTTGTATGTTCTAGTGGATCCTCCATTAGTCTTAAAAAGGTGTCTATGTTTGGTTCATTGAACACCTCAAATTGTCCACTGGTGTAAATGTGAAATTGAACTGTTGCTAGTCCTCTCTCCATGTCAGTTGGAGTAGGTTTCTGCTGCTACAGTATATAAAACGTTTTTTGTGTTGTTGACATTTTGTGCGTTATCACCTATTTATAAATTATCACTGACTCAGTGTAGATGAGATGGGTTTTCTGCAAAACAAAATATTTTGGGGAGAAACACAAATGGGCAGGTTTTCCTACAAACAAAAAAAGGATTGCTTTGATCAAAGTGCCACAAATGTGCAGCTTTGCAAATGCTAAATATGTTGGGATTCATTGTATACAGTACATACACTGGTGAATACTTTAACAGTTATATGAAACCAAACCTAAGTAGATAACAGGAAGGTAAGGAAGGTTATTTTAACCAGAAAGATTTTCATTTTGCCCCACGGTGGATGAGTGGGTGGCATGTTGGCCTCACAGTCAGGAGGTTCAGTGTTGGAATCTCAAGGGGGCATCTCTGTGTAGATTTTGCATGTTCTCCCCATGCGTGTGTGGGTTTTCTCTGGGTACTCCGGTTTCCTCCCACATTCCAAAAAGAACATGCATGTTAGGTTCATTGGTGACTTGTGACATTCACTCCTGATGATATACCTGTAGAGGTATGGAAGTGTCCAGGAGAGGTGGCAGTAGAGTTTCTTATTGGGTTGTTTAACAGGATCTTTGATGGTGAGAAGATGCCTGAAGAATGGAGGAGAAGTCTGCTGGTGTACAGCATAAATTAGAGGTTTTGGAGATAAAGTCAGAGAGGCCAGATTGAGATGGTTTCAGATATGTCCAGAGAAGAGATAGTGAATATATTTGTAGAAGGATGCTGAGTTTTGAAATACCAGGCAGGAGGCCAAATGAACACCAAAGAGGAGGTTTATGGATGTAGTGAAAGAGGACATGAGGTCTGACACAAGGAAACATGACACAAGGTATTTGCAGAAGAGGATACAGAAGACAGGGTTAGATGGAAGCAATTGATTCGCTATGTCGACCCCTGAAGGGATAAACTGAAAGGAAAAGAAGAAAAAGAAGAGGCGTCAAAGTAATTTCTTTATACAACATAATAAGAAACATGGCAATTCACGGGAGAAGATACTGTGGACTGATGAGGTTCAAAATTGTGCAAAAATAAATTATGATGGTTCAGCCGAAAACGGTGGTGTTGAGTTTTTGTTTGTTTGTTTTTTTATCCTCCCACACTGTGCAAAGCAGTGCTTAATACTGTAGTGTACTGTGAAAGCAATCTGTATACGCAAAAAAATATTTACAGGGCAAAAAATAAAAACAGCAAAAATTTCCAAAAAGTACCAAACAAAAATTTGCGAAAATACATCCGCACATTACCGTCAATGTAACTTCCAGCTCCAAAAGCATTTATCTACAACCTACTCCCATAGCTTCTCCCTCAAGCATACCAATAACTATAAAAGGGATATGGTATTTTTTTGCATATTTAGGGATTAAACTAGGGATGACTCATATAGGTTTTTTTGCCAATACCCGACATGCCGATATTGTCCAACTCTCCAATTTTTGATACCGATATCGACCGATACCGATATGTGTAACATCACATATCTTCTGTCCTGGAATTAACACATATTGCAAAGCGAATTGATACTGTTTCAGCAATTAGCTTCTCGACGTGGCAGTAAACAACATTGTACAACATCAAGCAAACATCTGAGAAATACTTTTTGCAAATGAGCATGGCAAAGTGTGGTTCAAGGAACTTCAAGTCTGGTGAATCCGCCGTATTGCATGATATAAAAGGGTTGGTTATCCAGTGCGATACACACCATGATGTTATGATTGATGGCTTTCGCCCTAGGAATTGGGAGTATTAAAAGAAAGTCTTGGTTCCGCCTCAAAATTGCAAATGGCAAGTTTAATAGCCTAAGAAGACACCACAGACATAACGTTGTTCAGGCCCAGAGCAAGCAAGCTTGTTGCTGCAGCCACTGCTTGTTTACAGACTTCACAACGATGTTTGATGATGTCATTATTTGGAGCTACTGGATCTAAAGCGGTAACAGTGCCTATTAGGATTAATAAAGTCATTATTACGCATTTATTAAACCTTAACAATGCGGCTTTGCAGCTACTCGATCTAAAGCGGTAACAGTGCCTATTAGGATTAATAAAGTCAATATTACGCATTTATTAAACCTTAACAATGCGGCTTTGCAGCTACTCGATCTAAAGCGGTAACAGTGCCTATTAGGATTAACAAAGTCATTATTACGCACTTAATAACCCTTAACGATACTGCTCTGCAGCTACTCGATCTAAAGCGGTAACATTGCATATTAGGATTCATAAGTCATTATTACGCACTTAATAACCCTTAACAATGCTGCTCTGCAGCTACTCAATCTAAAGCGGTAACAGTGCATATTAGGATTAATAAAGTCATTATTATGCACTAATTAACAGTTAAAATTGCTGTGGGAAAGTATCCTATTAGGATATAATACGTAAAAAATCAGTAATACATACTGAATGCAGAAACACAGTTATTTAAAGGTAAAGCTTAAAAACATCCTGAGAGGAAGCTGTTTTGGAAATGTTTTCTCTTTACATCATTGTTAACAATGAATGCATAACATTGCAAAACATGTTCAGTTCAAACAAGATCAAATTAACTGCAGAAATTCGGCATTTTTCTATATGGCCCTTTCTTCATAATGTAAAAAGTTATAATGTAAGTCAAGCTTGGAGTGTGCATGAGATACACACTGTATTTGCTGTATTTGCATATATGTACATGCCGCAACTGTGTGAAGTCGCATCATGAAGTACTGTATGAAAAACAGTCAAAACACTTAGTCCACATATTCAAAACTCCAGGATTCTGCAAGAAAAACAGAGACAAGTACCACACGATAATAAGAAAATAATTAAGCAATTAGACAATATTGCACACCTGTGACTCAAAATAACTACCAGTCACTCAAAACTGCATTTCCCAAGTGGCAGCAGTTTGCTTGATTTCTTTACGGCCTGGACCTTGTCTTCAATTTCTGTACTTTTGCGAATGGCATCCAGACATTCCACAGCAAAATCTCCAAATTTGTACTTTGCAGTTTTCTGCTTCTTCATTTCAGCATACGTCTCTGGGGCAGCGATGGCAAGCTCGACAATAGGTGCATTTAAGGAAATGGTGTTCCGGTCTACGCCGGACTAGGACTTTAGCATAGCGCTCTATGACTTCCCCTGGACGTCGGACTAAGACAATTAAAAAGTTGGCATTAGCTTCAGTGAATTCAAAATTACTATGTATTGTTTTATTATTTCATCTGTTTTCAGCTATTTTTATCAATGTTAACAGCAGCTATGTCTTATATATCATCAAAATTGCAAATAAAACCTGGGCCATGGAAAATGTAGTCTACTAAATAGAGTATAATCTACAATAGTAGACAAACTTAATACTGAAACCATTTCAGATTGACAAAGTTAATTTTGAGCATAATAGAGTATCCAAAACATTGTTTCAGGATCTGCTAAAAAAATAAAGCTTTATCTTGTCCCAAACTGGTTTGGCACACTAAAAATACCCACTGGCATTTATTTCTAAGGTACATACAAGTAACCATTACCTCTTGAAAAACACTTCCGAGTGTTTCTCTTGCTTTGTTTCCTCCTTATTTGTTTGTTCTTTTCCCCCCCTTCTTGGTCTTTTTGGACCTCTTCCTTTTTTTCTTCTTGCCACTGTCTGAAGATGTAGTAGAACTTGAGGAATCTGAAGAGTAGTTGGCAGTGGAACTCTCTTTAGATGACGCAGATGAATCAGAAGGTGACCCATCAGACGGGTCTGGAGATTGCTCATCATTTATGATCCTGGAGGCCGTTGATGCTGGATAAAGACAACACACAGACCAGCCAAGGACAGATTTCAACATTATTGAACAGATGCACTAAGCAAAACAGCCTTTAAAAATGAACTGTTACAACAGACTCAATGCAACAAAAGTTTCATTCATTCATTCATTTTCTATAACACGTATATCCTCATTAGGGTCACGGGGATGCTGGAGCCTATCCCAGCAGACTTTGGGCGAGAGGCGGGGTACACCCTATAGTCGTACTATATACTGGTCGCCAGTCAATCGCAGGGCACATATAGACAAACAAACATTCTCACTCACATTCATACCTATGGACAATTTTAGTCGCCAATTAACCTAACATGCATGTTTTTGGAATGTGGGAGGGAACCGGAGTACCCGGAGAAAACCCACACACGCACGGGGAGAACATGCAAACTCCACACAGAGATGCCCAACGGAGATTTGAACCCAGGTCTTCAAGATCTCCTGACTGTGTGGCCAATGTGCTAACCACTCAGCCACCGTGCGGCCCCGCAACAAAAGTTTAAAAATAAAAAAATGTGTCTAGAAAAAGGTTTTTTATTGAGTCAGTTGTGATTTTTCATTTCTATTGTGTTTCTTTTGTACAATGCATCTTTTAAAATAATGTCCAGGGCCCAAATATATTAAAGTGAACCTCCAGAAAAGAGCTGAGGAGTTAAAACAGCTGAACACAAAAGTTTAAGACCAGTTGAAAAACAGCAAAAATGCACATTTTGCTTCAATGTGCAACAAAAAGAAATGGGAGTAAGACAAAAAAAATAGCAAGCAATTTATTAAAATAAACTGATTATGTGAGATTTAATGATTGAATAACAGTAATTATGAACTTACACAGTAATAGTTGCTCTCTTAAAAAATATCTTTCTCTGGTGAGCTCAATGATCTTGTCTTCCTGAGATGCTATTTTGTGTTTGGCCAGTTCCAGCTCTTGCTTTTGCTTCTGGAACCTGAGTTTGGCAGTGGGAGCCATTTGGACGTCACCTAGGCTTGGAAAAGAAATCAAACGGAAAATTAGTATGAATCTACATGATGGATTGAGTCTTGCTATGATCCAGACACAGTGGTTAGAGGTTAAATAAAGCAACACATTAATAATGATAAAACTTTGAGTCACCTGTGATGCTGGTTATTTGCTCATTTCATTGTTTATGTTACTGTTAATCAAAGTAGGTAGTGATAACTACTATAAAATAGTTTTGCATGCATGTACTGTAGTAAACTGCAGCACAATTTTAGCTGGTTACATGATATAATATTGCATTTTGGAGCCACATTTGGGCCACATTTGACTTGGACATATGTGGGCTGAAGGTTTCGTGTATGGAAGTATTTCACCACGTGCACCTTCACTTTATGTCTTTGAGACTCTATAACTGTGACAGGAAGTTAACCTGAAATATCTTATTTCATTGTAACATCTTACAGCTACTTTATATTCTTAATCATGTGAAATGGCATGGAGGAAATTGTATATTGAAACGTGATTTCGCAAATTAAAAGGTAGCAAAAGTAGCTAGTTGGCTAGCTAGCTCAGGCTAATTACCGTTAGCAATATTATTCATTACTTACCAAAAGCTGCAGGAGCTGCAGTATGTTGTCGGGGGCTTTATGCCCCTGGTGGGGTCTCCCAAGGCAAACAGATTCTAGGTGACGGGCCAAACTAAGAGTGATTCAGAAGACCCTTATGAATAAAACCAAGTGGAGTGACCGCAACTCGCCCGGACGAAGGACACAGGGGCCTCACCCTGGAGCCAGGGCCTGTGCCGGGCCTAGCCCGAATCAAGAACACGGGAACTCCCCCTCGCAGATAGATACAGTCGGACTCACCTCAACCCACAGTTTGGGCTCTGGAACCAAATTCCTTGAGAGGGGCTGGACCTTGTTCTTCTCTGGAGTTGCTGCAGGGGCGAGGCGGCGAGCTGGTGTGGGCTTATTATTAGCCCCCCGGCTTGGTGCCTCTGTGCTAGAATCATCCCCGTGAACGAGAGGGTTATTTCCCTACGGGTCCTGACTGTGGTTTGTGCGTACGCGCCGAAAGGCAGTTCCGAGTACCCAACCTTCTAGGAGTCTATCAGAGGGGTTCTGGAGAGCACCCCAGCTGGTGACTCCATAGTTCTACTGGGAGACTTCAACGCCCATGTGGGCAATGACAGTGTGACTTGGAGGGGTGTGGTTGGGAGGAACGGCCTCCTTGATCTGAACCCCTGTGGTGTGTTGATGCTGGACTTCTGTGCGAATCACAGTTTGTCCATAACAAACACCATGTTCGAACATAAGGCTGTCCATAAGTGCACTTGGCACCAGGACACCCTAGGTCGCAGGTCTATGATCGACTTTGTGGTCGTATCATTAGACCTGCGTCCGCATGGTCTGGACACGCGGGTGAAGAGAGTGGCTGAGCTGTCAACTGACCACCACCTGGTGATGAGTTGGATTAGCTGGCGGGAAAGGATGCCGGACAGACCTGGTAGACCCAAACGCGTAGTGAGGGTGTGCTGGGAACGTCTGGCAGAGTATCCTGTTTGTCGAGTCTTCCACTCTCATCTCCGGCAGAGCTTCGCCTGCATCTCGAGGGAAGACCGGGATATTGAGTTCGAATGGGCCGTATTCCGTGTCTCCATTCCTGAGGCAGCCAGTCGTAGTTGCGGCCGCAAGGTGGTCGGTAGTCAAGGCAAAAATTTGGGTGTGGGAGGAGTTCGGTGAGGCTATGGAGCACGACTTTCGGTCGGCCTCGAAGAGGTTCTGGCAAACCGTCCGACACCTCAGAAAGGGGAAGCAGCCCCCAGTTCACACTGTTTACAGTGCGGACGGGGGCTTGCTGACCACGACTGTGGAGATAGTTGGTCGGTGGAAGGAATACTTCGAGGCCCTTCTCAATCCCACTGACATGCCTTCCATAGAGGAAGCAGAGTCTGAGGATACGTACGTGGACAGTTCTATCACCGTGGCTGAGGTAATTGGGGTAGTCAAATCACTCCCCAGTGGCAAGGCTCCGGGGGTAGACGAGTTCCGCTCAGAATTTCTCAAGGCTCTGGATGTTGGAGGACTGTGTTGGTTGACACGCCTCTACAACATTGCATGGAAGTCAGGAACAGTACCTCTGGACTGGCAGACCGGGGTGGTGGTCCCCATTTTTAAAAAGGGTGACCGGAGGGTGTGTTCCAACTATAGGGGGATCACACTCCTCAGCCTTCCTGGGAAAGTCTACTCCAGGGTGCTGGAGAGAAGGGTACGACCGTTAGTCGAACCTCGGTTANGGAATGCCCAGCCGGGAGAATGCCCCGGGGAAGACCTAGGACACGCTGGAGGGACTATGTCTCACAGCTGGCCTGGGAACACCTTGGTGTCCTCCCGGTGGAGCTGGAAGAGGTCGCCGGAGACTGGGACGTCTGGACTTCCCTACTGAGACTGCTGCCCCCACGACCCGGACCCGGATAACCGGAAGAAAATGGAATGGAATGGTGTCTGGGCCCGACAAGCAGGATGACTGAGGGGTCCAGAACCAGAGTTTGTGTTGTTTGCTTCCTCCATGACGCTTCACTTCTGTCTCCAAGCAATTTAGACACTTTTTCTCCTTCTTCTTCTTCTTCTTGCTTATGGCGGTTTGCAACCAACAATTAAGACTCACGAACATAGCGCAGGCATGTTTTAGACTTCCCCCCTTTCCTGTCAAAATAAAACATTTTGTAACTACAAACTTTGACAAATACCCCATTATAAATCATACTTTTCATCATATCTTTACAAGATTACAATATATGTTGGCTATGTGGGCCGGATTTATAGATAAGCCCCTGTGGCAATAACTTAAAGGAAGTTACGGTATTTTACGGTATTTTAGTCTGCCAACACTCATAACAGGAAGTTGGAGATGATGGAGGGAAAAACGCTCTTCTACATTGATCTCCCGCCCGAATTCAAACAGGTTACTTTACTAAGATGGGCCGGTGAAATAAACTTAGAAGACTTATTTTTGAAGGGAGGTCAGTGGGAAAAACATTTGTACTGATTAAACACCTACAGAATAAAACTTCTAGTGGGAAAAGCCGCATGCCGCAAATGTCACCAAAAGATGAAACTGACCAGGAGCAGTGGACAGGACCATTATTAATGGTAAGATCTTTGTGTGTTGCGCGTCTTAATTAACGAAATGAAAATGAGCACTTATATTAATTATCATTATTTCTTACGATGTAGTGTTGTTGGTAGTCATACCCTATGTACTTGTTTTCCAACTGACTTTATCTGAAGAACTTGCATGATCCTTTCTTTGTTTTTGTTTTTAAAATAGTTCAACTCCTTTTTCTAGTTCAAAAGATATCAGTAGCTTTACATATCAAAAATGTTTTTTCTCTGTTCATCAGGGGGATCAGGACTGTGGTGCCAGTCCGTGTTAGATCTGTTTTTCACAGGTCTCGCCTTTCTCTTTTTCAGTGGATGCAGGTCATATATCGGTAATACATTTACAAAGGTATATTTCATGTAGAAAAATACAGGTATGTATGTAACAATTTAGATTAACTTGAGATGTGTCTATGTGTTCATAGTGTACATAGTGCGAGGGTCTCCGACTGCGACAAGTCGATACGATGCAAGATGAAATAGTATCTAGTCTAGTCTATTTTGCCACAAGAGAAAAGTATGTTGATTTGTAATGTAGGCTTTTTGAAAACATGATCAGAAGTAATTTACACTCTCAAAACCTGTTTATCTGTCTTTCACTCTAAAACCAAAATACACGTACAAACCTGAACATGGAATAAACTGTTCCACATTGAGAAATAGGACTTTATTTAGCTTTATTTATGGATACTTCACTCTACAGAATAGAAATTTGCATGTATGTCCATCTGATTAGTTGCACTGTATTTTGATTTTGTTTCACTCATAGTGCAGATTAATGTTCATTTGTTAAATGAGTATTTTTGGTGTTATCACGTGAGACATTTACAATTGAAATGTTGGCACAAGAAACAGCTAGTATTGTAAGCACAAAGAATATACTCATTGAAAAATGTAGGGAATACCTATTAATTTCAGCCTAACTCAACCTGAGATATCAGTCAGATAGCCCTAATGATTGCACATCAATCAGCAACTTTAATGTAAATGAAAGCAGGACAAATAGACAGACAAGAACTCCAAAAACATTAATGGTAGAGGCCTTTTTTGCTTCCTCATCTGTCATTTTGTCAAAAGTGTGAATCGGGCCAATGTCTCACTGGAAAATTGATTTCAAGGAAGCATGTTTGGCAGGAAATTGTTACATGAAGTAATACTTTCTTTGCTTTGTGCAAACAGTATGGACGAGGAAGAATTGGTAGCACCTGGAAAAGGAGAAAATGGGTGTTTGGCATCCTGGGTGTGAAGCATGACAGAGAAAAGAAGCAGGGTGAAGCCAGTGCTACGACTAGTGGAGAAAAGGGGTCGTCAGAAACTTGTGCGCCTGATTGCACACCATGTGAGGATGGGTTCTACTGTCCTAAGGGATGAATGGAGGGCCTATCATACCCGAGCTGTGTTTGGTTACAGCCATATGACTGTCAATCACTCCATGTGGTATGTGGATCCACGAACAGGTGCTCACACCCAACACATTGAACGTGCCTGGAGGAGCATCAAGGAGCATGTTTGGAGGAAAAGGGGGAATCAAACTGAACGCCTCTTGTCTGACCATCTTTGCCTCATCGAGTGGACTGAGTGGCTTGGCAGAAAACACAAATGTGGCCCTCTTGGAAGGCTCTTGCACGACATTGCAAAGACCTACCGAGTGTATTAAAATGTACAGTTGATTTGCGTCTTTCAGGGTTGTCATAATATGATGAAATTCCTGAAATTGTTATGAGTCATGTGAATAGTTATGTAAAAGTGGAAAATACATTGTAAATATGTGTCGGAACCCTGATTCTTTTACTTATTTGTTCTTTACTTGTTATTGCACTTTTTTGAGTGGAAGTTTAATAAATAGAGTGTTTGTGTTTTGTATTGTTGCATGTACTACAGTGTCGTTGAAAAAATGTCTTTTAACTGTTAATAAATTATTAATGACTTCTTTATGTTAATAAAGTACTGACGTACAGTGTTGCTGGAATTATTGCAATTTACTTTGAGCTGCAGAGTAGCAGTTAGTAAGTGCGTAATAATGACTTTATTAATCCCAATAGGCACAGTTACCGCTTTAGATCCAGTAGCTGCAGAGCAGCATTGTTAACAGTTAATAAGTGTATAATACAATAATTTGTAAAGCTTTATAAAGGCTATTCTCCAAGCAATATTAATGTCAATAAACATATAATTAATCTTGGTAAGTAATGCAATTTATTTAATAAATCCTAATTTAGGGCTTATTAAAGTATAATTACTGCTTTAATAGCAATAATAAATGTGTTAATCATACTTAACACTTTGTCTTTTATATTATTAAGTACTTAAGTCCTTATTAATGCTTATTAGCATTAAAAGTAATTGTTATTATTTTGTTAATAAGCATATAATAAGGCCTTATTAAGCGTGTCAATAACATTAAAACAGCATTTTTTTAAACGTAATAAGCATGTAATAAGGTCTTATTAAAAGTCGTATTAACTGTAGTTAGTACTTATTAAGGCTTATTAGAAGCACCTTAATATAAAGCGTTACCATATTCCCTGTTTAAACGCAGTTCACCCAATATCTACAATCACTAAAACAAACTTTCTTTGGGCACACGATTCCACGGAATGATACACAAACAAATTGACTAGTTTCTTAGGCACACCGTTTGCTATAAGATATCGGAGACAGTGGCACAATTTTTGGTCAAAAACAGCAGCACTAAAACAGAGGTTCCACTGTATTACCTTTTGATGATTTTGGTGGGTGGGCCATGACTTCAGATGTACAATAAAGTTGTCTAAACAGAAAGAGAGAAAAATAGATAATGGACCACAAACAAGCAAATTTGCAAAATATGTCTAATGGGCCATTCACATAGTCCTTTGTGATAATCTAATGAACCGCTATCTGAAAGAAAGTTGATGCAATATGGTTTCATAGATTGTTAAACAGGAGCACTGACTCAGCAGCTTGCCCAAATGACATTGACTTGTCCTTGTCATGACAGACTTGGCTAATACATGTAACCATACACTGTAAAAGAAGCACTGAATGAGAAATAATATTGGAGAGTCTCCAAGTGTTTGTGGATTCTGATGTAGTTCTCTGAGCTTAAAACTATTTACATTTCATTATAGATGCACTGTTACACTTAGTGACACTTTCACATATGGATCAAGGTCAATATATTAATGTTGACCGATCTTGTTTATGTTTTTTTCATACACTTTCATACATTCACTTCACTTTAAATGCATTTTATGGATGTTTACCACAATGTATTGGACTGTTTTTAATGGGTTTATTGTTTTAACTATAAATATCAATGGAACTCCCGTGAGAGCATGTGCATCCTAACTGCCCCATATACAGTCAGTAGACACAGCTGTCCTGACCTCATTTAAAACAGCGCTATCGTCAACCATTCATGAAATGAGGACAACCTCTGTTAATTCATGAATAATTTCATGTTAAACTAATGAATTAATTCAGAAATTCACTGAATTCATAGTCTTTTCTTAAGAACGCTCATTAATTTTGTCAGTGTGCACAGCCCTCATTTCTCATGATTTGGCCCTAGTACAGGGTGTACATTGTCTCTTCCTGAAGTCAGCTGGGATAGGCTCCAGCATACCCTTGACTCTAGTGAGGATAAGTGGCATGGAAGATGGCTAGATGGAGGATTTACTGTATATTAGCTCCTATAAAAAGGCCCTGCATAGTAGTGTTTTATGGAACACAATACAAACTGGATTTGTTATTGACTTTCAAAAAAAGGATGCGCCAATCAGGGAGACAAAAGAAACAGACAGAATAGCAGTTTCAGTGGCAAATTACTATTACTGTCCTGCTCCACTGAAACGGTGAGTAGATCATTCCTTCCCAATGCCATGTAGCTTTTCAACACAACAGAGGAAAGCAATAAAAACACACACAAGGCTGGACTTTTAACCTTATGTCTTATTTTGCACATGAATGTTAAGTGATCTGTTCTATATGCATTTATTTATATTCTATTTTATTATTAATTTTTCTCTCCTATTGATTCAATTTTTTAGTATATTTAGTAGTAAGTATTTACGTTCATCATGACCTTTTGCAGTGCAGTGCATGTTGGAACTATGACAGGAAAAGGTAAAGAATGAGTTGACATGATGCAGAGGAGGAAGGTAGACATATTGTTCATCCAGGAGACCAAGTGGAAAGGTAGCAAGGCTAGAAGCTTAGGAGCAGGGTTCAAGCTGTTCTATCATAGTGTAGATAGGAAGAGAAATGAAGTAGGAGTGATTTTGAAGGAGGAGTTTGCTAGCAATGTCCTGGAGGTAAAAAGAATGTCAGATAAAGTGATGAGCCTAAAGCTAGAAATCGTAGGTGTGATGTTCAATGTTGTTAGTGGGTATGCTCCACAGGGATGTGAGATGGAGGAGAAAGAGAAATTCTGGTCAGATCTGGGTGAAGTGATGCAGAACATCCCCAGAAGTGAGAGAGTTGTCATTGGTGCAGACTTCAATGGACATGTTGGTGCAGGAAACAGAAATGATGAGGAGGTGATGGGCAAGTTTGGTATTCAGGAGAGGAATGGTGAAGGACAATGGTGGTCGACTTTGCAAAAAGGATGGAAGTGGCTGTAGTGAATACTTTCTTCCAGAAGAGACAGGAACATAAGGTGACCTGTAGGAGTGGAGGTAGGAGGACACAGGTAAACTACATCTTGTGTAGAAGGTGTAACCTGAAGGAGATCAGTGGTAGGTGAGAGTGTAGCCAGACAGCATAGGATGGTGGTGTGTAGGATGATTTTTGTGGTGGGGAAGATGAAAAGGGCAAAGGCAGAGCAGAGGACGAAATGGTGGAAGTTGAAAAAGGAGGAGTGTTGTGTGACTTTTAGGAAGGAGTTGAAAAAGGCTATGGGTGGCCAGGAAGTCCTTCCAGATGACTGGACAACTACAGCTACTGTGATCAAGGAGGCAGGTAGGAGAGTACTTGGTGTGTCATCTGGAAGGAAAGAAGATAAGGAGACTTGGTGGTGGAATGAGGAGGTGCAGGAGTGTATACAGAGTAAGAGGTTAGCTAAGAAGAAGTGGGACACTGAGAGGACTGAAGAGAGCAGAGAGGAGTACAGGGAGATGCAGCGTAAGGTGAAAGTAAAGGTGGCAAAGGCCCAACAAGGGGCTTATTAGGGATGAGCGAGTACAGCATTATCTGTATCTGTTAACCATATGAATTATCTGTATCATTATCTGTACTCAGAGTGGGCGGGGCCTAACCCGGAAGTGGGTGTGATTTAACCTGGAAGTGGGTCATGTTGTCTTGAAATGGGCGGGGCTTTAACCGGTATGTTATTTTAAGCATGCGATTGATATGGATTGATCCACACCAGGTATGTCTAAATGTGTGAGTGTGTGAGTGAGTGAGTGAGTAAGAGAGAGACAGAAAGAGAGAGGGGGGGGGGACTGTGTTCTACGGATCAAATAGTCCGACGCTGTTTTTCAGATCTGCACTGACTTTAATAAAGACCAGTTGTTCCACATGGGGCCGCACGGTGGCTGAGTGGTTAGCACATTGGCCACACAGTCAGGAGATCTGGAATACCTGGGTTCTCCCCGTGCGTGCATGGGCTTTCTCCGGGTACTCCGGTTTCCTCCCACATTCCAAAAACATGCATGTTAGGTTAATTGGTGACTCTAAATTGTCCATAGGTATGAATGTGAGTGTGACTGGTTGTTTGTCTATATGTGCCCTGCGATTGACTGGCGACCAGTCCAGGGTGTACCCCGCCTCTCGCCCAAAGTCTGCTGGGATAGGCTCCAGCATCCCCGTGACCCTAATGAGGATAAGCGGTATAGAAAATGAATGAATGAATGTTCCACATGGCTAGGGCGTGCCATGGAACGTGAGAGGGTTGGACAAAAGAAACAACGAAGTGAAGGCACGTCGGGTGGAGTGGAGCGGTTGTCAATCTGTTCTCAACTTTTTGTCGACGTGGAAATAAACACCCCTCGTGAAAAGAACACGTCACCTCTTTTCTGTGCCTACACCAGTGCAACACCAAGGTAAAAAACAAACCTGAAGCTGAAGAAATCCTAAACGTTAACAGAAAAAACCCTTAAACCTGAGTGACTGAGGGAGAGAACAGAGAGAGAGCGCTGTTATCTCCTCTTCTCACTGTTCTGTGTGTGTGTGTGTGCGTGTGTGTGTGTGAGCAGAGCGGGACACAGCAACACAATAAATCGCTATGTGTGTAGGGGAGGGGCGCTGTCACTAGCCTATCACAGAACGCAGGTACAGTAAACTACCCAATGAGAATTTTTATTCAATCCGAGCACGGATATTGGCTCGTATTACTCGTATGATACGCGTACTCGGCAAAAGTGCTTTATCCGTGCCGGATACCCGTTTCAGCCGAGTATCCGGCTCAACTCTAGGGTTTATGATGACTTGTATGCACAGCAAGGAGGGAGAGAAAGATCTATACAGGGTGGCAAGGCAGAGAGAGATGGGAAGGACGTGCAGCAGGTTAGGGTGATGAAGGATAGGGAAGGGTATTAACAGGTGCCAGTAATGTCATGGGAAGATGGAAAGAGTACTTTGAAGAGTTGATGAATGAGAAAAGGTTGCACGGTGGATGATTGGGTAGCATGCTGACCTCACAGTCCTGAGGTACTGAATTTTAATCTCTTTTGGGCATCTCGGTGTGGAGTTTGCATGTTCTCCCCTTGGTGCGTGGGTTTTCTGCGGGTACTCCGGTTTCCTCCCACATTCCATAAACATGCATGTTAGGTTTATTGGTGACTCTAAATTGTCCATTAGAGTGTGAATGTGAGTGTGACTGGTTGTATGTCTTTGTTTGTCTATATGTGCCCTGCGATTGACTGGCAACCAGTCCAGGGTGTACCCCACCTCCTGCCCAAAGTCAGCTTGGATAGGCTCAAGCATACCCGCGACCCTACTAAGCGGTATAGAAAATGACGAGTAGAAGAGGTGACTGTTGTGGACCAGGAAGTAGCAACGATTAGTAAGGAAGAAGTGGGGAGGGCATTGAAGAGGATGAAGAATGGAAAGGCATTCACTCCTGATGATATACCTGTAGAGGTATGGAAGTGTCCAGGAGAGGTGGCAGTAGAGTTTCTTATTGGGTTGTTTAACAGGATCTTTGATGGTGAGAAGATGCCTGAAGAATGGAGGAGAAGTCTGCTGGTGTACAGCATAAGTTAGAGGTTTTGGAGATAAAATCAGAGAGGCCAGACTAAGATGGTTAGGACAAGTCCAGAGGAGAGATAGTGAATATATTGGTAGAAGGATGCTGAGTTTAGAATTGCCAGGCAGGAGGCCTAGAGGAAGACCAAAGAGGAGGTTTATGGATGTAGTAAAAGAGGACATAAAGGTAGTTGGCGCAAGAGAAGAGAATACAGAAGACAGGGTTAGATGGAGGCAATTGATTCGCTGTGGCGACCCCTAAAGGGATACGCCGAAAGGAAAAGAAGATGACATTTTGCAGTGCTGCTTGAATTGTGAATTTCTTTTGGAGATGAATAAAGTATCTATTTTATTTTGCCGATTCCAATCATCCATGATTCGGACGATACCGTTCAGATAGGTTAATTAGAAATTTTTCAATTTATTTATGATGAGTGCTATTAGGGGGGTCGTAAAAAGGGGTGAAGTAAGGGCAATTACAAGGTCCACTGACTGTCCAAAAATAGGTAACTACTAATATAATTAGTAATTGACTCATTCAATCCCAGCCAAAATAACTTATTTAAAAATAGAACCATGAACTACAGAATTTACAATTTTCACATTTGGAACTAAACTGTATGTGTGCATGTGGTGTGTGCTTTAAAATGTTCCTATAATGCATAACCATATTGTGCACGCTACACGCCTCCACACTGTCTATTAGTACTATTAAAGGGAGTACTATTAAAGTTAGGGTTAACCCGCCAACATGTCCAAATCTATCATACTCAACATGCAATTTAACTCTTCAATACACTTGTATGCTTTCCAGCTCTCCATTTTGTTTCATTTTGTACAGTACAGATAAATAAATAGATATCAGTTTATCAATAATATTTCAAATGGGGGGGTGGAGGAGTCAAAACATTTGTCCCCTGGGGGGCATGAGAGAAAATAAATGAGAACCACTGCTCTAAAGTGACATCCATTAGTGGGAAGTTGCGTCTTCAACTCTTTTTGCCTCCTGTGCAAAAAAACCTAAAAGACATTAAAAGGTTTTTGGGATTGGGCATTTGGGTTTATTATACAATTATAATTAAGTTTTTGGTATTGAATGAGTTCATTAATATAAAAATTGGTTTTGTTTTGGGATGCCTGCATATGGTTTAAGTGGGAGGAGGATGCTACCCTCAACACTAAAACTGCAATAGTGCGAGCCACAGCAGTTCGGCTTTTGTAATCGGCTTTGAAAGCCATCATCGGCCGATCATGTGACTTTTCACGGAAAACAGCCAATACTGATTGGTGCCCAATTGACCTGAGCATCAATTTCAAATGTTTTTGTAACAGCCAACATCGTGAGACACCTTGGATGTCCATAGCTACAGCTAATACATTGTCCATAGCTTTCCAAAAATGTAGTGATTTATGATCAAGCCTCTTGTGTCGCTTTATGACCCATCAGTGTATTACTAAGGCATAAAACTGTTGTCAAAAAATGCAAATGTAAAGCTATTTAAATTGTATGTAACCTGCTGAGCCAAGTCATTATGGGTCCAATGGCAAAGGAAAGGCAGCACATTTCCACCTACTTTGTTGCTACCAGTCACCATTAAAATGAAAATAAGACACCAAAATAACGATTCATCTTACATTTTTAATTTTTTTTTCCTCTATTCAGATCAAATAGGAACTCTTGAGATGCCACTGTATCACACCACCTTTTAACGTGACAGATGATACAGGATCTGCATAGCAAAGAAAAGCACATTAAGCTATACTAGTCCACACACTAAAGTAAGTAATGCAACACAAAAGCTGAAATACAAAACCCTGCCAGGAAAAAAGGCCTGGCAGAAAAAAAACCATTAGCAAAACTAATCCAAAGAAGCTACTTACAAAAACCCAGGTAAAATGGGAACAGAAAATCCATAGCAAAAATCACACAAAGCAGGTTAGCACGAGGAAACGAGCAAGTTAAATTAAATTTAAAATTAATTTTTGAATGTATTGCACACCCATACAAGTTGCCCTGCAATGGGGCGTTAATGCACCAAAGTAATGGATGCCAACCACCGTAAAAACCGAAGAAGAAGAAGCTGCCTTCCCATTGGTTATTTCGGTTGTCTCCCATCATCCTCTCCCCCCCCAAATCCCTAATGATGGCCAATCACGACATCTCTTCGCTAAACGTAATGAAAAGCTCCCGTCCATTGTTAAAAAATAAAAAAAACATATTTGTAAGTTTATTATGTGATGTATTGTATTCATTTAAATAAAGTTAAAGTACGTCATTTACGTATGATTTCTGCCATTTGTCCAACTCAGTTCAAGCTCACCTCTCTCGACCCAAAAAGTAAAGTGCAATTTTTCCTAACAGTAATTATTTTTCATTTATTTTATTATTTTCTCATTGTTTTTTTAACATTCATGCACATGTAAATGATTATGTTGTCATTAATGAACTTTCTTGTGGGCACAATATTTACACTTTATGCGAGTGCTTTCTAATCGGCTGGAACAAAATATGCCATTATATGGTAAATCTGTAAAAATCGGTAAAAATTCCAAGACACAAAAGCCCCAAATATATTTTGTATCTCAAGGCTCCACTGTATAATGTAACATATAATCATGCTATTACTTCAGTTATTATGGTTACGAGATGAGAAATGCAGTGACGTCCCTCGAAATGAGCCAATGAAGTTGTTTACTTGTCAAGAAATGAATGCGAGAACCATGGCTTGCTTAAAAAGTTTCCACAGAAGTCTAATGTGAGAGTGCGGTTTAATAACTTAGAGCCCAGTAAGGAAAACAAAACACATTCATTTCCAGCCCAGCAACATGCAAATAGGTGTTCACTATTAAGGATTGTATGGATACTGGGCCAAAGCAAAATATCCGTCACTAGTGGGAGAGTCATTGCTTATTCAAAGATAAACAAAAAGAGGAAGTGGGTCAACAATGTCAGCTGCAAGGATAACCAGAAAATCTGAAACTGTACAGCGAATTTTAAAGGAGATACTTATTATTACTTACTTACTATTATAAGTTATTTATTAGTAGTAGTATTTTTTCCTGAGAAACCAGTGGAGTTTTATTTAACATCAAATTTCATTGTTTGTACAGTCAAACCTTTTATTATTTATGTGAAATTTGCTTCTGTTTACTTTTAAACACAATGTAGGTGCCAAATTAATTTTGTTGCATTGAAACAATAGGGATAAGTGCATAGTTTCATTATATTTTATGTTTAATGCAACGGACATTACTCAATTTGAAGACCCCCGGTATACAGCATGTATTGTCTTTAATGATGAAAGTCAGATTTCTGCTTATCTACTTAATAAATGAAAAGCATAAGAAAGAGTTGCGGAGGATGATTATCTCGCCCTCTGTGCCGCCTGCGAGGTGTGATTTGTAGAGAGATTGAAATGAGACTGGCTGGTCGGGCTGAGACTCACTCTTGATTTACACACACTGTTAAATCACACGGACAGTAAGCAGCCCGCCTCAGTCACACTCATGCCCCTATGAAGAAACTCCTCCTGAAGCACAGCATATGGCAGCAGCCTTGTGCCAGATCCCAACAGTAGGCTCGAGGCGGCTGCCACTAAAAGAAATCCCGCCTGGTGATCCTCTATGGTATGAGAAAAGACCTTGGAACACTCGGAAACATTTGTGACAATGAGTAAAGAGAGCTTCGGTGAGCCCCAATGAGACCTGGCCATTGTTTGTGTTGAATCATCGCCATGCCTGTGAGCACAAAGACTCTGCAGCCCAGTTTTCCTTTAGGAACGCGGGTATTTGTTTCAACCAGGTCTTTGTGGCTGTGTCTGCACATGCTGGTGATGGTGAAGGTTTGGATGGAAATTGAAGCGGTCTGTATACAAAAAGATTTTAGCCTAAGTCAAATGTAAATTACAGTCAAATCTTGGTTTTCAAACCCCATAGTTTTCCTATGATTAGTTTTTTGAATAACATTTTCACTCAAATTTTGGTTCTTGTACACTGTAACATATTAACAAACTTGTATTTTAGCCTTTGGCACGGTACATTTTTTTGTAGATGTGGATGGACAATCGTCCCAGTTGTCTTGGCTCACACACCCAATGGCAAATCTTGTGACGCTTCGTTTACACAGTACAGTGGTGTCACGCTGTAAACCAGGAGCATCCAAACTTTTTCCCCGGAGGGCCACAAACTGAAATATGAAAGGATGCAGGGGCCGTTGAATATTTTGTAAAGCAGCAACTTATACAGGTGCTGCTCAATAAATTAAAATATCATGAAAACGTTCATGTATTTCAGTAATTACTGTATATTCAAATAGTGAAACTCAAACTTTGCACTCATTGCACAGACCGCTATATTCCACGTGTTTATTTTAGTTTGGATGGTAATAACTATAACTATAGCTAATGGAACCCCCAAATTCAGTCTCTTTGAAAATGTGAATATCGTGAAATGTAAAGTGAAGCCATCTAGTCTTCTATTTGTATCAGTTAATTAACTCAAAACACCTGTAAAGGCCCTTGAACGGTCCCCCAAGTCTAGTCCTTTAGGTTGCCCAAAAGACCATCACTGACACGTAGCAAAAGGAGGGCAAGGCACAAAAGGTCATTTCTAAAGAAGCTGGCTTTTCACAGAGCTCAGTGTGCGGGCATATTAACAGAAAGTTGCAGGGAAGGGAAAATGTGTTTGAAAAAGTATGCAAGCAGTATGGATAACCGCACCATGTGTCCCCCAAAAATGTGGAGGAGATTCACAAATAGTGGACTGCAGCTGGAGTCAGTGCTTCAAGAGCCACCACGCACAGACTTATGCAAGACATGGGTTTCAGCTGCCGCATTCCTTGTGTGAATCAGAATCAGAATCAGAAAAACTTTATTGCCATTGTAAGTGAACAATTCACAAACTAGGAACTTTCTTTGGCGACTCAGTGCAACGTAGAATTCTAAGTAAACATAGAGCATTAAATAAACATAGAACCCTGAGTAAAAAGGTGAAATCACTGATAAGTAAAGGCATGAGAGTGTTTTTAGTGCAGGTATTATAAGGTGCCAAAAATACTGGTTATAAAGTGAGCATAGTGCAAATGTTATAAATTGTTCATGAGTTCAACAGCAGCAGGAAAGAAACTGTTCTTGTGGCGAGAGGTTCTGGTCCGAATGGACCGTAACCTTCTGCCAGAGGGGAGTGGCTCAAATAGTCCATGTCCAGGGTGGGAAGGGTCGGCAAGTATCCGGCCTGCTCGCCCCCGAGTTCTGGAGACGTACAGGTCCTGGAGAGATGGAAGGCTGCAGCCGATCACTTTCTCGGCGGAGCGCACGATGCGCTGCAGTCTTTGTTTGTCCCTGGCAGTGGCCCCGGCGAACCACACTGTGATGGAGGAGGTGAGGATGGACTCAATAATGGCCGTGTAGAATTGCACCATCGTCTGGACAGGCAGCTTGGCTTTCCTCAGCTGCCTCAGGAAGTACATCCTCTGCTGAGCCTTCTTGATGATGGAGCTGATGGTCTGCTCCCACTTGAGGTCGTGGGTGATGTTAGTGCCCAGGAAGCGGAAGGAGTCCACAGTTGTGATGGGAGAGTCTGTCAAGACGAGGGGGGGCAGGGGGGCTTTGACTTTCCTGAAGTCCACGATCATCTCCACTGTCTTCTGAGCATTGAGCTCCAGGTTGTTGCAGCTGCACCACGACACCAGCCGGTCCACCTCCTTCCTGTAAGCAGACTCATCACCGTCTGAGATGAGCCCGATGAGGGTGGTGTCATCCGCAAACTTAATCAGTTTCACCGAGTCGTGGCCGGAGGTGCAGCTGTTGGTGTACAGGGAGAAGAGCAGGGGGGAAAGTACACAGCCCTGTGGGGATCCCGTGCTGATAGTCCGAGTGTCCGAGACATTCTTCCCCAGCCGCACGCGCTGCTTCCGGTCCGTCAGGAAGTCAGTGATCCACCTGCAGGTGGAGTCAGGCACGTTGAGCTGGGCGAGCTTGTCCTGGAGCAGAGCTGGGAGGATGGTGTTGAATGCAGAGCTGAAGTCCACAAACAGGATCCTGGCGTAGGTTCCTGGGGAGTCCAGATGCTGCAGGATGTAGTGGAGGGCCAGGTTGATGGCGTCATCTACAGACCGGTTGGCTCTGTAGGCGAACTGCAGAGGGTCCAGGAGCGGGGAGGTAAAGGACTTGAGATGAAGCAGAACCAGGCGCTCAAATGACTTCATGACCACAGATGTCAGTGCCACAGGTCTGTAGTCGTTGAGTCCAGTGATCCTGGGTTTCTTGGAGACGGGAACAACGGTGGACAGCTTGAAGCAGGCTGGGACATGGCATGACTCCAAAGAGATTTTGAAGATGTCCGTGAAGACAGGCGCCAGTTCTACCGCACAGTGTCTCAGGGTGGAAGGAGAGACAGCATCCGGACCTGGAGCTTTCCGAGGGTTCTGCTTTTTAAATGTCTTGGCCACCGTTGAACAAAAGACTATCAGAACTGTCTCACCTGGGACAAAAAGGACTAAACTGTTGATGAGTGGTCCAAAGTGAAAGAGAATATTGCATTTCCTTTGGAAATCAAGGTCCTGTAGTCTGGAGAAAGAGAGGAGAGGCACATAATCCACATTGTTTGAGGTCCAGTGTAGTTTCCACAGTCAGTGATGGTTTGGGGTGCTATATTCCCAAAATAGTTTGACATTTTTCCTATAGTGATTTAACACATTTTTCACAAATCACAGCTTTATTTTGTTTTGTTTGTTTCTCATAACAGTATTACATTTTTTTTAATAGAATATTTTTCCCTAATATTTTAACTACGCTACTGAAATCATATGATTACGAGTTCATAAAACAAAGTCACATAAAATTGTGACTTTGTTTTATTTTCACTGACTTTTTTTCTTGATAGTTTGACTTGTAATAATCACCGCTGTTTTTGTCTTTATCTGCTGTTGCTTTTGTTTTATTTGTCATGATTTCAACTTCCTTCTTGTAAATATTTTGACTTTATTCCTAATATAACTTTCTTAACATAACATAACCTAATCTTATAAAACTACAAATGTAGTTGTTTCTGATAATATTATTACTTTTTTTTAATTATGTAATTTTTCTTTAATATCGTATTATTTCACTTTAATTCGGTGTGCATCTATAGTAAATCTCGGCTAAAACAGGTGGTCCTTAACATAACCACATGTGAGCTTCATTCTATATAGATATTACTATGAAACCTGTAAACTCAGTATAATAGCTCAGTGCATTTTCAGTCTAATACAGTAGCTTCTCAGAGAAGGCCTTCTTAACACGCACACAATCACATAGCACAACTAGAGTTGCACAACACTTGCATACGTCTCAAGGAAAAATACTGGGACGAGGCAGACACGCCTCCGTTGTTTTACTTTTACTTTCCATTTCCGGGGGGCATGACCCCTGCTATGTAGACTATGTACATTCATTTCGGCCTCTTTCCTCAAGCTTCATCAGTGTTGACAGTCCACATTGCTCTTATTTTTAATCCGATTTGAAAAGGTTTTTCAATCGTGTAATCAATGACTACTACTCTGATAGCGATGCGATCCCAAGAACCGTGAAGAAATGCTAAGGAAAAGACTGAGCTTTTGCAGTTCTTAGACTGTGATGTAAGTCAAGTTTTTAAAATTTAAATGTAACCCATCACAATGATGCTTTGTTAAACTTTGCTGCAGGCAGTGCAGTCACCTCCCTGCTGGCCATGACATTGCAGGTTTGACACAGAGGAAAGGGTGTGTAGTAAGTCACTGGGAATGATTAAAGGGTTAAAGACACCAACAGATGATAGGTCACACTCTGACAAGCGTATTAATGCCGTGATGTGTTCAAATGTACTTTACCATGGAACAAATGATAGAGAACAAGTGTGTGTCTATTGATTACAAGTGTGTTGTACTTTGAGATACCTGCAGCACACTGTGCCAGTGTGTAAAATCAGTGGACTCGGGAGGCAATCAGTAATTTTAACATAAAACAAGCAATAAACCCGCCAAGAAATTGTCAGCAAGTCTGCAGCGCCACTCTCAACTTGATAACAAAGTTCCAGTTCATTGTTTAACTCTCCAGCTGCATCTTTACTGCTTTGGATCACTCTGGCCACTTTTATAGTTATAATGTCATTATAGTTATTGCTGGAAGATGCTGCAGACAGCTGTTCTAAGACAAAAAACTATCTATAAAAACATGGTAGACTACCAGCTCAGCAAACGCACAAATTAATGTTTTTTTAAAACGCTTGTATCGTTGTCATTGTCCTGAATGGACAGAAAATGTGATGGAAGTATTCATATTAGGATACGTAGTAATTTTCTTCCTCTTGCAAATTTCCCAAGTAAGTTTTTGTCTGATCACACCTTTGCTCCTTCCTCTTGCTGAATGCTTGCGTTGTTCCTTCTTTAGTTCATCCACGCCTGCAGCCATAGATTTTAAACAGAGCATTGTGCCTGCACAGCACTCATTATCTCTGCTGAGGTTTGTTTTTTTGCCAAGTGTATAACTACGTTTGTGTCTGAAGCTCTGTCCACACGTAGGCGGGTATTTCTTAAAACGAGTTATTTTTCCCATATTTGGCCTATCGTTCACACGTGCCCGCAAATATACGGCACTAAAAATGAAGGTTTTCAAAACCTCCGGCCCAAGTGTAGATTTGGAGAAAGCTCTGGTTATATGTTTGGGTATGGACGCAAATAACCGGGGGTTTTGTGTTTCCAAACGTCACTGCCTGCGACAACGTATGCTGTGACGTCACACACATGACCTGTTTTTACATCAGAAACCACATGGATGCCCTCAGAACCGACGACATGTTCTAAAACAGTGTTTGGAAGAATTTCTACCTGAATTTGCAGTCCAAACAAAGGAGCCGGGCGCGATGTTTTATATTTTTTGGCGGAACTGACGGGACTGACGAGGATGATTCAAATTGGATAGAATGTTAGTAACTATTGCCGCCTACTGGTTTGACATGCTTTTGACTGTGGCTCCCAATGCGTCTACGCGGTCACAAGGATAAATTTTTTTCATAAACGGAGAGGGAGAAACATGCAGTTTTAAAAATACCCTGGAATGTGTTGACAAGGCCTAAGAAGGATAACTACGTAACAAAAAAACATGAAACATTGTGGAGACACGCAGCATGGACCACTAAAACCCTTTCCTCTGTTTTTAATAGTCAGTGTGGAAACTCCACATAAGCATAAGGGGCTTGTTCTCCTTCAATTATTTGACTGTTTTCAACCATGTTGTGCATGAACAACACGTACAGGATTGGAATTGAAAGGCATCCATTATAATTTACATTGCTGTCTGTTTCTGTTAATATTTAAAGCAGAGCAGGTTTACAAATAATAATACAAAATCTGTTTTCCGCTTCATTTCTCAAGGAGAAGAAGGAAGAACGTTGATGACGTCAAAGCTCTGTCAAGGACATTGACTATTACTCACTTAAAGAAAAACACTTTTTTGGAATTTTGCCCATCATCCACAGTCCTCCTGTGAGACAGAAACACACGTCTAGATCTTTTCGGTGTGTGCCAAATACATAAAATCAGACAAAAAGAAACAGCTCATTAATGCACATAGTGGGACACACCCATTCTACCTACAAAGGCTGCTTTTAAAACAGCTCAGAAAATCTCCAAATAAACATGCTGTGGTTTTATATACATGCTGTAACCATGTAGTAGGCACATTCAGGATAACATGTAATAGTCTTTTGGAATAGTTTGGTCATTTTAAGCGTTACTGGAACTTCCTTCCTAGGTGCATTGATTTCACATACCAACATACAAATGAACGCCTACACCAAGCGATTATAATTACTCTTCCAACCTCAAAAACAAAAACAAAGCAACATTGGCGGGAGCTCGAATATGTAGCGTTACCTTCCTGTCTGAGGCATTGTGAGCAATGTGCTGTGGGCAAGTGTACGGTGAAGTGTATGATGACATTAGCGACAATAACAATGTTAATGACCATAATAACAACAATGTTGGTGTAGCTTGGTTAATATGTCACAAGTCAACAAAGCATTGTTGGCAATTTTTGGACGGTTTTTCAGAAGACTTTATAAGCAGAATACAGTAGGTGTGCACCATAACATGCAGTAATGAGCTGTCTCTGTTTTTATATCACAGAAAAAAGTTTATGTCTTAAGGATGCCAAAATTCCAAAAAAGAGCAGTCTTCCTTTAAAGGTAAATGGGTCTGTTTGGATTGTCTTGATTATGTAGGGTAACAGTAGGCGCTGGTGGTGGAACCGGACTGTTTGACCATACGGTAACTGCGCCAGTGTACAAAAATCGAGACATATTTTTGTCAATAATTTACGTTTCAAACCAAATCCTACAAAGATACTTGTCTGCTTACTGACTGTCAAGATGCCCATGAGCAAGGCACCAAACCCCCATAGTCACAGTTTGTGTGTACCATCAGTCTAACATGTCATAACAGAATGATCATTTTATCTCTTTAACTTCAATTAGTATAATAAATTGCATTTATAAAAGTGCATCACTATAAATAAAGTGTTGGTTGGAATTACTGCATGTCTGAATAAAGGTACTGTAACTTTAATAAATATTGAATAATATTATAAATGATCAACAATGTGATTACACTAAACAGCTCAATTAATGGTGTTATTGTTTCTTCATGGTGGCTTCATCCATGCTATTCTTGTCTTGGGTTCCACCAGCCACAAAATAATCACCTTTGTTACAAACATGAAGCATAATAAAGTAAGGTAAACAGATCCCTGGATCTTAGTGATTGTGTAGCCCTGTATTCATTCATTCATTTTCTATGCCGCTTATCCTCTTTAGGGTCGTGGGTATGCTGGAGCTTATCCCAGCAGGCTTTGGCCGGACTGGTCACCAGCCAATCGCAGGGCAGACAAACAAGCATTCACACTCACATTCACACTCTAATGGCGAATTTAGAGTCGCCAATTAACGTAACATGCATGTTATTGGAATGTGGGAGGAAACCGGAGTACCCGGAGAAAACCCATGCACGCACGCACCGCGAGAACATGCAAACTCCACACAGAGATGTCCAAAGGAGATTCTAACCCTGAACCTCCTGACCGTGAGGCCAACGTGCTACCCAGTCATCCACCGTGCAGCTCAAGCCATGTGGCTAATGCTTTTTAAAACAACCATCAACAACATTAAGTAGACTTTCACAATCTTATGACAATCAATACAAAAGTTGCGTCAAAAATTCATATCCCCAAAAATAATATTGCACATGCAAATAGATTGAAGTCTTTATCTATAAAAATGACTAGCATTCTGAACATTATGTTCAGGCAGAACTACGAGTCATTACCAAGATACTGTCAGAAGAAACACTGCGCAATATTTAATGTTATTGTGTGGTGGCTATTCTGAATGTATACATGTATAAGTATTATAAATAAATATTATTGTGGTTATTTTTAACTGAGTGGCTTCGGGTGCAATATACTATACGTTCATAACATCACATATCACATCAGGTGTATGGAGGACATAAAAAAATGGAGATTTTAAAATAAAAAAACTTTAAGAATTAAAATGTTGTAAATTCACGAGTATTAATATTAGTACTTTTTCCTCTTAAAATGACAATTTCACAAGAATAAATATTGTATATATTTCCCTTTGACCAAGGCAAAAGGTCACAAAAGTCCCCTGTCTTTGTAGCTGTCTCAGACAATGACTGTTACGACAATGTCTTAAAATAATCAGTGACTTCAAGAATAAACTTGTACATTTACGACTTTATTGCCGTAAAAAGCTTGTAATAATACAAGAGTGAAGTTGTAAAAATTATGACTTTTTTTTAAGTTAAAAAAACCTTTTCTTGTAAAATTACCATTTTAAAAACATTTTTGTATGTGGCCCTTCATCCAACGTTTCCACCACTGAAAAAAAAAAATATCCCAATGGTAAGTCAGAAAATGATATCAAAATTATTAGGCAAGTAGAAATTATTAAGATAAAAAGTAATATTTACGATATATAAATTCTAAATTATGACAAAAAGTCATGATTATAAAATAGAAAAATCATCATTAAGAGATAAAGAGTCATAATTATGTGAAAAAGTTGAAATTATGAGATAAACTGTGCATGTTCCACTTTCTTTTTTGAAAAGTTCACTTGGAGATTAATAAAGTAGCTATCTATCTATCTTCCTCACATGGCACTTGGCACATAGATGGTTCGTATCTCCTAATTTTGATTTATCTTATATTAATGAGTTTTTGTCTCATAATTCTGACATTATCTCATAATTAAAACTATTTAGCTCACAATTATGATTTTCTTATCACAGAATTTTTTTATGTCCTAATTATGACACATAAGTGTGTTACATGTAAAGCCTTTTTTCCTCCAATGTAATGAAAAGTTGATTACATACACACTTGTTCATTTATATGCAGCTTGAAAGCTTGTGAGATTATGTTTACTGCTTTATACAGTAGAAAGTGGGTCATCTATTAAGTGTAAATGTAGATTAAAAAAAACCTCCCACTGTACGTCCCAGTAGTATCTTTGATGCTTGTTTTCACGGCAGCATTGCTTACTGAGGATGTCATCACTGTAACAACAGAGCCACCCTGTCACATCACACAGCCACAGAAAAGCCACACTGACATCATTGTGAAGCCACAATGCATTACCACATGAACATGGTGCACCATGAAGAAAGTAAAATATTTTTTTCTAACACTCAAACTTAACTGCCCACTTTTAAGAACTTTGCATTTGTAAATAAATGGAATACTTTGATAGTAAAGTGATACTGGTACTGGTGATACTGGTATCATACCACACTGTTTTTAATAGAATTTGAAATGGTGCCCCTTGAACAAAAATATTTTGAATGTGGCTGCTCCCAATCATGAGGCGCTGTTTTTTTGTTTTTTTTATCAACTTTTTTTCTCTTAAAGCAACATGTGTTGGGTCGAAATATTTGGTTCCCTACATGTCGACACTGATCAGAAAGAAGAAGGAAGTGCTCGTATACAGTCATGAACACACAAACAGGAGAGAGGGAGAATGTTGCTACATAATTAGAGAATGCATGCTTGAGGTAAGGAATCATTAAGCAGGAAACAAAAGCTGAGGCACATTGTGTTTCTAAATGTCAATCTTCGCCAAGACTAGGACAACCCACAGCTATCATCACCAGGAGAACCAGAGTGTACAGCGGGAAGAGCCGCCCACCCGGAGTGGCCGGACAAGGTGCATTAAGTCATGGTCTAAATAAACAGGAAAACAAAGAAAAAAATTAAGTGGATTTTCTTCTCACTCACTTTGAAACTTTTAATATGGAAATACAATTGGCTGCATTATGTTTGCTCGAAAATCCAAAAAAATAAACTCAAAAATAAAAATAAAAATAAAATAACAAAAAAAATTAAAAAAAAAAAAAAAAAAAAAATAAAAAAATAAAAAAAAAATTAAAAAAATAATAAATTAGATTAGATTTTTTGTGTGCTCTACAGTATTTTAGCTTAATTTAATTTTCTGTTCATTTGGAGCTGTTAATGCATATAAATATATATAATTATGTTCTATCCCTTAAAGATATTTTAATAAATTACAGTATAAATGTGCATCTTTCAAACAATTATACTCCAGCAAAATTTGTTATCGTGACAGGCCTAGTAATGTCTCAATAACGGAATATTACTCACGCCTAGTGGCCCGATGACTTAATATCTTCACTTCCGTCTTTCAATATTTTATGACTACTAATAATATGCCATAGTAAAACAGGAAACATGAATCATGTATTAATTAATTAATTTTTGAAAAAAATGTGATAATCAAACTGCAATATTGTGAGGGACGACTGTACTGTTGAACAAATGTGGCTAAACTAAATAACAGACACACACCAGACCTTTGATAGATTGAAGGAAATCATCTCTTTTTTTTTCACAGTAAAAAAACGACAACAGCATCTCATTTGTGCACATGCATGCACAGTACTGATGCATTAATAATGTCACTCATGTGAAAGATCATTCCACTTAGTTTTTCCATTTTATAGAATGTATTCTGTGGTGAAGTGGTCCGACACCCGGAAGGCTGAAGTCTGGATCCCTGGTTACCCCTCAAAGTATCCTCGAGCAGCATACTGGATCCATCAGCTGCTCCTGATGGGGTCTGATCAGTGTGTGAATGAGCTGTTTCCCTCATTAGCATACAACCTGCATGCATGTTTTTAAAGATAATTCCCCTCTGTGCCTCTTTTACAACTTGGACTCACATGTTAGTGGAAACTTGCATTTCAGTAGACTCGAAATGTGCATCTTGGAGACGAGGCGAAGAGCGGTGGATGAGTGTAAACATATATTCCCTTTCATAAGCCCTTTCATCATCTCCACAATGAGCACAAAACTGATGAGAAGAACCTTAAGTGTTTGCTCAGCATTTACAGTTCCACAGCTTGGCTGTACAGTAGATGAACATAAATATATAACGAAACACTGTTTTTTTTCTTCCATTTTTGATGAGCTGAACTTAAAGAAAAAAAAAATTTTCTACATGTACGGTAAGTATGCTGGACATTCAAGACATAGGATGTTTTCAGCTGCCAAAAATTAAGTACCTTGGAAAGATCCTAGAAATCTATGGTATTGTGCTGTATGGCAAAACTGCAGATTTGAAGTAGCCTTTTATTGTGGCCAGCCTAAAGCACACCGGTGCAAAAATCATGCTGTATAATAAGCATATGAGACCTGTGCGTTGGATGGATTATCTCAGCAAAAGAGAAGTGCTCACTAACACAGATAGAGTATATACAGATTTCTGAACAATATTTGAGAGAAATAAGCTCTCTGTTTACACAGAAAAAGTATTGCGATAAGTGCAAACATCCATGATGGGTCAACACCTCTCCTTAGGTGTTTGGCACAAGACCTTGCAATTAAAACCCATTTACAAGATGATCGTATGGGGCGTAGCGGTGTCTGACTACATACGCATGACATCTTTGCTCATGAATCCATAATTAACTCAATAAACACCTCTTTGTATGCATCCTTCAATTAGGACTAATACCATGAGTAAGAGTTTTGAAATGAGCTGCATTAAGTATCTTAATGTCAGCGCTCATCTGTGTCACCCTGACTTCATCTCTATAATGTAAAAGCAAGAAGTCATCCACCATGCTTCATTTTGATTTCCTACCTTTCTGTCATTAATTAGTTTACAAGGACATGGGTTTGTGAAGGAGCAAAGTGATTAAATCCTACAAGGTCATGTAAAGGTCATTGCTGGGATTATTCACTCATGCAGCCTGATGAGCGCTCTCCAAACGTTCATACACGACAACCACCACAGTGTTTTATGAGCTACAACTTGGCAATGCTTCATAGTTATTGTCAAACACTGTTCCAAAATGCATGCTTTAACAAGATTATAAATAATCCCCCCTTGTGACCGGCGAACAAAGACGACATGGGACAGTCACAACACGACCATCATGCAGCACTCAGTGGCAGTGCTTTGCAGTACAAATGTGAAGAAAAATATCTCTGCATGTTGGAACATTATTATTTACAAGGCCTTTATCTTCATATGACCACCAGAATCCCATTTTCCTCTCGTTTGTCTTCTCCCTCCGTCCTTATGGGGTGCACAACATTTTTCCAGTCTGGTGGGTGGTATGCACAGTAATCCCTCATTGATTGTGGTTAATTGGTTCTGGACCAATGAATCTCTACAAAATATGATTCCTCCATTATTAAGGGAGTATTTTCATAGGTAGAGCATTGAAACCTGTTTATGATCATATAAATCAGTGGCTCCCAAAATGATTTTGCCACGCCCCCCTTTTGGAGATAAAATTATTTTCAGCCCCCCACAGTCAATCAAGTCTGTTTGTCTTATCGAACGGTATTTAGTGACCAATGTAGAATACTACATTGACAATTTCAATGCATTTTCATAATGCTTTGTATTTGTATTTTAGTTCATTTAGCTTTGTTTTATGCCTGATAATGCCTAATTTCGACAAAAAATTAATAACATTTGCTTACATTTTGTTTTTTTTAATTATTAGATCACAAAATACATGGATAAAGACTTTATTTAACTGACTAACAAATTAATGCAGGTGGTTTTTAAAAATGTTTTTATAGCTTTTAATGCATGACCTAATGCTGAGCTTTTAACTGTTTAACTTATTTACACAAATTGACAGAAAGAAGAAGGAGGGGAAACAACAGCCTGGTGAGGCAATTTCAGTTTCTGACAGACTATTTGTAGCAAAGGCGCATTACTGCCGTCCTAAGTTACAAATAGAACACTGGATAGTTCACAGTGTGAGGCTTTTTTTTTACTACTACTATATGTTGGATCCCAGAACATTTGAGATTCAGCATTCATGGCCACCCTTACCCCATAGCCACCCTTTTCTTGGATAAGACAATTGTATGGGCATATGAAATACTCACAGAATGTTAAACTTTACAAGAAACCTTTTTAAATGAGGTGTAAAAGGTTAGGAACAGGCCATATCTTTAAATGCTAATGTCTCTGTACAGCTAACGCATGCCTTCACAATGAAAAAACAATTCAAATGTTGACGTGTTACAGTGTACATAAAAAGCATGCATAGGAAATTCTGAGTGCATAATTTACAGTTCCTGTAATTGTTCACATGGATGTCTTTGATGGTTCAATCATAGACACTTATAGTCGAGATTGTTTCTGTTGGTTTGTTGTTGTTGCAATTTTGGTTGCTAGTGTTGTTGTCTCTCTGTTTTGTCCCCCTCTGTCTTCCTTTCTCTTCTTCTCTATCCCCTCCTGCTCTAGTCCGGCCGCTCCAAATCTGCATAACAATAAACATCAAATTAAGTCGTTTTGGCCATATTACCTGCCGTTTGACTGGTGATAACATTGTAGGCCTCGAAAACTCACCATACTCTGTCAAGTGTTCTTCATATGTTGGAGTAAATTAAAGCTTTTTAACTTGCTGCTCGAGCGAGATAGGTTTTCCGACATTATTTGCAGGATTTATATCACTCTCACAAATGGCAGTTAATTTCCACATGGCAGATTTGTTTGATTTTTTGTGGAAAAGTTAGTGGCCGACGATCGCTACAGGCTGCAATACTGCGAGTCAGTGATCGTTGTTGAAAGGCATTTTTCGGCATATGCCGACCACATGCTTTTTCACAGAAATCAGCCGATACTGATCAATGGCCATCAATCTGAGCATCCCTACATTTCACCCAAAGTAACATGGTAAATGCTTCAGCCCCTACTGTGACCCTGAACAGGAAAAGCAGTATGGAAAATAGAAGGATGAAAATCAATAGCTCACAATAACAGAACCCAATGCCAAGCAGTTTGCAGAAATCTGTCAAAGAACAAGAATCAAAAGAGGTCTCTGTCAACTCTTACTCTTCAAGTCTGCCTTATCTGGAAACAGTTGCTCCTTCCTGTGCCTCAGTGTCTCCCTAAAGTTTTGTCCTTATAATGGTATTTCCTGTTCATCAGACATAGAAACAACATGGAGCACGGTGCTGAGGGGCTGCAAAACTACAGCTCTCGCGTAAGGCCCTATGGACTTCAAGAACGTGCTGTATATGAGGGTGTTAAATGTGTGTACAGTCTAATGTACACGCATCCCTTCTTTATAGCAGTTAAGTGGTTCCAGACACTGGGTGAATTTCTGCAAAGTGGGATTCAATGTTAATAAATGTTATATTTTTGTAGTTAAGAGCATAGAAAACATGTGTATGACTTTCTAAATATGTTTTTTAACCATTATTACAGCCATGTAGACGTGAAATAACAACTCTGTTATCACCTTTACACTCCCATTATTCTTTGTTTGTGTGAAAAACCGCAGTAGAGTCAGGGAGTGATATTTGAAAAGCAACATAGTGAGGCACAGCTCTATATGAATATAACCTCCTGGCAATATTATTAATAATAATAATAGTTCAAGCGTTTGGGATTACATTTTTAATGTGTGCAAACACTTCAGAAATAAAGTTCGATTTGATAAGCTTCATGATATTACTATACATTTGCCAATGCATTTGATTATATTTTTAAAAATGTATGGATAACTTGCATTGAAATGAGAAGTGAATGAGAAGCCCTCACTTCCTTGCAAAAGCGCTTGAAACTTCACATTTTAAGTGCGTCGCTTGTCAGGAACTCTTCTTTATGTCACTGAACAGACTTTTTTTAGTGCAAAACATGATCTTTTCATTAATGAAGCTCTTTTTATGTTGTTGTGAAGGCGTTTGGTGGTTTTGAGCTGAATAAATTAAGAAACTGAATCTAAGTCCCCTTCACCTTCACACAATTGACACAGTTACTAAGCATGATGTGACAACCACCTTGTCTATGGGGATCTGTGGTGGTTTTGGAATAATGTCCAACTCAAACTTAGTCTCAACAAACCATTACACACCACCTACCTCTCACCTGCTTTTATTAGTTTTCACAAAACTGTCAAGCATGGATGTTTATCTCTAGATTAGTAAGTGCTTCTGTTTTGCCAGCCCACACTTTTGCAAAACATCAAGTGTAGAGGAAATTGTTACATGCACAAAGAGCACATTATTTGAGTTCTTCCAGATAGCTTTTTAATTGTTCCATTAAAACCTCAGGTCTATCTTTTTTCCTAAGAAAACATAGTCTTTTGAGTGCAGTCTTGCTTGGGTGATACATACTGGTGGATTTTGGAATAGTTCATTAATTCTTTAGATTTACATGTTTTTTGTTCAGTTTGTCTTAAAAATCAGAATACTTTCATAATTATAGTGGTGTGGAAAAGTGTAGCCAGTGACAAAACAGCTGAACCCAAAATTGATTTTTTAAATGAAACCTTTTATTATTAAGGAAGACAAAATCCAAACCTACATGGCCCTGTAGTTTGGAAAAGGTTATAAAGCCATTTCTAAAGCTCAAAGAGGTCAAAGAGTCGAAGAGGTCACAAAAGACCACACGACACACATCTAAAGAACAGCAGGCTTCACTTGCCTCACTTAAGGTCAGTGTTCATGACTCCACCACATAAAACACTGAGCAAGAATGGCCTGCATGGCAGAGTTCCAAGATAAAAACCACTGCTGAACAAAAGAACACTAAGGCTCATCTGAATTTTGCCAGAAAACATCTTGATGATTCCCAAGACCATTGCAAAAACACTCTGTGGTCTGACGAGACAAAAGTAAAACTTTTGGGACACACTTTAGGTGTGTGTCCTATTACATCTGGTGTAAAAAGTAAAGCTGTCATACCCACAGAAAATATGGTGGTGGTATTGTGATGGTCTGGGCTGTTTGGCTGCTTCAAGACCTGGAAGATGTGCTGTTTTAAATGGAAACATGAATTCTGCTCTCTACCCCAAAATCCTGAAGGATAGTGTCTGGCCATTTGTTTGTTACCTCAAGTTAAAACAAAATTTGGGTTCTGCAGCAAGACAATGATCCAAGACACACCCGCAAGTCCACATTTGAATGGCTGAAGAAAAACAAACTGAAGACTTTGGAGTGGCCTAGCCAAAAACCTGACCTGAATCTTATTAAGATGCTGTGGCATTATCCTAAAAAAGTGATTCAAGCTGGAAAACCATCCAATGTGCATCCAATGTGGCTGAATTACAACAATTCTGCAAAAATGAGTGGGCCAAAATTCCTCTACAGCGCTTTAAGAGACTCATTGCAAGTTATCGCAAACGCTTGATTTCAGTTGTTGCTGCTAAGGGTGGCTCAACCGGTTACATTAAGTTTAAGTATGCTTGGAAATCCCAGAAAAATCCTAGAAAATACTGTACATCTACACTAAAATCATGTGTGTAATTCAAGTATTAGGCAAATATATTTTGTGTCGCATCTTTTAGCATGATGTTCATTTAATCTGGACCTGTCAATATATACAAATACAGTATATATAAATGTGTTCCATAATTTATTTTTGTTCAAAAAACACAATAAAATTTGGCATATTTCACAAATTCTGGCAAATTGTGATTAATCTTGATTAATTCATTTGAAAATTGTCATTAATTTGATAAACTTTTTAAATAATTTGACAACCCTAATTTATTTGTAACTTATTAACCATGTAAATTGGGTGACATGTTATTCTACTTATTAAAGACAATGGTAAAAACAATGCCATTTAATTTCTTTTGTAAGCATGTAAATGTAAATCACCGGTTTGGTTTGGTGTCTTTAAAGGCAATGAGGAATAAAAAGTAAGGTCTTGTTATATTGCACTACTGCTGTAATGTGTATTTATTATTATATACTGTAATGAGAATCAGCACCTCCAAGTCCANGCCCTGTAGTTTGGAAAAGGTTATAAAGCCATTTCTAAAGCTCAAAGAGGTCAAAGAGTCGAAGAGGTCACAAAAGACCACACGACACACATCTAAAGAACAGCAGGCTTCACTTGCCTCACTTAAGGTCAGTGTTCATGACTCCACCACATAAAACACTGAGCAAGAATGGCCTGCATGGCAGAGTTCCAAGATAAAAACCACTGCTGAACAAAAGAACACTAAGGCTCATCTGAATTTTGCCAGAAAACATCTTGATGATTCCCAAGACCATTGCAAAAACACTCTGTGGTCTGACGAGACAAAAGTAAAACTTTTGGGACACACTTTAGGTGTGTGTCCTATTACATCTGGTGTAAAAAGTAAAGCTGTCCTACCCACAGAAATTATGGTGGTGGTATTGTGATGGTCTGGGCTGTTTGGCTGCTTCAAGACCTGGAAGATGTGCTGTTTTAAATGGAAACATGAATTCTGCTCTCTACCCAAAAATCCTGAAGGATAGTGTCTGGCCATCTGTTTGTTACCTCAAGTTAAAACAAAATTTGGGTTCTGCAGCAAGACAATGATCCAAGACACACCCGCAAGTCCACATTTGAATGGCTGAAGAAAAACAAAATGAAGACTTTGGAGTGGCCTAGCCAAAATCCTGACCTGAATCTTATTAAGATGCTGTGGCATTATCCTAAAAAGGTGTTTCAAGCAGGAAAACCAAAATTCCTCTACAGCGCTTTAAGAGACTCATTGCAAGTTATCGCAAACGCTTGATTTCAGTTGTTGCTGCTAAGGGTGGCTCAACCGGTTACATTAAGTTTAAGTATGCTTGGAAATCCCAGAAAAATCCTAGAAAATACTGTACATCTACACTAAAATCATGTGTGTGATTCAAGTATTAGGCAAATATATTTTGTGTCGCATCCTTTAGCATGATTTAAATGTTCATTTCATCTGGAGCTGTCAATATATACAAATACAGTATATATAAATGTGTTCCATAGTTTATTCCTGTTCATAAAACACAATAAAATTTGGCATATTTCACAAATTCTGGCAAATTGTGATTAATCTTGATTAATTCAGTTGAAAATTGTCATTAATTTGATACACTTTTTAAATAATTTGACAACCCTAATTTATTTGTAACTTATTAACCATGTAAATTGGGTGACATGTTATTCTACTTATTAAAGACAATGGTAAAAACAATGCCATTTAATTTCTTTTGTAAGCATGTAAATGTAAATCACCGGGTCGCCAGTTTGGTTTGGTGTCTTTAAAGGCAATGAGGAATAAAAAGTAAGGTCTTGTTATATTGTACTACTGCTGTATCTCAATGTGTATTTATTATTATATACTGTAATGAGAATCAGCACCTCCAAGTCCATGGAAAAAAGTGCCATCTCCAGGTCGGGGATGAGATAGTGCCCCAAATGGAGGGCTTGGAGTACCTCAGGGTCTTATTCACGAGGATGGAAGGGGAGATCGAAGGGCGGATTGGTGCAGCATCTGTAGTTATGTGGACTCTGGTGTGGTGACAAGGGAGCTGAGTCAGAAGGCTAAGCTCTCAATTTACTGCTCCATCTATGCTGATGAACTATGGGTAGTGACGGAAAGGACAAGCTGCCGAAATGAGTTTCCTTCGTAGGGTGCCTGGGCCCTCCCTTAGAAATAAGATGAGAAGCACTGTCATCCGGGAAAAAGAACTGTGAGTAGAACCACTGTTTGTCTGCATTGAGAGGAGCCATATGAGGTAAGCCACCTCATATGGCTCCTCTCAATGCAGACTGGTCGGGATGCCTCCCAGAAGCCTCGCTGGGGACTTGTAGGAGGCCTTGGGGAAGACCCAGGACATGTGGTAGAGAGTTTCTGGGCTAAGCCTGGGCTTCCCTGCTTAGGCAGCTGCCCCTGTGACCCGACCTCGGATAAGCTGAAGAAGATAGATGGATGTTCTGGGTAAGGAACAAGAACAAAAAAAGGGGGATCAAGTTATCAGAGCTTGGCTGGCCCCTGTCAGGCGATTGAAGTTTCATAGCGCGTGTTGAAAGCAATTGTCATTGTCTGACAGTATTTTATACAGTTACGGTCCAGCAGTCCTGTTCACATGCCAACCAATGTCCTTTTATCCAAGGGTGACGGCACAGGTCTTCTTCCAGACCTTGGCGATCACACATATCCAAATAATTTACCCAATTACATATTTACATACATTTGCTCGAACTGATGATCCTGGACTTTGCAGTTGTTAAGCAAAGGATGCTCCAAAAGACTTTGCCAAATTGTATAAATCTACAATTCCCTTTCTCAGATCTTCAGTGATTTTCTTGGACTTTCCCATTCTTATGAGTATTGATCCATCCATCCAGTGCTGTCAAACTAATTATTTTATGCTGCCAAAGAGAAACTCTCAGCTCCAGTAGTTAATAGGGCTTGGCCTTGTCATGTTAAAATACATTTTAGATTCTTCAGCAGCATTTAACAAAAGATTTCGGTCAATGACGGTATGCATTTAGCTCTGTTTGAGCTTAAATTAAGCTTGAGCACCCACTTCTTGTTTTTACTAATAATTGCAGATCTACACTGTGTAGAAACTGGGGGTGATAGTACTTTTAATAAATACTTTTAATAATACTTTTTATATGAGCAAGTGTAACTCAGTGGTTTTTTGTGCTAGAAATGTCAAATTTTGAAATTACATACATTTTTACTGTATGCCTTCTACGACACCATCACAGGTTATGTAAATGAATGTCACAGACAAAGAGGTATGTGAGGTTCAAACTACCCCAGTAACTGGGTCAATTATAACCCTACTTGAAGATGGAGGTAACAATTAAATGATGCTTAAAAAGAGCCACACTAATCAATGTATGGAAGAACTTTAACCAATAATAAAGAAGGAACTATAAACCTGTAGCGCTACCAAAATAGCAATATAATAAAGTAAACATTAAAAACAATAGAAAAAACTAGAATTAAACCTAGAGAAACTATTACCTGAGTTTATGTTATTATATATATCACATATATTATTATTGTTTTTAAGTTATACAATTGTGTCAACAACACAGGGGTCCTATGCAAAAAATATATGTAATAAAAATTTGTACTTTACCTGAAAAAACATTTTTTGGCTGCAGAACAAACAGTTTTCAACTCAGAGGCACAAAGCTTCACCAGTGAACTCAATTTGTAAGTGGGCACGGACTGTAGTCAACATCAGGGTTTATTTATATGACATTGTTTCTGATAAGTCAAACTGAGAGTGTTACAACCATTTCACCCTGGGAAAAGAAGGGTTGAAAATAATCATTTAAAGCACAAAATTAATATCACCTTTGAGCCCATGATGACAGTATGTGTACTTTTTCACTGTGTGACAGCGCATTTACAGCATTATCCTATTTTGCTGCCTTCTGCAAAGATGGATCTAATGCAGCTATTTTCCAGTGCCAAGCAGAATCAGAAATAGGGCCATATATGCTGTTGAATGAGACGGATTCAAAATTATATGGCGCCCTGAAGAGTCTAATGACAGAGCAACTGCAAGAAAATGTAGTACAAATAGGGCAAATCTAAGAAGCCGTCATAAACAGTATAAAAACTTCAAAAGGCGCTTCTCTGTGACCCATGATGAGGTCAAGAACCGTAGGGAGGAAAGTGTTGCTTTTAAGGAAGACAAGAAGCAAAGGAAACAAAATAATTGACTAAATGGGGAATACAATTGATGAGATGAATCAGAATGAACAATGTGATCCTGAATTATACCCAAGTCAAATGCCAGGGAAGTCAAGAACAGTGAAAACCATTCATTCATTCATTCATTTTCTGTACCGCTTATCCTCATTAAGGTCACTGGGATGCTGGAGCCTATCCCAGCTGGCTTTGGGCGAGAGGCGGGGTACACCCTGGACCGGTCGCCAGTCAAACGCAGGGCACATATAGACAAACAAACATTCACACTCACCAATTAACCGCCAAGAGTCGCCAATTAACCTAACATGCATGTTTTTGGAATGTGGGAGGAAACCGGAGTACCTGGAGAAAACCCACACACGCACGGGGAGAACATGCAAACTCCACACAGAGATGCCCAACGGAGATTTGAACCCAGGTCTTCCAGATCTCCTGACTGTGTGGCCAATGTGCTAACCACTCAGCCACCGTGCGGCCCAGTGAAAACCAATTGAATTTAATGTTGCTTCAACCGAGCAACAGATTGCTATCAGGAGGTGCATGTCGCTATCAACCCCAGTGACTATGGCAGTATGGCAGAAACAACGCCACACTTGTCATCATCGTTAGGTTAAACGTTAAACGGAATAATTGACTGCCTCTTTGTAACTGTTTTTGTAACTTCAGAACCCACAAAAAAGAGAGAGATATGTCTTCATGTGTCATATAAGGAGGGTGGATGACGAGCAAAATTCCCCAAAAAGTGCAGTTTTCCTTTAACTCAAATGTAACACATTGTTTTACATCCTGTTTTACATCCAGTTTCTTACATGATTTTTGTGCAATGAAATGGGGTAGGATGAAATAAGGTCTGCTTCTTCCTATTTTTTTGAACATGTGGAATTGTAACGTGGAGTATGTAAAATGTATGAATATTCGAAATTATAATAATTATAATAAACAATTATAATTATAAACAATTATAATAAACAATTATAATACAAATTATAATAAACATGACCATTAGCATGTGTCACCATGTCAATGTAATCTGTAAGGTGCCTTCAGACTCAGCAGTGCGGGCCCATGTCACACACATGCAGTACACTTTAAGCCTGGGAAAGAGTTTGTTCTCCACTTTTACTGGGAGTCTTCTGGAGAAGATCTTATGTTTGAGTGGTGATTGTGATGTATTTTATTTCGTTTTTTATGTTTATGTCATGTTAGATCATTATTAATTCTGACCTGTTGATGTAGTTGAAGGGTTAACTCGGGGTTGTTTTTTTTTCTCTTTAGTAAGAATGGTGTTGATCCCCAATTATGTAATGGCGCACATTGTTATACTGTGTTTTTATATATTTATTTATATTTAGTTTGTAATTGTGACGTGATCGCTGTGATTGGGTCACTTACAGTAATGTTTAAAATAATAGCAGTCCCATATGACTATCCGGATTAATCACTGTTAGTAGTACATTTTTATTGATACATGGCAAACAAGTTTCCAGTAGGTGCAGTAGATTATCAGAAAACAAGACTCAAAACAAGAAAGGGGGGTGTTAAAAAATTGCAGTGTCTGCTGGTGACTTTACAAACACAAAACTGTTTTGTACAAACTTTTTTCTTTCTAAAACTTGGCAATCCTGCAAATCACTAAACTAATATTTAGTTGTATGACCGCAGCTTTTTATAACTTTTTCACATCTGTGTGGCAACCAAATTGTGGCACCTTTCGGCTGTTATTTCACTCCAAGATTCTTTAACAACATTTCGAAATTCACTAACATTTCTTGGTTTTGCTTCATAAACAGCATTTTTGAAGTCACCCACAAGTTCTCAATTGAATTAAGGTCCGGTGATTCGGCTGGCCACTCCATAACATAAAAACATAAGAATTTGCTTACTAGTGTGTTTGGGGTCAGTGTCTTGTTGAAACACCCATTTCAAGGGCATGTCCTCTTCAGCATAAGGCAACATGACCTCTTCAAATATTTTGACATATGCAAACTGATGATCCCTGGTATGGGATAAATAGGCCCAATAGTAGGAGAAACATTCCCATATCATGATGCTTCACTGTCTTCACTGTGTACTGTGACTTGAATTCAGAGTTTGGGTCTGAGTCTGTGGCCCTTGGACTCAAAAAGAACAATTTTACTCTCATCAGTACACAAAATATTCCTCCATTTCTCTCTATGGCCAGTTGATGTGTTCTTTGACAAATTGTAACCTCTTTCGTACATGCCTTTTTTTAACATAGGGACTTTGCAGGGATTTTTGCAAATATATTAGCTTCACACAGAAGTCTTCAAACTATCACAGTACTTACAGGTAACTCTAGACTGTCTTTGGTCATCCTGGAGCTAATCATTGGTTGAGCCTTTGACATTCTGGTTATTCTTCCATCCATTTTGATAGTTATCTTCCATTTTCTGCAACGTGTCTCTGGTTTTGGTTTCTTTTTTAAGGCATTGGAGATCTTTTTAGTTGAACTTAGTTGAACTTTTTTGGACCTCTTCATAAGTTTTTCCCTCTCTAATCAACTTTTTAATCAAATTGAGCTGTTCTTCTAAACATTGTCTTCAACAACAAATATTCCTCAGGCTTTCAAATAGAAAAGCATGTTCAACAAGTGCTGGTTTCATCTTTAAATATTGGCCACCTAAATCACACCTGTTTTTTTTCACAAAATTGGCCAATGATCAATGATTGAATGCCACGCTGCTATTTTTTTAACATGCCCTTTTAAAGTAATTGCCCAATTACACAGCCTTAAGAGCGTGTATATCATGAATGCTGGGTTTGTTTTATGAGAATCTACTGTACCTACTGGTAAATTGTTTGCCATGTATCATTAAAATATAGTAATAACAGTACCTAATCTGGTTAGTCACATTGGACTGCTATTATTTTGAACACTATTGTATGGGGTGTAACAGGTACAAAATGCACTATCCACCACTGAAGTCCATACATGTTAAACTTTGATTTTCTAAGACTTTATCCAATGCAAACAATAAAGTCATGAGAAGCATTTCAAAACCTCAAAGTGATGAGTTTAGCTAAACTGTGTTTATATTGCATAATGTCATTATCGGCCCACGTTGCCTCTGTTGTTGAGCAACATAAGATGAGCCTTATTATCTGCTAATTCTAAATGTTGTGTTAAGCAAAGAAATGTATTATTTATAATTCATGATTATTTATGAACTGGTGGTAGGGGCAGATTTTTTTCTAAATTCATAGAGGGTGCTACATTGTATGTTTTGGGGGTTTTCTGTTGGGAATGAGTTTAAAAAATTCAGAAGATCTGACATACCTGCAAAGCTTCATGAATTTTTGTGAGAGTCAAGTCCCCCAAAAATGTGATGAAACACACATAACAAGAATACTGTAATCATAATAATAAAAGTAAACATTGCAGTTTCAATCGTGCCTTCACACTACTATCACCAGGTGCACAAACTTAATAACATATTTTATGCCACATGCTATTTCTTTGCAAAGTGCATGCTGGATGGAAGAGGTTGTTATGTACGTGTTGTCTCTGTCAGGAGCAGAGGCCTGCAGAAGTTAAATTTTCTTTAATTTCCTTTGGTTTGACAGAACTCCGGGGCACAACTGCTTATCATTTGTAATTAGTGCTTTAAACGGGAGCTTTCACCTTTTCTTGTTGGGTTCCCTGTGAGTATGTTTGAGCTTCCGTGTTGCAGTCTGTCTGTCGGTTCATCCAGTCATCCTCTTCCGTTCCGGGACGCAGGGGCAGCAGACTCAGTCAGAAAGCCCAGACTTTCCGGTGCATGGCCACCTCCCCCAAGTCCATCAGGAGGACACAGAGGTGTTCCCAGGTCAGTTGTGATACATAATCCCTCCAGCATGTTTTAAGTCTGCCCCAGGGCCTGCTCCCGGCTGGACATGCCCAAAACACCTCACCAAGGAGGCGTCCAGGAGACATTCGCACGAGATGCCCAAGTCACCCTAGAGAAGTCCCGCGTTATTATTGTTTGCCAATCCCGCGCTGCTACTGCTAACCATAGACAACCAGGTAATTTCATGCATTTCATGATGTAATGGGTATTGCTTTTCTTTGCGCTTTCTTCTGAGATATTTGGACAGAGTTACTATAGGATAAAGTTATGAAATTGTATAAAAAATAAGAGCAATATATTTGGTTACAGTGCTGGACTATGTTCTCCAACATACCCACGACACTAATAAGGATGAGTGGCATAGAAAATGGATGAATGGAGGGATGGATACAGTGCTGGACTCTACTGATGATAGAGACCAGAATCAAACTACACAGTCTAAACATTGTTGCTGCGGCCCTCTAGAAAGTGAAAATTACGTTTGTGTAGAACTGAGAACTTGTGTGAGTGACAACAATGTGTCTATTGTGTGTCTCCAAGTATTTTTCTGTCGGTCGTATGTAAGTGTTGTTCAACTCAGATTGTGTTATGGGAGTGTGTATTTCAAGAGTGCCTTCCATGAGAATCTGCGACACTGAAAATGCACTGAGCTATTAGACTGATTAGTCGCGTGTTTTACGTTTTGTATTAAAGTGCCCATTCCCTTCCTAGCTTGTCTTTTTGTTCCTCAGTCAGTTTTGTTTTTTATAGAATATTACTTTCAGTACATACGTACATGCTTTGTTAGTTACTGTCCCGTTGCACCATCATTTATACTCCCTTTTGTCTTTCGCCACATGAAATTCACCATTAAATAAAGATGATTGATCGCACCTGCCACCATGTCCATGCATTCTGGGATAACGCTTCACCAAATAATAGCAAACCACTACAAAGGAACTTGACCTGGAGTTCAGTGATCACTGAACTTTTAAGGTTTGTTGTGGCGTGCTACAGTATATCTTCTCCCAAGAGGAAGTACTGTTGACTTCCAACTGTTTTAATGAACTAATTTGCTTCATATCTCTGTACAAGGAAACCCATTCACTGTTTAACCGCTGTTTATAAAGTTGATTCCAAATACGCAGCTCAGCGGCAGACGCATCATCAGTCTTTATTGCCGTGAGGTGAAAGTCTCTCTGCTGTGTGAACAACAGAACGAGGCAAGCTCGCTCTCTTCCAAAATAATACGTGTCACAGCTTTATAATAAATGAAGCCACATTTACAGAAAGAGATGTTTCCTTTCACCAACAGCTATTTTCTTCAAGCCTTCAGGGACTTTGGCGAGCACAGCGAGATGTAAACAGATGACTGACGAAAATCCCTATAAGCACATCGTCTGAATCTTTTATTAGGTCACAAAGCCTGATAAGAAATAGAAAATAGTTTACACTTTCAGTCTCAACACATAAACAATGTATTTACATGTACGACTTCTGTGCAATGTCTGGCTCCCCTGGTGGCTTGACTCCAAAGTTGTCAGGAGCCCAACAGAGTGACCTGATTATTCCAAAGATTATACCGTTGCTTCAAGTCATAGCCTTGATCCCGCGTCAGCTTCAGTGTTTTTAATACTCCCGATGCATGAGTAAACAGAGCTAAACTTAGTGTGTGAGGAGGGCAGCCACTGAGATCCCTCTCGTGGGTGTCTTAAGTTGACGAGTGAGAAAACAAATTGGTGATGGAGACTAAACTAATGCATAGATAATTGCAAATGTTCAGCAAAAAATCTGCCTGCAGCTGATGTGTAGCTTCTGTAAAGGATAAGACCAGCTGGAAACACCACAGAATAACTTTCCGTTCCTATTTGTGCAAGCACTGGTCATCTCAGCTTGAAAGATGCATGGACCTTTAATAAGGGCAATGTTAACAATGATTTGTTTTATTTTTTTATTAAAAAGTCTTCCAAAATCAGTTAGCCTCAGTACAAGGAAATGAATATTTGATGGCCATCCGTTTCTGTCATTTGTGTGCCCCGATATAGGTTCCATGAAAAATATATTTGTTCTCCTGGCTGTGCTGCCATCGCAGGCTACACAAGGTCGAGCTGTAAATTTACAATAGTCGTTTTTCTTGCTTGGTGCAGGCCACTATGTTATGTCAGTGTTAACGCTGGCCGGTGCACCCAATACCCCCTACAGCAAAGCATAGACACAACATGGTTACCTGGATGCCTACAGTCTTCATTCATTACTTGGTATGAGTGGCAGCACAAAAGCACTCTGGGTTGCTATTCCTAAATTGGCTTTTGAGTCTTCAGTGATGTCAATGAATACAAAGAGTGCACTAATGAGAATTTTTTTAACTCAATTGAAATATCCACCTCACACTTAGCTGGTAGCTAATAGAGTGCATTGTTTCATCATAATGTAATGCTCATGTATTATTAACTGAACACTGTACTCAGCAAACTAGCTCAACTGGCATCCTGCGGATTCTGACTCTGCTTCCTCTGCTGAAATGTTTTATTAATTCCATCGCAATCATCAGGTCTCAATTATTGTTATTACTAGTTTCTCATCTTAGCATGTCAGCTTTGAAGTCTGGAGATTTGGGTCAAATCTCCTTTGGAACATCTCCGTATTGACTTCATAAGTTCCCATGGGTACTCTGGCTTCCTCCTGCGTTCCCAAAAAACTGAATTGACTGAATTGTCCATAAAGTCAACTGGCATAGGCTCCAGCTAACCCATAACACTAATGAGGACAGGCATTGTAGAGCAGAAGTTGTAAAGTATTTTAAACTGCTATCACTTTTTTTTAGAGCTTTCAAATGTGCACAAACCTGACAAAATCAATCAGCTGATCAACTGCTGCAGGATGAAAGATTTTCTTTTGTTTGCACACACTGTGAAAAAGTATATTGTAGTTAACCACTGTGTAATTAAATAAACCTTGAAAGATGTTTGCTTTGTACCACAGCAAGTCACTATTTAAATAATGTGCGGATGGAAATATTGAACCAGCGACTATACCCTCAGAGCAGGCAGTGTGCTTTAAATAATGGAAGCAGTTACTCCTTTTTCTTGGCTCTACAACTGGAAAATAAGCTGAACTGGGTTGCAAATATGGACAATGTGTTAAAAAAAAAGAGACACAGTAAGAATATACTCTTTGAGGAGACCTGCCTGTTTTAATGTTTGCTCCTTTCGTATATGTTTTATCATTCCATTGTGTGCAGTGGAATTTTCTACTACAGAGTACAATCTAGCCTGATGTAGTTGAAGAGACCAATATGAAGGATTGTATGCAGAGTCCAAGAATGGAAGCCTAGTTTTAAATTTAGTTCACATTTACAGAGACAAATATCATTATTAATATATCATAATAATTGACCTCCTTGTGCTGTTGGTTAGTAATGGTTCGTCCATGCCATATACTTTGGAGTCTCATAATTGAATCCAATCCTCGATTTATAATACAATTTTCAATAGAAAATAATGGAAATGTCATCAATCCTTGTATAGTGTCGTGCATTTTATTATGTATTGTTTTCACCCCCTTTGTGTGTTTTAGTTAATTTACTTAGATAAATTGAGGGGAAGTCAAAAACTGCACCGATGAGTTCTGTGGTACCTTGCACATGAATATAGAAAAAAAACATTATTAGTTGTGGTAAAATGTGAGTAAAGGAATGCATTTTCTTTTGTCACACTCATTGGAACCATCAGTGCAGCACAGTGTGAGTGCAGGCATTTTTCCATTATTACTTTTTCACTTTTGTACATGAAACAGCATGAATAAAATTGCTTTAAGTCTTTGACAGGAATCCTTTGTGTTGATATGCAGGCGAGTATTTTCAACCAGGTAGAGGTCCGTGCTCTGCTGTGTGCCTTAGTACTTTTTCAGTAATAAGACTGAACCCCTTATGATCTGTGGAGTTGGCATTGGGTGTCACGCATGATGGCACATCGACCTCTGCATGTTTATGATATTTCCTGAATTCCAAATTGTACGACATTTATGACCATTCGACTTTAGCGGTTCCATTGCCAGCTGTTCAGTAAATGATGTTTGCATGACTCATTTTTGGGGGGAATTATTTGGTAGCACTAGTGTGTTATCCTGGTAGATGTCATCTCACTAATCACATTCCAAATAAACAACCTGGGATCAGACAATTAAATCGCAAGAGGAATAATGCTGCAAAAGCACCACTTCAGCAATGAGTGGAAAAATTATTGTCTATTTTATTTTGCTGCACAGGTTCATTACAAACCTGCTGAATTTGAAAACAGCAACACATTGAATTGGTCCACTGATGTGACGCAAACCTATTCTTACAGAAGAAGGGCAGTCTTTTATCAAAAGGTTACATAGAAAACACTCACTTGAACAATTATTTTCACATTACTTGCTCAAGTGTTAAAGCCCTCGGCTACTAAGAAGACCAAGCTACAGGAATACACACCACAGCACACATTAGAATGCAACATCAAATTGAAAAATATATACTCTTGCTGTTGTCTTTATGTTGAACAGTTGGAAAAATACACAATTAACGAAATGAAGGACTACACAGGAGTAACAAGTGATGCCTTTGGCACCATGACAGTGGTGCAGATGCTTCCTATGCATCAGTGCATTCAAATGATTGTTCACATGACCTAAAATGTGTGAAATGTTGTTCCCTGCAAGCTTCTTGAGGGTGCCACACAGCATGTTGTCATGTGTGCTCACACGTCGTCACCTCAGGAAGGGGTGTCTGGTCCTGGAGGACCACTTGGGTCGGGGTGGGAGCAGGGCGAGCGTGGGCCAGAGAATTTTTTTGCAGCTCGACCCCAAAAGGAGGTGGAGCACTCTGCATCTGTCTCCTGTACTGCACAAAGCTACAGGTCTTTAGGATGATGGCCAGTATGTTCTTTCCTATCAGAATCCCAGACACCCTGGCGTCTCTGTACAAAATCATGTTCCCTCCACGGATGAAGAGTGTGATGATGTTTATAGTCACCAGGCTGAGGATGGGGTACAGGAGCATCTTATGGGGCACAATGTTGATACCCTGCATACTGATCTCACTCAAAGACACACAAGGTAGCACCAGGAGGAGGATGTAGCAGTAGAAAAACATCAAGCCCTCCGCCCACAGAGGGAGGCCCTTTTTCTGGGGCTCCCACAAATTGGCTTGAATGTCCAGAATGTCAAGCAAGTCCACCACCACCCAGAAGAGACGATTGCGAATCTCCTCTCGCTTCTTGAAGGCGCGCACATACTCCATGTGGTCAATAGCCACCAGCACCACAAAGAGCACTGGAATGCAGATGGAGAGCAGCAAAGTTAATGCCTTTCTGGCAAGAGCGTCAAGGCTCTTCCTGTCAGCCTTGTAGTTTTGATAAACAAAGTAAACTTTGATTTCCAGCACAAAGATGTAGAGGAACCACAGGATCATGGCATACCCTCGCTTGGCCGTGCGCACCTCGGCCCCCACCCACACCGCCACGTATCGCAGGACAATCAGGAAGCAGATGTCTCCCACCATCACCATGATGCAGATGCCAATCTTGCGCGGGCCGTGGTTCTGCTCAACGAGGTAGGCATCAATCAGTGCCATGCTGCTCATGATAAGGATGGTGGACAGGCACACGTGGGGCTTGTTGGTGGGAGGTGGGGGTACCATTCTTGCTCAAGTAAAAGAAAGAGGAGGAGCCGTGTGCTCAAGAGGGGTGTCCTCAATTTGTCCCGGGAGGATGTAGATCAGATTCCCTGCGTGACTTCCATTTCAGCCACAATCCAGGAAGCATGGATCAAACTGACCGACGCAATCTATCTCTGCTTGTGTTTAAGCCGTCTGCCAGGTAGACACAACCACTCATTTAGTCATTGGTGTTCATTGAGTGTGTCAGCAAATGAATGGTTCTGTGTATGTCTCTCCCATGTGTCATTGAATGCAACGCTTGAACAAATCACTTACATTTTCCGACTGTCAAAAGACAAAACCTTGAACTGCTGATTCACTTTCAACGTCCGCGTTTGCCTAATCTTCAGAGATAAAGATGCATCAGAGTACTCACTTGAGTCCCCCTTTGTACTTTATCCTAATGACTGGTGCACAGTCATCCATGAGACAGTGCTGAGTGATCACAAAGCCCATCTGTAATCCACAAGAGAAGACCAAAGCGGCATGGGATCATCTTCTTCCGTGACAGATGTAAATCCACCGCTTGCGGATTTTGTTCCTTTTTGCCAAGAATAAGTGCAAACCCAAAATGCCGGCGTTGTAGTCCACTTACAGCTCAGACTGCATCCGTTGATTCTTTATAATGGTCTCATTTCCAGCAACCGAGAATGGCTGTTATTTGTACGGTGTGCTTTTGGGTGTCCAAAACCTCGGAAAGTTACTGTGAGTGTAAAGAGCTCTGCAGCAAGTCTGTTTTTAAAATGAGAATACAGGAGTTTTCCTCTCCATTACCCAGCATCCATGCAGACAAAAGTAGAACCTGTCACTTTAGTCTTGCCTTCCCAGCCTTTTCAATGTTTCAGAGGATCATTTGCTGCAAACGTGTCACCATCCTCCTCCACTCAGCTGTGCCGATGCGTCTCCCAGCATGCTCGCTCTGTTAAGGGATCCCCCAAATCCCACTTCCAGTCACCTGCTCCTGCTTCTTCTTGATGCCAGGGTGACCAAGATCAACAGAGTCAGTGTTTGAGTCCCCCTCCGTGCATTCTGTCGGCAACAGCGGCCGCTTTGATACTTTTTGCCCGCCTCCCTCTGCACTTTCCGTCTCGCTCTGCGAAGTCGAAGATGCTCTCTGGTGTGTTCAGACACACTCCTGAGGGTTTTCTCTAGCAGCCTCCCTCCTCTCCCTTCTCCCTCCTCTGCTCAAGTAAAGGCACTTGCTCTGTGGAGGTGATGCTCGGCACACCACAGCTGCAGAGAGAGAGCGAGAGAGAGAGAGAGAGAGAGTGAGAAACACTTTTCAGGGGGTGGAGAGAGGCAGGGCGAGCCAGCCTTTGCAGCTTGGCTGAATGCACAACTTTTCTTTCTCCATGGTTTTTCCAATAACCCTACTCGCATCCTTCTTTTGTGTGTACTGCTGATATCCTATTTTCCAAGGCTGTTTCTCATTTAAGTCTCCCAAATGCCTCAGTAACCTTTTTCAGGGAGAAGTTGATTAAAGCACTGTGCGTCCTCGTCGATTGCCGAGATGCAGAGAATGAGAAGTGTTCCAGAGGGGTAGTAATGGGTGAGAAGAGAGCATCCCCACTATGGAATACAGAAATCCATCTTCCCTGTAGACTGTGTCGGCAGTCAAGGGAGACATGTAGGGAACTGGGCCAAGGGGGCGGCTAAGATGAGTTCTCTTGACACAGAGCTTTTCTATTGATCTAATGACAGAGCAGTGTATCAGAGGACTGTGGCGGTGGAGACCAAAAAGAAAGAAGATTAAGGAGAAAAGGGAGGAATGTGAAGAGACACAATTGTGGTGATGGCAAATTGGGAAAGACAAAAAGACAGAAGCCATTAAAGCTGTGACATGATTTTGTGAAACAAGGAGAAACGTTGCTTAAAGAACTCAAGAATTGCAAGATACCCTTTAATCAATGAATGAATCCGTCAGGGTTTAGTTTAGATCCCTTTGCGCCTCCCCAGACCTAATTTCTCATCTTGCCAACACATTTGGCTAAATCATCGCTTTCACCTTTGTGTGTTTGGGGAAGGCCTTTATCAGAATTCATTTTATATACGAGAGCCCTCTCATCCAACATCCAACATGTGACATGGAACCTCAAGTGGAAAATTAAATGTTATAAACAAGCCATTCTGGGACTCTGGTTGTCTTTTATTCCAATTTTAAGCAATTTTTCTATTCATAAAATGTACAGACAATGTTTAGAAAACAACATGGTTCATGTCATGCAACCTAATTGTTGTATAGTAGAACTTACACAAATGCAGAGGGCGGATTACTGTGTGTCTGACAGATAAGTCTTTTCACGTGTACATTTACCTATTTTATTATCGATGTTGACGTATTGTTGCCTTACTATTGCCCTGTACTACTTCACCGCAAAAAGTTCCATTTCTGGTTCTATCACCGTCATTACATTTCTTTTCGGACATCACTGGTATCTTTCCATTGTAGCATGACAAAACAATGACCTTGAAGACTTTTTAATGTTGAGGTTTGACTGTGTTTCTTTTGAAGAATCAAGAAAAATGGCACTTTTTGTAGAATATAGCCATATACGCATACGGCGTCTTTGTGCAATGTTTCGCAGATCAACAACAACTATACAAGCTGTTGCAATGATTTGCTACAATTGTGTGAGTGTGCATGATGTGTTGTAGAAAGACACACATTAGTTGGATATCAAACAGTGAAAGCTTACACTATCTTCCACGTCAGATACAATGAAAGTAGCAAATGGAAACACTGATTCTAGCATGTCTATCTGCATTCTTACATGATGTAAGGCTGCATGAATACATTTTTGTATGATGTGTGTAGGGATGTTTGATATTGGCTTTTTTGCTGATATGCTAACATTGTCCAACTCTCAAGTTCCGATTCTGATATCACCTGACACCAATATGTGTAACGTCTCATACCTCTTGTTGTGGAATTAATGCATATTTGTTGTGAAGCTAACGGATACAGCATCAGCAGTTAGCTGTTGGCTTCCCGACAAAGCATGGTTCAAGGAACTCCACAAGTCTGGTGAATCCGGCATCTTCCACAATGGAAAAGTGCTGGTTATCCAGCGGTAGACACGTCATGATTTTCCCATTGATGGCGTTTGCCGTAGGAAATGGAAAAATGGAAGTCTTGGTTCCACCTTGCATAACCAGCGCTTTGCAGTCATTGCAAATGGCAAGTTTAATATACAAAGAAGACACCACAGCCATAACCTTAGTTAGGTACAGAGCGAGCAACACGGTTGTTCACACGTATCAGACACAGTGTGATGAGGTTATCATTTGCACGTGGGAAAATATAAGAGCCCATAGCCTATATAGAGCATTTCATAAAATTGGTTTTCATCATAGGGAAAAAACTTGATACTGATATTGACCGATATTACATTTTTACGCCAATACTGGGACGTTAGTATTGGTTGATCAATATTATGGGACATCCCTCCCTTCATGGAAGTGTCGCGTATGAACATTAAAGGTTCAAATACAGCTGGTGCAAACTTTTCCTCCCCGTTTTATGTTACTTTTCTGTCTTATTTTCTTGCAACAGAGCAGGCTTAGTAATCTTATATTGATGGTGTTTATTGAATATGTGGGCGCTTATTCAGTTAATGCATTTAGATGAAGCTGTATGAAGAAATGAAGCTTTTCTCTTGCGGGGCGGTTCTTTCTGCATTTCTATTTTCTTGGGCATTTTCAAGCTTGATTGTTTGTGATACAAATTGTGCCTGTTGTTTTGCAGGCAATATGTTTTTTTACAAATCATTCATTCACAGACTTTACATTTTTACTAAGACTTTGCCATGAGTTTTTGTATTGTGGGTCCCACACACAAACTCCAGATGTAGTCGTACTGACTAATAGTGTATTTAGTGTCACCTTCTGGCATATTATAATGTTTGTGGTTGATACAAGTGTCCTAAAATGCATTGTGGTAATAGAGGTGGGTTCACTCTGCAATGCAGTATGCTAACGCAACTCGTGTCGCCAGTGTAGCCAGCTGGGCCAATTAGTGATAATCCCTCCGTAGAGAACCCAAACTGCTTTCATTATGACAGTGTGCAGCCATTTACAGATTGCTTCATGAATTGCACATTCTGAGAGGTCACAAGTATTGCTTTTCTGTGCAGTGTGGTGACACTCTTCATCTGGCTGCGTAATAGCATCTTAACACCAATTCGTGCAAAAGCGGTGGCTATGCAGATTCGAGTTTTGCCGACATGAACGGATGTGGTGACAGCTGATAGCTGCCGTCATGGATGTCAGTGTCTTTTACTGTCATGTCTTTTGAAACAGGTGGAAAACTTGTGAAAGCACATGGAGCCTTCATGTGGATACGTTTGCTTCTTTGACTGTGAACAGTTTGGCTGTTGAGCCATGGCGTGGACAAACGAATGAGCAACCTGGGATTCATACTATTTTGTATTTTGCACTTCTAATGGTAAAATAAGATAAAAAGTTTGCACGTACTGATTACTTACTAAGTAATAAATGTCCACACGTCTGAGAGCCGCCTTTGAGAGTCAGCCCACCCACTAACAACCACTTGTCCTTGAGGCAAACACATTACTGCTTCCTGCTCACTCGTTTACCCAAAGTCACTTAAGGTAACAGTTTAAAGCCTAAATTGTAAATTTAAACGAGTGGCTGGCTTGTCTGCACCACAGGGAGACTATCCGGTCACTGTAATAGTTTCACTCCCGAAACAGCTGTATGGGAGATACATATGCTCCTTCCACAGTCCACAGTTGTTATTCCCGTCAGGTCATATGTGCTCTATTATTTATGTCTTCATTTACATGCCTTTTGTGAATACAATAGAGGCCAACACAATGCTAACCTCTCCATTAAGCACAGCAGTTAAACCTGAGCTTCTGCAATCTCCAAAATACTTGCTTGCTTATAGCCTACATTCTTGGCATATTATAGTTTGGCCTTTTTTTTGTTGTTGTTGTTGGTTGTGGATGAATTGAACACAACAAGACTTGTGAAATGGGCCAACGCTCTAGGTCAAGGATGGAAGGGCATTTTCTTCAGTGCAGGGTTTTTCAGTTCGCCTCTCCTTAGCTTTAGTATCATAATTGCAACAGTGGCAACTGTATCAAAGTTGGCAACAGTGAGCAGTGCACTGTTGCCAACTTTTAGGTAAGAAAAGTAGTTACTGGCTGTCCTACAAGATACTAGATGATGATATTGTCTAATTTGCGTATCATTTGCATATGATGTCATAAAATGCTGTAGGAAAAAAGCATAACCTTGTAGGTGAGACTAAAAAAATGAGTAAAAATACCTTAATTATGTTTGGAACTACAAATAAACTTAATTCTTGGTTTGTTAATTGTGCTGTGTATTTTCAATGGCTCACATTAAGATAACTAAGTGTGGTTTCTGAGTAGCACCCTCTTCTGGTATGTAAATGTAATAGCAACTGAGCTTCACAATAACACAGTAGGCTTATCAAATACTTACTTTTAAGTAAAAGTAAAAGAAAAAGGTAAAGCCAAGCAATTTGTGAGGTCTATTTTTTTGTGGGAGGCATATTTTTCATGTATTACTCTTTTGAATGCATATTGTTTTGAGAAACCAAACTCTTTACTTAAGTGGCACCAGTAACCGGATCTATATTCTTCATCACTGAAATCCGACCAGAATTGGACTCATGGGGCAAACTGGGGGTAAGTCACTGTTGATGTACTCCACTATTGATACGATGGCATACAACTACATATCAAAATACCCGAACTATACCTTTAGCTGTGATTCAAGTGTTCTTCTATGATTAAAGAGATAGTGTTTGGCAAATAGATTTTCAGACGTGTGTGGTATCTTTTAGCTTGATTTCTTTTTCATTGCATTTGGAGCTGTTGAGACATACAAATATATCTAATCTTCCTGTCATGTATCTTTCTGTTCATAAAATACGGTAAAAATTGGCATAATTCAGACATAGTTGGTGATTAATTGAAATTAATTTCTACGTTATGATTAAAAATAGCTTCAATTCATTTCAGTAATTTGTCATTGTCACAGAGAAAAGAGACATTTACAGCAGTTTACAGCATCCACACTGCCAAGCTGCTGTACGTGCTTCACCCCAAAATCCCTCAAATAACCCCATGAATACCCAGTGTGAACATTTCCCCAGTCTGGCCACCGTCCACCATTATATTATTTTACAGGTACATGGAGATGAGGATATAGTGCAAAGTCCAGTTCATAACTATTGTTAGTGAATGTGGTTATAATCAATGGGAGGGAGGCTGAGGGGAAAGGGGGCAGTGTTCAGTAGTTTTATAGCCTGACAATACAGACTATTAAACAGACTTGTTGTTCGGGCCTGTATGGACCTGTACCTTCTACCTGAGAGCAGCAGATGGAATAAATGATGGGTAGGTTGATGATGGTCACACAGGATGTTCTGTGCTCTCCTTAGACACCGAGTGGTATATGGAACTTAACGCTAGGAGAGGGTTGCCAGTGATTTCCCCGCTGTTTTGAAGTGCCTGTTGGTCTGCTGTAGTGGAGCTCAAAAACCACACCTGAAATCCATTAGTCAGAACACTACTGATGGTACGGTTGTAGAAGTTCACCATCAGATGTCTGGGGATATAGGAGCTCCTGAGCTTTCTCAGGTAGTACAGGTCCCCAGGACAGGTCCTTTGCTACGATCACCCCCAAGAATTGTAAATCTACTGACCCTCTCCTCTACCTCCGATGGTGAGGGGTCTGTGACAGCTGTAATTTAAATTTCTATGTACATTTATTTTGTTCAACTTGCTTGTCACAAAATTCCATGAAATTTGGATGTATTACATTTTCTAAGCACCAGTTCAGTCACCATTTAAGCACCAGCACTGTTTCAAAGCTACCAATTTGACACCAGTATTGGGATATGATATCTACTGTATATTATACCCAACCCTACTTTGGAATGGTCACCAGTCAATTACAGGACACATATCGGTAACAAACAACCGTTCATATTCACACCAACATCACTGAACAGGAAACCATTCCAAGGAAGGAAGAAGTAATGTATGTGTATGTATGTATGTTTACATATGTATACATATGTATGTATGTTTCAGTAACATAGCCCTAATAGAGGAATTCCACTTGCCATCGAGTCTTTGTGTATAACCATAGTCTGGCTGAGTGAGAATAAATATATCAGGGTCTTTCAAAGATGTAATCTAATTTTCAACTGTGAACTGTACAATCCTTTCAGACAAATTAAGTTGTGGCCCTCTCCATCTTGCTCTCTCAAGTCCACCAGGCTTGGCATTTTACTGTCCTTGGCTTGTGGACAGGGACACTGCATCATCACCATTGAGCTTAGCACAGGCAAACAAACAATGAATAGTAAATAATAAAAGAGTAGCCACATCACCACAACATAAAGCATCTACAGAATACAGTCCAAGCACTCAAAGTAAGCACTCCATTAAGCTACCATTGCTGGGTCTTTTTTTACCCAGCTGGTTTGGAGCGTTATCATAAAAGTATATTTTACAAAGAACTGCAATACAAGGTCCTTTCTGCAAATATTTGAGCATGTTTTCTCTGAGCAATAGCACACTCTTTTCACCTGGGAATTTAGTTGTTCTTATAATAATAATAATGCCTTACACTTGTTATGCGCTTTACAAAGACTCTCAAAGCGCTTACACTGAGGTCATTATTCATTCACTCCACACTTGGTGATGGTAACAAGCTGCCACAGCTGCCCTGGGGAAGAATGACGGAAGCGAGGCTGCCAGTGTGCGCCACCGGCCCCTTCGACCACCACCGACACTCACACACTAAGCAATGTGGGTGAAGTGCCTTGCCTAAGGACACAAGGAAAGTTTATTTCCTCCCACTGTGGCATCTTGTGTTCCTCTGAGGTCTCCCATCCAAGTACTGACCATGACCAGGCCCTGCCCTGCGATTCACAACTGCAGAGTGCGCCCTATATTCTACTGAAAACGTGAAATATGTTCTCTGAAAAATTAATCCAAACAAAAACTCTAATTTTTGAAGGGAAAACGTTGCTTTTTGCTCATGAAGAAGTGCTAAAATCACCCACAATAAGCTTGTTTATGTCCAGTAGTGTTCGAAATAATAGCAGTGCAGTGCAACTAACCAAATTAATCAGTTATTAGTATATTTTTAGTACTACATAGCAAACAAGTTACTAGTAGGTGCAGTAGATTGTCAGAAACAAGCAATACCCAGCATTCATGGTATGCACGCTCTTAAGGCTGTTCAATCTGGCAATTAGTTGAAAGGGGTGTGTTCAAAAAATAGCAGTGTCTGTCGGTGACTTTACAAAAACAAAACTATTTTGTACAAACTTTTTTTATTTTGTTTCTAGGATTTGGCAATCCTGTGACACCATAGAAGAAGAAACATGCCCATATCATGATGCTTCACTGTCTTCACTGTGTACTGTGGCTTGAATTCAGAGTTTGGGGGTCGTCTCACAAACTGTCTGCAGCCCTTGGACCCAAAAAGAACAATTTCACTCTTGTCAGTCTACCAAATATTCCTCCAGTTCTCTTTAGGCCAGTTGATGTGTTCTTTGGCAACCTGTAACTTTTATGCACATGGCTTTTTTTTAACAGAGGGACTTTGCATAGGATTTTTGTAAATAATGTGATGTCTTCTAACTGTCACAGTACTTTGAGGTAACTCCAGACTGTTGTTGGTCATCCTGGAGCTGATCATTGGCTGAGCCTTTGCCCTTCTGGTTATTCTTTGACCCATTTTGATAGATACAGCCACTTATCTCCGATTTTGCTCTCCATTTCAAGGCATTGGAGATCATTTTAACTGAACATCGAACAATTTTTTTGCACTTCTTCATAAGTTTTCCCCTCTTAAATCAATTTTTAACCAAAGTAGGCTGTTCTTCTAAACAATGTCTTGAACAGCCCATTTTCCTCAGGCTTTCAAAAAGAAATGTATGTTCAACAAATGCTGGTTTCATCCTTAAATTAGTGTCACCTGAGTCACACCTGTTTTTTCACAAAATTGATTACTGATTGAATGCCACACTGCTATTTTTTTTTAACAGGCCCCTCTCAATGAATTGCCCAATTGCACAGTCTTAAGAGCGTGCCTATCATGAATGCTGCATCTTGTTTGTTTTCTGAGCGTCTACTGCACCTACTGGTAACTTGTTTGCCATTCATCCATAAAAATATACTAATAGCAGTGATGAATCCAATTGATAGATAGATAGATAGATAGATAGATAGATAGATAGATAGATAGATAGATAGATAGATAGATAGATAGATAGATAGATAGATAGATAGAACGTTGGATTGTTCACCCACTAATAGGGAACGTGAGCTGGGTTTAGACCGTCGTGAGACAGGTTAGTTTTACCCTACTGATGATGTGTTGTTGCAATAGTAATCTTGCTCCTGTGTTTTTATCGCTCCCCCTTTGTTGTGTTGAAAAGCTGCATGGCAAGGGGGAGGAATGATCTTCTAAGTCTTTCAGTGGAGCAGGACAGTGACAGTGATTTTCCACTGAAACTGCTCTTCTGTTGGGACATGTTGCTGTGCATTGGATGATGCTGGTTGTCTATGATGGACGGGAGCTTCCTCGGTGTCCTTTGCTCTGCCACAGATGTCGGGCTGTCCAGCTCAGTGCCAGTGACAGAGCCTCCCTTCCTCACCAGTTTGTCCAGGCATGTGGCATCCTTCTTGTTCTTGATTAGTCAAATTGCACTGGTATTATTGAACACTACTGTAGGGACTTTCTCTACTTTTGTAGACACAAAGTGGCTTATTTTCCAAGAGTACAGGTTTTTATTCTTACAAATGCATCTGGGCAAACTTCAAGCTAACATAATTGGAACGTTTAGCAAGGATATGTGTGGTGAGGGGATGGGGGTGGAAAATACAGTCCTTGTAAACCATGGCAACCCTGAAGAGACTGCTGATGCTACCATAGCAGGAGCTTCATCTGATCGAAATGTTTCTTCTTTAAACGTAATCAATGTGAAAATATTTGAAACGCTCCAGGGCTGATTAAGACCCATTAAGACGTGCCGTGAACAATAAAGGCATCTTAACAGGGTTAGAGAGTGGCTTGGATTTAAACTATTTTAGTTAATATATGCTGTATAAATAATACATAGGGTGATTGAAAAGTAGCTCCCAATTTTAAAATACCTTTAATTTATTTATTAACTATACTTTAGTGAACAAATCGGCTCTATGAGCATCTACTGATTTCATAGGAGGAGGAACTCTTGAGGGATGAAAGACATCAAGTTCTTCTAACGCAGGGATGTCCAAACTTTTTCCACAAAGGCCACATACTGAAAAATGAAAGGATGCAAGGGCCATTATGATATTTCTTGAAAACTAATAAGCCAGCTGGGATAGGCTGCAGCATACCCGCGACCCTAATGAGGATATGCGGCATAGAAAATGAATGAATGAATGAAAGAATGTTATTAAAAAAATGCATCTCAGCTTACTGATGTAGATGAAAAAGTGTATTATTAGTATGAACTCTTTTTTCCCATTTTGCGCTGTTTTTTGGTGGAATTTTTTCCAAATATTTCAACACCCTTCTTAAATAATGTTTGTAAATATGCTTTTTGAAATATTTGAAATATTATGACTTTATTCCCTTAATATTCTAAATTTTTTCCCCGACCTAATTTCCAGAAATTACAACTATTTTGTTAAGTCTTTTTCTCAAAATATAAAACTTACAATTTGCAAAATAATTTTTTTTCTTTAGCATTTCATCCTTACTAAAATAACTTTCTAATTAGAAAATTACTATTTTCTCTTAATATTCTGACTTTGTTCTTGCAAAATTACAGCAGTTTTGTCCTTTTTTCTAATGTTTTTTGTTTGCTTTTACAATTTCTACTTTCTTTTTGTAATTTTTTTATCTTGTAATTATTTAATTATTACTTTATTCCCATAATATTTGACTGTATTCAAGTATCATTATCACTTATATTATATTATATAAAATATATTATCACTTTCTGCAACTTTTTTGTTTTGTTTCTCATTATATTATGGCATTACAAATAATAATCATAATAACTAAATGCTACTAAAATTATATTTGTTAGCTTACAACGTTTTTCTCCTAATGACCTTATTCTTGCAAACCGACAGATGATTTTTAATTTTGTACTGTTTTTTGTTTGGTTTTTATTAGTTTTCTCGCTAAATTATATTTTTAGAATGTGCTGCGGGCCACTAAAAACACAGCCGCCGCCCACAATGGACACCACTGTTCTAAAGTCTTTGGTTTAAGTGGTTTGGTTAAGTATTTAATTATGTATTTAATGTATTTAATTCCCACCGGCGATCTGTGGTACAATGAGTATAAATAAAATGACTCTATGATCTACGTTACAACATCACCTGATTTTATCTAGTCAGTTTATCTAACAACATGACAAAAATATAAAATGTTTTAAGTAAGCTACATTAACTAACCGGAGATGTTGGTTTCCTCTTTAGTTAGCCATTGTGGGCATAACTTTGCATGTAGAACACTTTGCTCTGATCAACCAATCAGAGGATGGAAAAGTGCTGACGTGGGCTGGCTTGTTTTACACACTGTTAATTGGGTTGAGTGTTGGTTAGCAGGATGATGCAAAAACTACATCATTGAGTTCCACGAAGATTTGTGGATAGGTGGCACAAGTGCATATTTTGCACGCACAGATCCAAAAATATGGGTATATGCATATTACCTCTTCTACGCTGCCCAGCATACATTATCACACCACTTTAGCCAACTTTGTATATCTGCTTGGAGCAAGGAATCATTTGTTGCTATTATAGTTTGGTGAGGAACAGACACTGCCAGTGTTTAAGATGCCTTTCATGCACCTGGTGAAGGTTTGTCTCCTGGCCAGTGGCCCGACACCCCGTCACTGGGGCTCTGCAGTGTTTGTCCCAAGCCCGGATAAATAGAAGGGTTGTGTCAGGAAGGAGGCATCATGTGTAAAAACAAACAAATCATGTGAGCGCGTCGCTGCGGCAACCTCTGATGGGAAAAGCCAAAAGACAATGGCTGCATTTCTGCGAGGAGCTGTGTAAGGGAGCAGATACAGTCATATTTTTGCATTTTTACAAAAACATTATATCGCCTTTGGCTCGCTCACCAAACCTGGTACATTTCCAAATGGTAGCTAACCTGGACATGTTGCATAATTAATGCAATCATTCCTCTAGCCACTTATTAACTATAACAACAAGCAAAGTAGCAGTCCTGCAGTGTTGTATTATGAAGTGATGGCCATCACTGCTGAAGTGCAGACTATTTTGCTAAATGAACGTGAATACAATTGTCAAACATTTCTTTGCCAGGTAATCTTTGTGTTACTTTACTTTGCCACAATGTGAGTGGAAGACAGAGTGATGTTAATTGCTGCCAGCCGCACGGTGGACTAGTGGTGAGCATGTCAGCCTCAGGGACAGGTGATCCATGCGGGTGTTCCTTGGGTACTCTGACTTCTAGTGTTGTGGAGATCGATACTGAAATTTCAATATTTCCTATACCAGCTCTTCATGCTCCAAATTCGATACTCAAATCAAAATATCAATACTTTTGATACTCCAGTCATGTGAGATACAGCGATGTTTGTCTGTTGAAAAGATGACCGAAACAGAGCCTTGTGTGAATTGTGAAAAACGTTTTCATTCTCATAGTAGTTAATACCAATTAATCATTTATTTTTATTGTTTAAAATACCATTTTTACGTATTTTACATGATTTTGTCCACCCTGCTATTTCAATATGCTTCAGGGTTAAAATAAATACATAAATAACTTCAATTAATTATTAAATTATAACGTTTTTAAAAAAGTGTTTGGGTAATACATTCATTAGATGTCTTGTATTCTATATGTTATGATATGATATAAAATTGCCAGACACGTTAGGTAAATTTACAAGTGTCAATATCGGATCGGTATTGTCAATACCAACTCGACTTACTTTAATCACTACCGGCTCTTCCCACAGTCCGAAAACATACTGTATATGTTAGTTAATTAATTGGAAACTCAAAGTTGTCAATAGTTGGGAAAGTGAGTGTGGATGCTTGTTTGTCTATACTGCATGTGTCCTGCGATTGACTGGTGACCAGTCCACGGTGCACCACGTTCACCCAAAGTCAAATGGCTTCTGTTCACCTGTGACCCTAATGAGGACAAGCTTTACACAAAATGAGCGGATGGTTGATACCAAGTAGTGATATTCTATATGCCAAACTACAAAACGTCATAAGATAACATTATTGATACTTGATTTTATTGATGCTAAATCAGGGGTAGGCAAACTTTTTGACTCGAGAGCCACATTGGGTAAAAAGATTTGGCAGGGGGGCCATCTATAACATATATAACAACAATATTTGTATATATTATAACAAACCAGACAACATACTGGCTCACATTGCAGTGAAATGAAAACAAAACACATTTACAGCAACCTGAGGCCTCACATAAATCAGCTGCTACTATATCAGTGATAAACAACAACTAAGTGCCAAACATAACATGTAACTTGAGACTGGTGTTTCCAAATGATTGCAAGGCATGCTGGGTAGTCCAGCTGCAACAACAATATGAACTATGAAAAATAAAACATTGGATATCAATAGTTAATTCCTAAGTTCATTAAGTTATCTCTGACGACGTCCTCAACATAACAATTTAGCAAAAATGAAACAAACATAGCAAAATGTTTGGAAAAAGAGTAGCACATGCTATCCAGCATTTTTGTTTTTTAGATCTGTTTCTTTGTGCAACGTTTGTGTTGACGTGTTGTGTTGTTTGAGTTGCTTTTTCTACACGCTACAGATTTCATCTGACTATTTTGGCGACTCAATGTGCCACCGTAGCACTGCAAGTCATGTTGCCGGCTACAGTTTGGATGTTAACGGTTTTAAAAAAGGAATGTGGAAACGCCCAGTTGTCCGGATTAAGATGCTTGGAAGGCCGGATGTGACCCACGGGCCACAGTTTGACCACCCCTGTGCTAGATCAATCAAACTCCCCCCAAGGTTTTTAATATTTACAATAAAGTAGGTGGGCCGCACGGTGGCTGAGTGGTTAGCACATTGGCCACCCCGTGCGTGCGTGGGTTTTCTCCGGGTACTCCAGTTTCCTCCCACATTCCAAAAACATGCATGTTAGGTTAATTGGTGACTCTAAAGTGTCCATCGGTATGAATGTGAGTGTGAATGTTTGTTTGTCTATATGTGCCCTGCGATTGACTGGCGACCAGTCCAGGGTGTACCCCGCCTCTCGCCCAAAGTCTGCTGGGATAGACTCCAGCATCCCCGTGACCCTAATGAGGATAAGCGGCATAGAAAATGGATGGATGGATGGATGGAATAAAGTAGGTGTGACTGACACAAAGGTTTGCTCTTGCATAGTTCCCGGATTTGCATCTATCTGGTGTGTCAGATCAATAAAATAAGCTCATAATTTGGTCAAACATTTCATGACAAGGATGTGTCGACACTGAGCTGCTTTGCTGTGTTCCTTTGCCACAAATGTCAATGCCGTGTTTTTATTGAATCCACAGCGGCAAATTGGTGACATTATTCCAAACTTTGTGCAGTTTCCACTGGCTAGCTTGTGCTACATTCCGTGCCTCAGATGGCTGAGAAAAAGGGAGTTGGAAGACCGATCCACAGTGATTTGTCAAAGAGCAAAGGCAAGTGGGGAAAACAGGAATGAAACATTCACATTCGACTCTCTAGTCTGACAGCAAAACCACTCGAGATTTCCCTTTCACCCATTTTTCTTTGATTGATGAGTAAAGACAGACATTTTCTGGTCTTTTTCTTTTCTGCTTGCTTCCATCACCAAAGCAGATCTGTGTGGACTTTCCTATGCCTAGACAATATTATTCAACATCTGTACACCTGTGCAATTGTTGGTGCATAATCAGATATTAAAATCGTTCCTCATTTACCGCGGTTATTTCTTTCGAAACGCAATAAATGAATTACGTAGGACTGAATTGAAGTAGGATTTTTATTTATAAACAGAATATTTTCTTAGTTGCAGGATAGAGAACCTATTTATGGTTTTCTAAATACAGTTTTTAACATAACTTACTTCTACTTTTAACTTAAGAACTTTATTCATCCTTTGGGAACTTCATTTGTGCAGAGCATCAATGTGTGTACAGTTCACACAAACAACACAACACGTGTATGAGCCATGTACGCATGCATACATACAAATTACATGTACACATACATGGACATATACACACATACAGTATGTCAGGCATTCATGATGAACTTAACATAGCTCTCTTTGTCCTGAATGCAAGTGATCTCTATCTCTAGAGCCCTATTCGAGCCCTGTAGACATGAAATAACACCCCCATAGTCACCTTTACACTCCCAATACTCTTTGTTTACACCGCACTGCACAGACTACGGGATCGCTGCAGGGACCTAAAAGACAGCTGCCACTAGTATAGCAAGCTACCGAACTAAATAGTTAGCCTCTCCAATTTACTTATTTTAAATTTAGAATAGAGCTGAAGGACCTCCTCCGTGAATCACCACCTTATCGTGGTGGAGGGGTTTGAGTACCCGAGTGATCCTAGGAGCTATGTTGCAGAGGGCTTTATGCCCATGAGATTGGTGGTGCACTACTACCTGCCATTCTGTCCTTGTACAATCAAAGCAGGAGCCTGGTTCGCATTGCCAGCAGTAAGTCGAGCTTGTTTCCAGCAAGGCTGCCCTTTGTCACCAATTCTGTTCATAACCTTCATGGACAGAATTTATAGGTGCAGCCAAGGCGTTGAGGGAGTCCAGCTTGGTGTCCTTAGGATCTCATCTCTGCTATTTGCAGACGATGTGGTCCTTATGGCCTCATCAGGCTGTGACCTTCACTGTTTACTGGAACAGTTTGCAGCTGAGTGTGAAGCTTCCGGGATGAGACTCAGCATCTCCAAATCCGAGGCCATGGTTTTCAGTCGGAAAACGGGTGGACTGTACCCTCCGGGTTGGGAGTGAGGTCCTGCCTCAGGTGGAGGAGTTCAAGTATCTCGGGGTCTTGTTCACGATAGAGGGACGGTTGGAGTGCGAGGTCAACAGACAGATCGGTCCAGCGTCTGCAGTATTGCAGTTGCTGTACCGGACCGTCGTGGTGAATAGAGAGCTGAGCCGGAAGGCAAAGCTCTCTGTGTACCGCTCAATCTACGTTCCCACCCTCACCTATGGTCATGAGTTATGGGTCATGACCGAAAGAACGAGATCGCGGATACAAGCGGCGGAAATGAGTTTCCTCCGTAGGTTGGCTGGATTCACCCTAAGAGATAGGGTGAGGAGCTCGGCCATTCGGGAGGAGCTTAGAGTAGAGCCGCTGCTCCTTCACATCGAAAGGAGCCAGTTGAGGTGGCTCAGGCATCTAGTCCAGGTGCCTCCCAGGCGCCTCTCTGGTGAGGTGTTTGGGCATGCCCAGTCGGGAGAAGGCCCCAGGGAAGGCCTAGGACACGCTAGAGGGACGATGTCTCAGAGCTAGCCTGGGAACGCCTTGGTGTCCCCCCGGTAGAGCTGGAATAGGTCGACGGAGACCGGGAAGTCTGGACTTCTTTACTGAAACTGCAAATCCCGCGACCCGGACCCGGAAAAGCGGAGTACAATGGAATGGAATGGAACGAAGGACAACGTAAGGAGCCAAAAACTTACCATTTCTAAACAGAATGGGAGTAATACTTTTTTTTTACTTTATCATCTGCGAAAATGCCATGTTTTATTCTGTATCTGCCTACATATTAACGTTATACGTCATAGAGCAATGTGAAGCACCAAATGGGGTTTCAGTGTCACAGTGTTCAAAACAGAATATACTGATGTCATTGAAAAAGTGGTAGAATAAGAACATTTATTCTTTCTTGATGTTTGGAAGGCAGGTTTCAGCATCAGCAAGATGTGAAAAAAGTCTAAGAATAGAGAATTTACATCACCAAAGACAATTTGTACATGAAGCATAACTGTGAAAATGGGACACATAAATCACATTAGCTGTAACACTGAGTCTGCCATTGATTACCGACAGGAAAACAAATGGAGGCGTTAAGGCTTCCCATCTTAAAAAATCCCAAAAGGCTTCTGACCACCAATTGGGAAACAAAGTAGATGCTCCCATGGGACTTTTAAATTACACAAGGGGATGGACTGCCCTCTGCTCTCAGACATTCAGACTGCAAGAGGTGGTCATTCCACATCTGTAGCAGTGATAATTAACATCGTCTGGAACTAGTACTAGCTTTACCACAACCACATGTTTTGTACAGTGCCCTGCGATTGACTGGCGATCAGTCCAGGGTGTACCCCGCCTCCCGCCCAAAAGTCAGCTGGGATAGGCTCCAGCATACCCGCGACCCTAGTGAGGATAAGCGGTATAGAAAATGAATGAATGAATGTTCTGTACATTGCAATGATCCCAATATTTCAAGTATTTTACTACCTTTAATTTAATGAAAAAATGAAGTGATGTTGGCCGCACGGTGGCTGAGTGGTTAGCACATTGGCCACACAGTCAGCAGATCTGGAAAAACCTGAGTTCAAATCTCCGTTGGGCATCTCTGTGTGGAGTTTGCATGTTCTCCCCGTGCGTGTGGGGGTTTTCTCCGGGTACTCCGGTTTCCTCCCACATTCCAAAAACATGCATGTTAGGTTAATTGGCGACTAAAATTGTCCATCGGTATGAATGAGTGAATGAATGAGTGTGTGTGAATGGTTGTTTGTCTATATGTGCCCTGCGATTGACTGGCGACCAGTCCAGGGTGTACCCCGCCTCTCGCCCAAAGCCAGCTGGGATAGGCTCCAGCATCCCCGTGACCCTAATGAGGATAAGCGGTACAGAAAATGAATGAATGAATGAATGAATGAAGTGATGTTGCTTTTTCAAAGATATGTAAATTGTATGAATTCTCCCACTCACTGCCGGCCATGTACTTGTATTAAAAATATGACAATATTATCTTTAAAAATATGAGACTTAAGAATCAGACCCAATGACAACATTATGTTAATATTATGTTGTATAGACATTATACGATCTTTAAAAAATTAAATTTTTGTCTTAAATACCTAAATTTAAAAAAAGAAATATCCTCCATTGAATTAAACAAGTTCTGCAGTTTTGTGTGAATGCAATGGATTTGTGCTTCAGACAAGGGAGGGGGGAGGGAGAACTACTGGGCCACCCCCAATGACAATGATTTCCATATGAAAGACTAAAGTCACACCAAGTCGTACTGACTCCAGAAAAATGTGTATGCAGTGTTTTCCCATGTCTTGCGGCGTCTCGCTAGTACAGCACCTCAAAGGATGTGACAAAATTCCTACTCAGAGAAAGACACACAAGCTACTGCATTAAAACTACAATTGTATATGACAGGTGTTTCACTTTGTACTGTACACAGGAACACAAAACAAGACAGCCCTCATAATAATTCATGAATGCAATGATTCATGCTCATGTATACCGATTGGTTTGATTAAAAAAAAAAAAAAAACTAGCACTGATGCAATGCACTGTCATCCAAAGTCAATAATGCATCTTAGTCTGAAAGAGAGCTTTTGGCATGCACAATGAAACGCATACTTCCACTCGCTAGTAAATATTTGAAAATCAAATGAGCGAGAAGGATCACATTGCAAACATAGAAAGTCTATGTTAGAAAAATATTGTGTTGTTGTACTTACAGCACAACAACAACAACAGTTTGTGTTTTCATGTGACTATCGACGTGACCTCCTGTATGTTGTTCATATGCGATTGTGTGCCTCGCTTATGATAAGGCTGCGACGAGCACAGATTGTCACTCTTGTTCTCTGTTATCTGTGTAACAGTTAGTTGAAGGGCAAGGCAGGACATGTGTGTGTGTGTGTGTGTGTGTGAGACACTGGCTCTGACCGGAAGTGTAACTACTGTCAGTGAAAAGTCACTGGCCCGACCTTTTCGCCCTCCCATGTACCATATAATCTGACAACCTTAGATGATTGTTCTGTTGATTGTTTTGACATTTCCCAGATCATTCGTCCACAGGTGGTATTTGATCTGCCTCTTTGCATGCAAGCTTTTATCAAATTGTATCTCTCATTATCCTTAAGGTGCTCGACCTGTTTCATCAAAGGGATTAACATTGTTCACCTCACACACTATAACAAAAAGAATGATTAGATGTGATAGTTATGCTTATCTAAGGCTGAATATAATTTACTGTAGCTATTTAAAATGTATTGCCGTGCACTGAACAGCAACCAATGCTTGTCGAATACTATTTTGTACATATGTAGTCTTATCCTCCTATTCTTCAACAACTTGCATACAAACATATATTCTTCCAATTAGTGAAATGCTGCTATGATGTTGCTCTGGCATATGTTTCCTATGAACACATTGTCCACCACTGCTTCTTACTGCCTCGCAGTTGCAAACCCCCCAAGAGGTTGTTGGGAGATAAGAGAAATCCCTTTAAGTAAGAGATTTGACTCCACTCGGGGGATATTTCTAGACATACCCACAGACAAGTAACTAAGCCTTCCAAAGGCACCTAGCAGCTGATCACATTATTTACCACTTCTGGATCGCAACCTGCTGTAATTACATCCCTTTTAGCAAGATAAAATGTTATGTAACATTTGACAAAAAGGCATTCCTTTTGGACAACATTTGCATGTTTTTTCTTTGTTACAGTACTGATTCGAGCACCTTTTAATCACCGGTACCATTCCCATCCATCCATTTTCCATGCCACTATCAACAGCCATTCGCAAGACACATATAGACAAACAATCATTCACATTCATATGTATAGACAACTTTGAAATCCATCCACTTTCGATGCCGCTTATCCTCATTAGGGTCGCGGGTATGCTGGAGCCTATCCCAGCTGACTTTGGGCGGGAGGCGGGCTACACCCTAGGCTGGTCGTCAGTCCATCGCAGGGCAGACAAACAACCATTCACACTCGGATTCACACTCCACACAGAGATGCCCAAAGGAGATTTGAACCCTATCTCCTGACTGTGAGGCCAACGTTCTACCCACTCATCCACCGTGTGACCGCTCCTGTTAACAACCAAGGATATTTTTGGAATGTTGGAGGAAGACCCGGAGAAAAATCATGCACCTGCTCATGAGGAGAACACGCAAACTCTACAAAGAGATGCCCAAAAGAGATTAAACCCAGATCTTTCAGCATTTTATTGCATTTTATTGCAACAACCATTCAACTCAAATAGGTTGTTCATCAGCTGATCAAAAGTTAAGACCTTAGCTAATAAAACAAAAACAGAATCTTCCTAAAATAGAAATACATTTTTCAACAACAAACTCTGTAGCAACGCCATTCTTGTTAATCACCTGAAAAAGTGGTTTGAGCGTTTGGGAAGCCATCAGTACTACCAAGGTTACATTTTTTTCATCAAAGAAAGTATGTTTGCTGCTCTTAAAATGACTGTCTTACTGCATCTAACTTCAGCAGCAACGGTGAGGCCTTGCTTATGCAGCTCAGCAAAACGCCCGCGTTTAAAGAGAGAAAGCTCTTTTGCCTTTGCCATCAAAAGATCATGACAGTGTGAACAGCTTGCATAAAATTGAATCCACATTTTTGATGGCAAGATTGTGGCTTTTAAAGGCTGTGGTTATACATTTTGGATCATCTGATGAACACACTATTACTTTAACGCAGGGGTCTCAAATTCAATTTACATTGGGGCCCCTGGAGGCAGAGCCTGGCTGAGGCTGGTTTGCAGCCCTGGCGCACATGCAATCACCAAATAAAACAATCTGTAAATCAACAAATACATACAAATTCCTCTCACATATCCAAGCCACAATTGTTTTGAAAAAGACATGTTTGGGGCTGTAGAATATACTGTGTTTTATTTCACTTGGCGTGTCGTTTTTAGCCGATGCAGGAACGGTGGAGCCCTATAAGTGACAATCAATTCCACTCCCACACCCCCGCCGAAGGCTACACTGCGAGAAAAAAAAAAAAAAAAAAGGAATCCATTAATGCAATCTGCACTCTGAACCAGAGCAGGTCCACGCGAGGGCATCCCACAGCCAGATGGAATCCGCCGTGCGCCGCAACACCATCTACTACCATGCCATCCAAGCGCCTTTTCTTTTTTCCATTTGACATGGGAGCGGATAGGGGCCACGACGCGCGGCGCACTCTGATCGACTCACCCCTACACAGATCTGACTGGACTTAGACCGCAGACCACACCACTGAGTTCCCCACCTTTCTTTTATCTCGCCGCGTACGCATCACTTTGATTTATTCGGAGAGAGATAACCTATACATGTTGTATAATGCCACGCTGGGCAGCAACTTAATACACTTAATACCTGAACAGCGAGTGTCTGCGCTTACCTAGGCACGGAAGACTAATCTACATGGCAACGCTGCTGTAACGTTCTTTAACTATAACTTTAACTAATTGAAAAACGTTTCTCTGCTCTCATTAGGCCCGGTCAGTGTCACGCAAAGTCACACCCCTGAGAGCCATATACCCCACTGGGATTGGTAGGTTTTTCAGCTCCGTACACAACACTGTAAAAAGTACCATTCATATTGTAGTGTTGCTGGGGGCACTTCCTGCTTCCCAGTATTATCTTTGTCTTACAAATGTCTGTTAGTTGCATGTTAGAGATGACGTTGTTGTTTATTGTGCACTCTCCCCTTATTAAGTGTCTTGTCTGTTGTTATCTGCCTGTTGTATAGTCGTGGGATGTTTTGCCACTTTCTGTTTACGACACCCTGAGTGAGACTGTCATGCTGAGTACTGACATCCCGTGATTCCGCGGGGATAATCAATTTAATTGTGAGCCTTATTCTTACTCTGCTCATGAATAAATAGTTATCTCTTCGTCGCTGCCTTTAAGCACCTCAATATAAAACTCAAGGGCCGCACTAACATCGAACTTTCATATTAACGTGGGGGCCAAAAAAAAGGCCCCTGCTTTATCGCTTGTTTGCAACAAACTGCTTACTTGATTTTTTGGGTTTCACTCCCATTTATTGTGAGTTGCGGTAAGATATCAGAGTAAAACTTAACTTGGTAATTGTTTCAGGTATTTATTTTATTAATCTATTTTGATAATCAGATGACTGTATGCAGAATGTCGGTGCCAGCAACTATTACAGTCATTGTATAGATCAGACATCACCAAATGGCAGACCCCGGTCCGGTTACAGACCCAGGGATAGCTCTTTACAGAGCTATCCCCTGACCATTTGAAGTGAATGAGAAAAATATAATACTAACATATAATCATGCTCGTGGACCGATTGTGGCGGCAATTGGTGGGCGTAAAGGCTTCAGCAAACGTGATGACGTCACTCAAAATGAGCCAATGAAATAGTTTGTTTACTTGCCAAGAAATGAGAGACCTATGGCTTTCTCAAATGTAAGAAAAGCTGATAGAGAAAATCCAACATTTAAAAGTGAATGGACGGACCAATATATTCCAGAATCTAGTAGAAAAGCACTGTGTTTCGTATGCTGTAGCACTGGTCAAAACCGCCAATGCAACCACCTGTCAGAAAAAGCATCATTTCATGGGAAGTATTCACCAAAGTCCGATGTGAGAGCGCGGAAAATAACATAGGGTTATAACTAATGTTCTCTAAGCTGTGTGCACGCGCAATCGCGGACTGATCTTGTGCCCGCTGCACACTTAAAATTCTTGGAGCGCAACAAAATAAAATACAACCTGAATTGTAAATAAAATAAACGCATGCCAATTTATTCAGTACCATTTTGCAAAGCCACTTTGTAAGTGACAGGCGACAACAAGCAGTAACAACATATAACACAATGACTAACACTGATGAGGTTCTGGTTCTAGTCATTCTTCTTTTGCTTTTAGTCACTATTGTATGGAACAACAAAAACAGGAACAGCAACAAAAAAAATAGAAAAACCAAATACAATACAGAAAAAGCAGTGACAAAAATGAAAAAAGTGTGACTTTTTTTAAATTATAAATTCTCTTCATATTTCCACATGTACCGACCTAATCAAAATCTTAAGACCAGTTGAAAAATTTCTAGAATTTATCTTCTGCACATTTGGCTCTTAATGAGTTTTTAAGTAGAGCTGCAATATGCAAAAGCAAGAAGCGGAGTGTGACAAAAAGCACTTAAGTAATTTATAAGGTAATTTATTGAAAACATCAATTAAACTGAAATAGGCTGTTTATCAGCTGGTCAAACGTTTAAGACCATCGCTCAGTAAATGACAAAAAACTCTCCAAACCAGAACTAAAAATGTTCTCAGTAGGACTCACTAATGAGTAGCTCCACCGTTTTTGATGATAACTTTAAAAATCGGTTTGGGCATGCTTGATGCGAGTGTTTCCAGGGAGCTTGTCACGATCTGTATGTTTGCGCGCGTGACAGTGTCGTTTTAGTTTCTAGTATTATGCCTTTGTGAGGTTTATTTCCTATTTTCGCATGTTTTTTCCCGCCTTGCTCTGATTTGACATTGTCGGGTAATTACGCGCACCTGTTTTGTGTGTGGGCTGTTGGTATTTAAGTTCAGGTGTGCACAGTCTTACTTCGTTGGAGCATTTATTTCTGTAGGTAGCTGTTTGTGTTACTTTCAGTTCTGTTTTCGCTGCCGCTGCTCTGCAGCACAATTCTTCATTAAAAGAACATTCTCCTTACCTGCTTGGCGTCCAGCTCTCTGCATCCTCGGAGTCGTACACCATGCCGAGAAGACGGTTTCGTGACAAAGCCAGTGGGAACATTGCTCCTTCACGTAAACAGCCGCTGTCTACACTTTGCCAGAGAGCATCAAACATGGGACATTGAAAGGTGGAAACAAGTTTTTTTCTCTGATGATAAAAAATGTAACCTTGACAGTCCAGATGGCTTTGAACGTTACTGGCATGACAAGGAGATCCCACCTGAGATGTTTTCTACCCGGCACAGTGGAGGGGTGTCCATCGTGATCAGGGGTGCTTTTTCATTCAGTGGAACACTGGAGCTTCAGGTGGTGTAGGGTCATCAGATGGCGGCTGGTTACGTGCAGATGTTGCAGCGGGCATCCCTCATGACTGAGGGCCCTCGTCTGTGTGGTAACAGCTGAACTAAACTTTTGAGCCCATTTCAGTTTAATTGGGGCTTTCAATAAATGACTTTTTCAAAGTGCTTTTTGTTACGTCTCCTTTTTTGCTTTTGCATATTGTAGCTCTACTTTAAACCTCATTAAGATCCAAATGTGCAAAAGGTAAAATCTAGCAATTTTTCAACTAGTCGCAAGATTTTGATCAGGTCTGTATCTCCTTTAAATTTTGTAGAAATGTGATTCCACACGTCTACAAAATTCAGGTGGTAAATTGTATGGGAATACGTCTTGTTTGGTCTGAGGTTGAGAATAAGGTTCAGTTCTCAAGTTTCGGACAGGTGCGATACTAAAGTGTGCACATCTGATATCACTCACTGAGATCCAAGAAAAGTTGTTATTGTGTATGTTTAGATACTTAGAAAATTAGGCAGAACATTGGTAATAACGTAGCTTATAACACATTCATTTACAGCACAGCAACGTGCAAAGGAGTGTCCACTAAGGCAGTGTTGTTCAACCACTGTGTCGTGGTGTAGTGTCTGGTGTGCCGTGGGAAATCATCCACTTTCACCTACTTGCTGAAAATAAATTTTTAATTGAATATGAGTCCGCCAATAATGTGCCATTGCTGAGTGTCTTCGCTGTCCAATGATCGGCAGAGTAATCATGTAATAAGATAAAAAGCAGTAGGTGGCAACACTTTATATTGACTTTATATTGTTTCTATAGGCTACAGAGATTAATGTTTACATTTTCTGCTGGTGGTGTGCCTGGGGATTTTTGGAATTTAAAAAAGGTTGAAAAACACTGCACTAAGGATTGTGTGGATATTGGAGTAAAATAAAATATCTTTCACTGTCAGGAGAGTTGTGAAAGAGTGCTTCTGCTTAACAAGCTTAGTAAAGGCTAAACAAAAACAGGAACTGTATTACAAATTAAGGCAAATACTAATATGAGCTACAACATTAACACGTAAATGTGAACGTTTAAGAGGGTGTAATGTTGCAGCTTGTCTGTGATGTTTTTTCTTATGATTTTTTAAATACAGAATTGGTATGGATAAATAAATATCGTCAGGTTGTCATTAGTATTTCAATTCAGGAGGGTGTGTAAAAGCAGTCTGTCCCTCTGTGGGAAACATGAGTAATGTTCTAATGCAATGTTTTGGTTGTTTTATTTCACTACATTTGTTAGACCATACCATGTATTCAATATATTTGTTCTCATTCTCAATGCAGTCTAACAGTTACAGTTGCCCTTTATCAATCATGGTGCAGTAACATTTGCACAGAGTGGAATCATTAAAGTCTTGTTTAATGAATACCTCTCTGACTGTGACAATTCAAACTGGGCGTTATTATTTTTGTAAAGGCAGACGTTTTGATGCAGCTCTTGTTTTGTTTTTTATTACATTGTCTCTGCGTGTCTAATAAGGTGGTACATTTTAAACCAAGATGTGGCAAAAACACTTATTTTGTTTTATTATTACATTGCATTGAGCTTTCTTTGTCATCCCAGCATGCATTATCCTCATTTCAAAGTGGAAGTGAGTGTCTGTGCGGCTGAACTTTAGCGCTCACGGTTCATGACTGTAGGTGGAACTCCAGACTCGGTTCTGAGTGTCGTCTGTGATTTCATGGGATATCACGTGACTGCATTTTCCCACTTGCAATGCCCTTTAATGACAGAAAACTCTGAGACGCTGGCAATAGTGGATTTAATGTCATTCAAAAATGGCATGTTTTCATGAGCTGATTAGGCTGCCCATCCCCCTAGAAAGCTTTTTGTTAACCTGTCTACTAACTGGACTACATACTAATGGAGTCTGTTGTTCCACTTACTTAGACACAATGATACAAAGCAGAAAATAGCCTTTCAATAAAACCAAGCCTTTCCTTATTGTCGCTGTGAATCTGTCTGGCCAGTAGTACACAACAGATAAACAACAGTGTGTGGTCTATGCAAACTGGTGTGCTCTTTCCATGTCATGAAGTGATTTGTTTGCAGCTTTATTAGATATAGCCTCATTGATAAATCTTCTGTTTACGCAGGCCTCTGTGCGGTTGTCCGAGCTTGACTTGATCGAATGCAGCGCAATGATAATGTGGCCGTTTGCCCATTTCAAAGTATTTGAGTGCTCTCTTGGGTTCTCATGTAAATACATTGCATTAATCCAACTGTCCACAACCTAAATTAGAATTTACTTAAACGATGTACCCTGAAAAAGGCCCCAGCTGCAATGCATCCCTGGTGTTGAAAGCTACCTTGCATAGTGCTTGTTTGCTGGTTAACCTCATTCATCATTCGGGTCTTCCTTAATTCCGCTGACAAAAAAGCCTTCTGTCTCTCCTGCCAAAGCAATCAACACTGCATGTCCATATTGTTGCTGTCCATGTTGTGTGTTATATCTTGAAGCAATCCAAACAATTTAAATGTTTGACACTGGCCCTCCTTATTTGGGTGCAAAGGACATTAGCAGCATGCGCCATCATGAGAGACAGCGCTTTGCAAATAGCTGCGTTAATGTTGCGCCATGACTGACAGTAGCCATTAATCACTCACTGTGTGCAGCATGGCTTTGTTTGATAATTATTGAAGCTTTCACATATATAATTCTAAAATCTTTGCACAGATAAAAAGAGCTGAGGTGGACAAGGAAGGTTAGCGTGAATCATTTACGTGAAGCTCCTCATTGGGAACAACTGCAGGGGTTGCTCAAGTAATGAAAAATGAGTGGACAATTCTAGTACTGCTTAATCTTGGGGCATCTCTGTGTGGAGTTTGCATGTTCTTCCCGCGCGTGTGTGGGTTCTTTCCAGGTACTCCGGTTTCCTCCCACATTCCAAAAATATGCATGTTAGGTTAATTGGGGACTCTAAATTGTCCATCGGTATGAATGTGAGTGTGAATGGTTGTTTGTCTCTACGTGCCCTGTGATTGCCTGGCAACCAGTCCAGGGTGTACCCCGCCTCCCTCCCAAAGTCAGCTGGGATAGGCTCCCGTGACCCTAATGAGGATAGAACATGGATAAATGTGAATTAGCTGTATTAGCAGCATTCTTCATCTGTTTTTTTCTTTTGTTTTATATTAGCTTGTCTGTATTGTAAATCACCCCACTGTGTCAATATACTTCAGGGTTTAAAATAAATGAATCAATCATTTAAATGAATTATTGATTTATTATATTTGGATTATTGATTTTTGTTTTGTTTTATTTAATTAATTAATGAGTTAAATATCTTGTATTCCTTATACTATGATATGAAATACAGTACAGTACACTACTTTTTTGAATTTGCACAGTGTGTCGGCATTGGATTGGTGTCGCCAATACCAGCCTGAATTTTACTATTAATATTAACATCATCCTTCATCCACAATCATTTCCCCAAAGTTTTACAATTCTGAGTTCTACTAAAATATTTGTGCAAAAAAATGTCAGCTTAGCTAGGTGACTAGTGCATGCGTTGTACTTTCTCTTTGTATTTTAATGGCGTTACTGCAAAAACTACAGTATTCCAAAAGAGGAGCAGCCTGATCAAGGGGCGCTAAGAGAAGAATACACTTTTTATACTTGTGAATGTTATGAATGATTACAATTTTGATGCATAGGGCAGCGCATGTGACCTTTGCTTTAACCACTAAACATTTGTTATTTAAAATTGAGTGTCTTATTAATGTTATTGTGAACAGTGATAGACTACAGCAGCCGGTTACCCTAATGCAGTGGTTCCCAAACTTTTTTTGCCAATAAAAATATTTTTGGAGATAAAAATATTCTGCCTTGCAACAAGTGTTGTTGTTGGTTTACATTGCTGCATTTTAGATGATGACATTTTATAATTTATGACATTTTATATATCACACATACATAATTTTTGTTCTATACAGCATTGCCATTAGAATATGAAGAAGATATTTTCAAAAGATTGATATGTAGCCTACCTACAGTTCTGGTGCTCCAACATTATTTTCATAGGAAATGCCACTACTCTGCTATCCAACATCATTAAACAGGAGAGCATCCAAGCTATGGGGGTGGGAGTGTTTTAGTACTCCAACTAGCAGACAGATCTGTATTTTATTGTTGAAGGAAATGCATGTGAATTCAAATGTCATGTGGGGGAAGTGGCTAGTTGCACACAATGTATGAATCATTCTTAACAGTGATCAAATTCTAATACTACCCAGAATCACATGGGACATAAATGGAAGCATGATGACCCGTATCAAGCTCATGTATGATGTATGGTGCTGTAGGAGGAATTATAAAAAAACAATTTGGCAGCATACCTGTCAACCAAACTGTTTTCTTTCCCAGTGCCCTCACATTTTAATAGTTTCCAATATTTTAACTTTAAGGCGGAAAAAAATCCTCTCCGCTTCTGCCACACCCGGGTAACATTGCCGTAACACATCTTTTTTCAAAAATGTCTCTTTTTTCCCACCATTATATTTCAGAAAATTCCCTTATTTCCAAATGCAAATATTGCCAGGCATGGCGGGTAGTGTGATTGGAAACAACATACAGTGACTTGCTGAGGAATTCAGTACTTGTACATGCCGGGTGTGGGCATGCACAAGAAAGGTATGTTAACAGGACACTATTTCAACACCTTCAATATGCCTTGCAGAGGCAGGGGGATGTTTGCAAGGGAGCACTGCTCCACTTTTTTATTTTCTTGTACTAAAAATGATAAAGAAAGTGCCAGGAATTCTAGATTTCCCCTTTCCCTTCTTCATAAACCCTCCAAATGCTTGAAAGAACTTCAATTTGCTCTAATTTCTTTGTAAAAAAATGTATTCTGAGATATCCGCCTCGGCCTCACAGCACTACTTTCAGAAATACTTGAGTGGAGTCCTCAACTGAAGTTGCCCCAGGACACTTTTTTCGCTTTACTGACGCTGAAAGGAGCTTTTTGTTGAATCAACGAGGTTGCAGGGAAGTGAAGTTCCCTCTCAGCCATGCAGTGAAAATGGTAGCTATTTGTAAGTTTTAGCAACGACAGGTAGCGTCCATTTTTCACTTGGAGAGCTACAGTGATTAAAACCCTTAAGTGAATATGTGCAGACCCACCACTGCTTCATCTCTACGTCAGGTGAACACCATTATAAGTGGTGCATGTACTGTTATAACATTTAATTTCACACAATGAATAATGAATTCAAATGTTAGACTTTTTCTGTGCAGTGGCTGCCGCCTGGGCTCAAATCCGCCATCTCTCTATCTCAGCTTCATTTTGCCGTCGTCATAAACTGTTTTGCTAAAGACGTTTAGTCATTAGTCAAATCCTTATTTTTAACCTTGTTAAAATGTTACGCCTGAGGTTCTTGATCATATAAGACCAATAACATCCTTCTCTGGTTAAGCTGCGGATAGGCTTTAATAAGTGGAATAATTGAATAACAATATTGCATGCAGTGCTATTGTGCTTACTGCATACACTCACTGAATATAAATGTGGTTTGAGTAATGGTCAAACTGGATGAAAATGGGTTCCTTTCAATGCAAGGACGTACGAGAGTAATTGCAGCATAAACAGGTATTTGGACAGTGACGAAGAATTATTTGGCCCATTCACATAACTGTAAATAAAACCACAATTTTTCACACTGGATGATGTGGGCATCTCTGTGCGGAGTTTGAATGTTCTCCCCGTGCGTGCGTGGGTTTTCTCCGGGTACTCCGGTTTTCTCCCAGATTCCAAAAACATGCATGTTAGGTTAATTGGCAGCTCTAAATTGTCCGTCGGTATGAATGTGAGTGTGAATGTTTGTATTGACATTCTGCCCTGAGATTGACTGGTGACCAGTCCAGGGTGTACCCCGCCTCCCGCCCAAAGTCAGCTGGGATAGGCTCCAGCATACCCGTGACCCTAATGAGGATAAGCGTATAGCAAATGAATGAATGAATTGATGATGTGTGATAATTTGGATCATGAGATGTTCCTTTTCTTCTTCACGTGGAACAAAGTACCTTATTTCAGAACATGTTATAGAAGACTAGTTTGGTTACCTGAGCTTGAATGATGCAAGTGGTTGGTACAGTGTTGTAAAGCCATTGCATTTATTTACATACATAATGGCACAATTATAAATGTTTAGCTTAGTTTAGTTCATTTACTTTAAATGCATAAATTACATTAGTGTTTCATCCATTTACTGTCACAAAATCCAACATGCCAAAGTGAGTATGAAGAAGCAGAGCTTATTCAAGCCTACCACTTCACCATGTCACAGCAATTAATTATGAATGTATAGGATTCCCACTCATTGCGCATGTGCAAGATTCTGCATGTGTATTTTGTGACGCGAGTACCTCGAGTAAAAGGAATCACGTTTCCCATGTCCATGTGCTCTAAATGTTAGGCAGTGATTAAATGGTAAATCCTTTCATGAAACGTCTTAATTTAAGCAGAAAGTCTGGATTTGAAATCACAGACAGGTTTTATTTCAATTCCATAATGGTGGTATATAACGGCAAAACTTTATAGTCGTCCCTTGCTTATCGCTGTTAATTGGGTCCAGACCCTACTGCAAAAAGTGAATTCCCACAAAGTAGCATGTTATATTATAAATGGAATATTTTTGTAGTTAGAGCATGGAAAACCTTGTTTATGACTTTCTAAATACATTTTTTTACTGTTATTAGAGCTCTAGAATTACTATTGCAACAACACATCGTCAGTAGGGAAAAACTAACCTGTCTTAAAACATGAAACAACTGGCCTATAGTCACATTTATACTCCTATTATTGTTTACGCCACATTCCTAATGTGCAGGTTACAAGATCACTGCAGGGACACAAGAAGGCATAGCATTACATGCTAGGTAGCTAACTAGTTAGCCTCCAATTTATTTATTCTAACCTTAAGAAAGGCTTACAAACGATGTGGGGGAAAACTAAGAAGAAAAAAACTTACCACTTTCACACAAACAGGGAGGAGAACTTTGATTCAGTGTATCATGTTGGACATGCCAATGCTGACTCCATGCAGTGTGACGGATTACTGACAGAAGTGACCAGAAAACTACATATGACTTGTCTTTCAATGTTTTTTTGATTAATGATGGGCCATAGTCAACCCTGAAGCAGCAATCATTTGTTAATTATTTCGTAATTGAAAAACTGCGACAGAGAATGTAGCGAGAGATCACTGTACTTGTGGACCTAATTGTAAAAGTATTAGCCAAGAAGGATTCTTTATAACATATTGTGAACGCCCTGGAAAGTTTGTGCCTGCACAAGCACGATCTCTAATCTAATTTACAAAGGTGAACAGTTTATCGCATGTTTGACTCATGCATAAGCAATGACTCAAACATCAGCAGTAGGTTGTACTCAAGGGTAATTAATCAAGTCATTTTGACTCACAGGCGTCGCACCTTAAATTAAGTATTATTCTTATTCAACACTTACAGCTTCAGTGGAGAACACTGAATAACGTATTCAGGCTGAAATCCCAATGTGTGTTATTACCCCTCGCTCTATGCGGTCTTGGACTCTTTCACTGCAGCTCTCTTTTTTTTTCACCAACGTGTCAGCCAACCCCGAATCAATTTCTCCATCGTCGGCTCAGGTCCGTTTACATTTTCCAATTCATTTATACTCATTACCCGAAAATAGCCAGAGGCAGAAGCAATCTTAGCATCGGTATTATGAAGCCCTCAAAATCATTTCTTGTCACACTGTTGTGGGTTTGAATGGACGTCGTTGGCAGTCAGGAGCATGGGACGTTTGGTTACCAGCAAACATGGAATAATGGCTTGCAGCAAATAATAATCCTGTATGATTTTTTTATTTGACCAAATACAAACGCTTTATTTTGACAGCTGCAGATATTATAATTATAAAATTCTTTTTTTTTTTGCCTGTGAGTGGGGTCTAACTCTTTTCTTTTAGAATGCGTTCTCTCTGCATAGCAATGAATCATCCATGCATCCATTTGCTATACTGCCTGTCTTCATTGGAGGGTGAGCTGGAGCCTATCGCAGCTGACCTTGGGAGAGATGCGGGGTACATCCTGGACTGATCACCAGTTAATCGCGGGGGACTTAGTAAAAAAACAGACATTCACACTCACATTGGTATGATATAAAATGGTTTATTGGTTTCCAACATGCTTAACATTAACGTTACATTAAGGGGCATCACGGGGTTACATTTGAACATGTCATAGTTTATTATGATTTAATTTATTTTGAACATGCATGCATACGGGGTACATTGGAATACCTCACGTTAACTAACTCACGTTAATTACTGATACAGCTGGTCCTCGGGTTACATACACTTTTAATTTCTAGACTGTGGGCTTAAACCTAAATTATACCTAACTCCCAAGTCACTCACAGAACACAGGAAGGACATCAAATACAGTAATGGTTTCCTCTCTTTTGGACATAAAATGATTTTCAGCAGCTCCCGATCCGAAAAATATGATAATAATGAAAAGTGTTCATGGTAGCCTCGCGCCCTCCCTGTCATAATGCCGGGCCCCCCCTTTTGTGATTTCCGAGTGTGAATGAACATGATATGATCCCCGACTGTGTGTGCGTGTGTGTGTCTGTGTGAGGCTGCATATGGAAGATTGCTGCGTGGATGACAGTTGAGTTTGCTGATGTTATTTTTGTATGGTTCCGCCAAAAATAGCCTGTTTTATTTTTGCAATAAACTGATTGTTGATTGATCACCTTCTCATCCATACAACTATCCCATTTCTTTTCTAAATTTATGGTAGTGTGTATGTAACCTCAGAAACGGTGTGAGAATACAGCAGAACGTTTTTTGTGATTCAGCATTCACAGGCATGAGCTACTTTAATTCCATGACATAATTATCATGTCATTGCATTTCCTTACATTAGTTCCCCTTTAGCTTCTTTTAGTAAAACCCCAATAATTCTGAACTCACCGCCGCATAGTTTCTAATTGATTGAGTATGAATGAGTGGAGCAATGTTGAGCAGCTTTTTAGTGTGAAATTGAAAGAGAAGACTTTTTCCGGAGTGAAAAAAACAACCTATTTAAACAGCAGCTTTGAAAATGAACGGAAGAGTGACCTCATGATCATGGAATTCCTGTTAGAAGTCCTCCTGAGAGATAAGAGCAGCTGATAAAAAGGTCTTATCTTTGATCCAGTGTGCGCCGCATGAGAATGCTTGATAGGACGCTACTTCAACTCACCTGCAGCACAATCCTTCTTTGTTGCCCTTCAGCTGTCATTCTTTAATGAACTTTGAATGCGACGCCAGCTTGTAAAAACAACATACGCAGTATGAAATAAAACAAGGTGGTTATCGCAAGCTTGAAAAATAAAAGATAAAATTGATCATATTGATTGAAACTAGTGATGCCCCGATCGGTGTTTTACGCTGCTGATTCCGATACCAATCATCCATGAGTGATCACATGTGCTAATGGCCAATACAAAAGTCAGGACAATTCCAAGGTCCCTGACTGCCAGGGGGGTCAAAAAGTATGTATTTATGTGTGATATTGGCTGCTTTGCCGATATCCAATATTGCCCAACTCTGAATTTCCAATTCCAATACAATGGGACTTTTTTCATGGTTGCCGGAATTCCTGCTGTTGGCTATATGATTTGAAAAAAAACATAAAATGACCTTAATTTAGACAAAAATGTATTTTATTTACTTTTTCCAAGAGAACATTTACAACTTATGAAATTTACAGATAGTGGGGATGCCTTGTATAAAAAGACTTTGGATATGAGAGCAAGCACACTGGTGGAGCAGGTAGCACATAGGTGGGTTCCAAGTGAGAGAGCACTCTGCAAACCTGGTATTTTCCTTCGCTGACAAAGTCGGGTCATCTTGTCTGATGAATTCAACTATTTTTCAGGTTATTAGCTCAGTGTTCTGGCTGTCACGCACATGCGGGCGAGTGTTGTTCAGCACTTTGGATGCGTCAGTTGGCGTTTGACTGATGATCACACCATGAGCCTTGAAAACGTATCATACATACTAGCTTTTTAATGTGCTACCCACAAGTAAGTTTTCATGGCATGTGTTGGCTGGTAAATTCCACATGGCAGACATGATTGTTTTTGTTTTGGCAAGGCCTGCATAGTGTGAAGGCAAGTGGGAGAAGGACGCTACGCAAGTCATCAGGGCAAAACACTACACTGCACACAGGCTTCTCTAAAGGCTGCTGGCTGCAATAGTGCGAGCCACAGGTGATCGTTTATGTCTAATCTTTTACGTGGTCGTTCACATTACCAAAAAATGTGACTTGTCAATGTCAACTCGATATGCCCAAGAAGTGACGCACATGCGCAAAACATAACGTCACATTCATTGCCGTGTAGTAAACATTGCCCCCAGTTTGTGTTCTCCTGGGTGCATTTGTGGCCATTTCAATAGGCTCCAGCATACCCCCGCGCCCCCTAGTGAGGATAAGCGGTATAGAAAATGGATGCATGGATTAATTGTACTGTTCCCACGGACACAAACAAATCAGATAAAGGTCACATATGAGCAAGAAAAATCGGAACTGACCTGCAGTGTGAAGGTAGCCTCTGTTAGCAAGATCATATGATGCCTGTGTATCAGCTTGTTGAAGCTCACTTAGGCTGGAATCATTTTCCTGGGAAGCAGATGGGCAGTAAATGTGCTGTAACCGTAAAGATGCGCTCGGTTATGAGTCCACACTGAGAATAGCAATTGTTTGCGGTCCAGATCCTGCTCAAAAGTATCGACCGAAGGAGTAAACGTTTGCTAAAGTTGTATTTCTTTGAGGAAAAATAATTCCAAAATAAAACACACGCTGGTTTTTATGATTGCTTTTCTGTTGCAATTGCCCCCGCTGCCTGACTACACAGTATTTCCACTATGCCATGCTAATGTATCAACTATGTCAGTCTATGCCTTCGGCTGGTGCTTTTGCAACTTTCTTCATCTGTACCCAAGCCAGATCATCTTTTCCACATTCTGCAGTTCTTCCTTCTGCAGCAGCCCTTTTTTACTTATTTTATGGTGTCCCGCGGTCTTACTGTATTTTATATCTTACTGTAACTCAGTGGTTCTCAGTTACTTTTTTGTCATGACCCCACTGGGGGACAGAAGTGTACTGTGTGTATGTTTTAACTTTATACCTGTTGTTGATAGGTCTTTTTTATTTTAAATGCACACAGTAACATTTCGATGTCCTTTCGGTCACTACCCAAACCTCATGACCATAGGTGAGGGTAGGAACGTAGATCAACCGGTAAATTGAGAGCTTTCCCTTTCGGCTCAGCTCCCCCTTCACCACGACAGACCAGTGCAGAGTCCGCATCACTGCGGACGCCGCACCAATCCTCCTGTCCATCTCGCGTTCCATCCTTCCCTCACTTGAAAATAAGACACCAAGGTACTTAAACTCCTCCACTTGAAGCAGAACTTCATCCCCGACCCGGAGATGGCACTACACCCTTATCCGGGCGAGAACCATGGACTCAAACTTGGAAGTGCTGATTTTCATCTCAGCCGCTTCACACTCAGCTGCGAACCGATGCAGTAAGAGTTGAAGGTCACGGCTCGATGAAGCCAACAGGACCAAATCATCTGCAAAAAGCAGAGACTGAATCCTGCGGCCACCAAACAGAAAATCCTCAACACCCTGGCTGCGCCTAGAAATTCTGTCTATGAAAGTAATGAACAGAATCGGTGACAAAGGGCAGCGCTGGCGGAGTCCAACCCTCACTGGAAACGGGTCTAACTTATTGCCAGCAATGCGAACCAAACTCTGACACCGGTCATACAGGGAACAAACCACCTGAATTAGGTGGTCCCATAACCCGTATTCCTGGAGCACTACTCACAGTAATCCCTGTGGAACCCGGTCGAATGCCTTCTCCAAGTCCACAAAACACATGTAGACTGGTTGGGCAAACTCCCATGCACCCTCAAGGATCCTGCCGAGAGTATAGAGTTGGTCCACAGTTCCACGACCAAAAATTCAGCTCCTCCTGAATCCGAGATTCCCCTATCCGGCGGATCCTCCTCTCCAGAACCTCTGAATAGACATTACCAATCCAGCCAATCCAGGGGCACCAACCCCGATGTCCACGCGACGCTGCAGAGTCGTGTCAACCAAGACACGCCCACAGCATCCAGGGCCTTAAGAAACTTTGCCACCGAGGAGCTTTTTGACCACCTCAGTAACCACAGGCCCAGAGATAGAAGAACCTGCCTCAGAGTCCCCAGGCACTGCCTCCTTGTTGGAAGACATTGGTGAAATTGAGGAGTTCTTTAAAGTATTCCTTCCACCTGTCCACAACATCTCGAGTCGAGGTCAGCAGCACACCGTCCCTACCATACACGGTGTTGACCGTGCACTGATTCCCCCTCCTGAGACGGCACAAGGTGTTCCAAAATCTCTTTGAAGCTGTCCGGAAGTCGTGGTACCTGTCAGCTGCCTCCAGAGTACAATAAGCCAAAAGGACTTTGATGGGACTCTTGTTTTTAGCTTAATGGCATCCCTCACCAATGGTGTCCACCAACTAATTCATTCATTCATTTTCTGTACTGCTTATCCTCATTAGGGTCACGGGGATGCTGGAGCCTATCCCAGCTGGCTTTGGGCGAGAGGCGGGGTACACCCTGGCACATATAGACAAACAACCATTCACACTCATATTCATACCGATGGACAATTTTAGAATCGCCAATTAACCTAACATGCATGTTTTTGGAATGTGGGAGGAAACCAGAGTACCCGGAGAAAACCCACACACGCCCGGGGAGAACATGCAAACTCCACACAGAGATGCCCAACGGAGATTTGAACCCAGGTCTTCAAGATCTCCTGACTGTGTGGCCAACGTGCTAACCACTCAGCCACCGAGCGGCTTTGTGAGGGTCAACAGAAATGTATTCCATGTAGGCACGGAATATGGCCTATTCAGACTCAATATTCTCATCCTTTTTGGAGATAAGAGTTCCCAAGACACCGTTACTACAAATTTGTGTCTCCCAGGTAAGTCCTGCATCCTCGCCGCCATCTAATCCAAATTCAGGTGGTGATCAGTTGACAGCTCAGCCCCTCTCTTCACCCACATGTTCACAACATGCAGACGCAGGTACGACCAATCAATAAGTCGATCGTAGACCTGCGACCTGTGTCCTGGTGCCAAGTGCACTTGTGGACACTCTTATGTTTGAACATGGTGTTTGTTGTACAAACTGTGGTTCGCACAGAAGTCCAATAACATCACACTGCACGGGTTCAGATCGAGGAAGACGTTCCTCCCAATCACATCTTTCCAGGTCACAGTGTCATTGCCCAGATGGCCGTTGAAGTCTCCCAGTAGAACTATGAAGTCAGCAGCTGGGGTGCTCTCCAGAACCCCTCTGATAGACTCCAAGAAGGCTGGGTACTCTGAACTGCTGTTCGGCGCATACACACAAACCACAGTCAGGAACCTTTCCCTAGCCCGAAGACGTAGGGAAATAACCCTCTCGTTCACCGGGGATGACTCCAGCACAGAGGCACCAAGCCGGGTGGCTATTAATATAAATTTGGTTCCAGAGCCCAAACTGTGGGCGGAGGTGAGTCCGACTATATTTAGTCAGAATTTCTCCGCCTCTTCCACAAGCTCGGGCTCCTTCCCCACCAGAGAAGTGACATTCCATGTCCCAAGAACCAGATATGGCCGCCGAAGACCAGGTCGCCCGGACACACCCTCGACCACTGCCGTCGACCACTGTCCAAATCGCATGTCACCGGACCCTTATGCTTAACCCTGCAGGTGGTGGGTCTGCGGTGGGGAGCTCCCGTGCTGCTTTTTCGGGCTGGGCACGGCCAGGCCCCGGTGTCCCACATTCGGGCGAGGTGCGGTCACTCCTCTTGGTTTTAATCATAAGGGTCTTCTGAATCACTCTTAGTCTGGCCCATCACCTAGAACCTGTTTGCCTTTGGAGACCCTACCAGGGCCATAAAGCCCCCGAGAACATAGCTCCTAGGATCACTCAGGCATTCAAACCCCTCCACCACAATAAAGTGATAATTCACAGTTCCAGACCCTACCGTGATATGAATTTCCGTGAAGTAGTATTCTGTATTTATAAATGGAATATTTTCATAGATCATAGAAAACCTGTTTACGACCTTCTAAGTATGTTTTTTAACATCATTAAACATGAAATGACACCACTAAAGTCATCTTTACACTTAATAATATCCAAACTATTAGACAAAATAAAAGTAGATTATAAGTACTATAAATGTGTTCCCTGACATCTAGTGACATCTTTGAATGCATCTTTTGTATGCCATATACGTATTTGTATTTGAGTTGACTTAGCCATTTTTACCTCTGCCAACCATTTATTAGTTTGTTTGTGTTGAAAAGTTCTGGGTGGATTTTAAGGAAATGTTCAGGAATTGTCAGAAATGACATATGGAAGAACTGATTAAAATTTGGGGGAGATCCATATCAGTGTCTGGATCTAGTAAATTTTATATGATTCTTTACCATTGCAATATAGGACTATTTTCAGAATTTGTGCATATAACTCCAAAAATGGTCAGAGCACTCACATACTAGACAACAGGCTCCACAAAATATCAAATATCTGATGCTGCACAGGCAGACGTGTATTTTCTATTCTTCCTTTCACCATGTCATTGTTCACATATGTGAATGCTGTGTGTAAATTCTAGAAGTGAGCTTAAATGTTTTCGTATTTTTTGATTATTTTTCTATACCGTTAATTTTGTTCAGCCTTGCAGTAAAGGCTGAAGCCTATCCCAGCTGAGTGAAAAGTGAATTACACAATGAATTGGATGCTAGTAAATCAGGACAAACATAATTAAGGCATTGAGGGGGAATTGATTCTATGCCAGCTGCACAAAAGTCAGCTATGTGAGCCACTATACTACCCACAATGCATTTAAGCCATTATCAATAAAAGTCTTAAAGTCCTCTCTTTCTATCTTTCTATGTCCAACTGCTGGGTTTAGCATATCTTTAATTCTACATTCACTTCTTATTTCAGCCATTTTCCTTGTCTCTGTTTTTGGTATGAATCCCCCGCAGCAAAGAGTGCTATAAGAAAACGTTCATCTGGAGTAATGAGTTGCACACAAGCTCCACAATGTGAAGAATGCCAATGTTCCAACCTAATCATTGCAGCTTGAGTTCGTAGCGGTGACTGCAGTAATTGCAGATCTACCACAGAGCTGTGATACTGTTGTGTGAAGTGAGTTGGCCCAGCTTTCTGTTCAATCACAAGCCCTCTTGCACACGTCTTCTCTGCATGAATTCTAATTCAATACTAGAACACGCCTATTTCAAAAGTCTAAGTAAGCGCTTGGCAATGCACACTGCGAAACAATCTCTGCCGCGGCGCCATCTCTCATTTTTTTTATTGGGATCAAAAGCATAACAGATGCTGGGCCCCCACTGTCAAGGCTTATTTCGGTGTGCCGTTTCCGCCGGTGCTGTGTGAAATGTTGTCTTTTTTTGTGTGTATTCCTTTACTTTCTTGCTTGTTTATTGGCTTTCCTACTAAATTGCTACTCTATTTTGTTGAGGTCGTCATGTTTTTATGTTGGAGGGAGTGTGCTGGCTCGAGGTTTGCTCTTTTTGGTGGTCTGCGTTTGCTGTGGCTCGAGGGCTGGGACCCCTGGGTACCTTTGCCCGTCTGCATTCTGGGCGTCCTCGTTAGGTCTGGTTCCGTACTCATGTGCTGGTCATGATATTTCTCTCTCTGTCTTGTCCTCACAATCTCCCTTCTATCTCTTTTTTCTCTACCTTCTCTTTTCTCTCCTACTCCAATCCAGCTGCCCCAAATACAAATGATTATAAAACATCAAAAGTTAAATACAAATGATGTAAGGGCCTAATGGCTAAACAGGACAGGTTGGATTGACGATGCACCATATTGATGTTATCTGGCTTGCCAATACCTCGCGGTCGTAATTACATGGGTTTGCCACATTACATCTATCATTTAAACGTCAATACATGTTGTTATTCACGGCCAGTACTATCATTTGGCTTGGGAAGACTCTCTTTCAGCAATAACGGCAGTAAGAGCACCAACGCAAGTACAATATTTGTCTCCCTGCCAAACCATTATGAGCTCATATGATGCCCCTTAATGTCTTGCAGCAGTGGGATGGAGACTTTTGATGTGACCCCCACGGTCAACATTGCAATCCCACGTATTTGTCACCATAGCAACCCACCCTGTACAAACAGCAGTATATAAAGCAAATGCTTTTTTCTAGGACAAATTGTGCACAATCTCTAACATTACCATAAACTTGTTGCAGTAAAGTATACACTTACTTTGCACATACTTTGTTTGGCATGAGACACAGATTAGCATATTTGGAGGCAGTTTTTCTTTTGAGAGAGACGCGCTGGTGGAACCTATAATCCCTGAGCATGTCTTCTTCCGTTACGTTTTAGTGCACAATCATGGCACCCAGCCTACTACTCCAATGGGAATAGGGCGCTTCTTCAGATGCTGCCAATTGCAAAGGATCCTCAAATGGATCAATGGTGTAGCAAATAAAATTAGGAAAAGAAATTTTTTCAATGTCATTTACTGTCAGATATTCACACTGGAACCGTTCGATGACCTAGTGGTTAGCATGTTGGCCACATAGTCAGGGGATCTGAATCTCCGTTGGGCATCTCCGTGTGGAGTTTGCATGTTCTCCCTGTGCCTGCATGGGTTTCATCCGGGTATTCGAGTTTCCTACCAAACTCCATAAACATGCATGGTAGGTTAACTGGCGACTCTAGTGTCCATAGGTATGAATGTGAGTGTGAAAGGTTGTTTGTCTATATGTGCCCTGCAATTGACTGGCGACCAATTCATGGTGTACTCATAGTCAGCTGGGATAGGCTACAGTATACCCCGACCCTAGTGAGGATAAACGTCTGGATCTCTTGGTGGCAAAGGCAAAAAAGCTTTCTCTCTTTGAATGCAACCGCATAAGCACAGCCTCTCGCAGTGCGCCATTGCTGCTGTGGTTGGACACAGAAGATAGTCAATTGAAACATCTTCAAAATGTCACCGGCCCTGAGCAAGAAGATCCGATCGGCTGTCTGTCAAGACACAGAACCATCCTCAGCCCTAAATGAAGGTTGTTAGTGATACCGAGTGCAGTCCAATAACCACCACACGGGATCTGTGAGAGAAGACCTTTGCTTTTAAGAAGAAAAAATGTTTGCAAAGGCTTATGGCCTTGTCCACATGTAGCAGGGCACATTTCTCCCTCTCCTTTTATGAAAACAAATGGAGTCCACACAACCTCGTATTTTAAAAAATGCATCCTCACGTAACTGCATAAATGCATTGGGAACCACAGTCATAAGCACGCCAAACCTGTAGGTGGTTACTAAAATTCTATCCAATCAGAATCATCCTCTGTCATCTCGTCATTTCCGCAAAACATAAAACATGGCGCCAGGCCGACCTCAAAGTGCATCTTCGCCTCTGCTTTTCAATGTGAAGCAAGCAAAAAGTGCTTGAACAATAGCTAGAACCAACACAGTTCTGAGGGCATCCATGGTGTTTCTGATGTAAATACGTGTTCGCGTGTGTGATGTCACAGGATACTTTGTCGCAGGAAGTGACGTTTGGAAATTTAAAACTTCGGTTATTTACGTCCATACCCAAACATATAACCAGAGTTTTCTCCAAACCTATACTTTGGCGGGCGCTTTTTAAAACCTCGGTTTTTAGTGCTGTATATATGTAGGCTTGTACGGATGATAGGCCAAATTGTGGAAAAATAAGTTCATTTTATGAGACACCCGCCTACGTGTGGACAGGGCATTAGTCTTCATTGCCATAAAATTGACTGAATTTGCACTAAACATGACACACTGAAAGGTGGAAGAGAGTTTTATTTTCTTCTAAATTGCTTACTCAATATAATACTTTCACTTCCATTTCTTCTTTATGCATTAATTCGGAGCCTCCTTAAGATCCAACAGTGCTAAATGTAAAGTCTTTTTTTAGCTGGCCTTATAGAGTGCACTTCAAAACTGAGGAGACCCCCTTAGCATGCTAGAATTGTGCAAGTGTTAATGTGATATTCTCTCAAGTAGCTTTGTTACATATGCTTGAATATCCTAAAGCAGAGTTTCTCAGCTGGTGGGTTGGGACCCAAAAGCGGGTCACAATTAGAAGTTTACATTTACATTAAAATATTTAAGATAATGTAAGCGTATGATAGTCTGAAGTTTATTTGTTTAATGTTATTCATTTGTTCATTTTCTATACCGCTTATTCTCATTAGGGTTGCAGGTATGACAGAGCCTATCCCAGCTGGCTTTGGGCGAGAGGCGGGGTACACCCTGGACTGGTCGCCAGTCAATCGCAGGGCACAAATAGACAAACAAACATTCACACTCACTAAAATGCAAATATTTTGGAAATACATTTTTGATCATCTTTGATTTGATTGATTTACTAATATAGTATTTTTTTTCGTACTTGACCGTCCTGTTACATGTTTTCACATGTAATTGAAAGTATTTTTGTTGCAAAATATAGCATGCGTGTCTTTTGAAGGGTATTTTTTAATGAAAAATGAATTTTTATCGTATGAAAGTTGACCATCACTTAATGACCACTGGAAAATGGCAACGCTGCGTTAACTTTCACCCATTCAAAAATGTTTCTCTGCTTGCATTAAGCATGGTTGATGTCATGCTCTCGCAGCATTACAGTATACCCCACCGTGATTGGTTGGTTTGTCAGCTCCGTACACAACATTGTGCCATTCATATTGTACCGTTGCTAGGAGCACTTCCGGCTTCCCAGAGTCCTTTGCGGGATTGTCTTACAAATGTCTGCTATGGGCCGCAAGTTTGAGACCCCTGACGTGACGCCCAGCCTGCCTAAACCATTTTATGAAGGATGTCAGCATTAGCAAGTCCACGGATATCTGAAAAGCTGTTCATCCCTTGAATAATTTTGACAGTTGACAAGCATATAAAACAGCATTTTAAAAAAATCATTCAGTCGACAGTCAGCGAGGTGGTACTTTTCTTATTCCAATGTGGTTTTCCTTTTGCATGCTCTTTGAACATCTCTTTGCATTGGAACAATAAGTGAGCACTATGTGGGACAATATTTCATTATGCTCAAAATGTAGAAACTTTGTTTTATCCCTCAAATGGATTTTCAGACGCACTTACTGGCTCCATTCAAGATGGAGTAACATTTCAATTCTATTTCTATTCTCAGTCATCACCCACTTCTGTCAAAACCTCGAGTCTTTCATTGTCTGCAATCGTCTAAACTCACACTGATGAAATCTGATCAGTCAGTCTTAAGCGTGCTTTGTAATGCACTTGTTTTTACGGAAACACAAAGCTTCTATCACACCCAATGCAACCTTAAATCTGCTGTCTTGATTCATGTTACATAATATTGCACCCTTTCATCTTTTTTAGTGAAGCATACCTCCTTCCCTTTATTTACCCGTCATCTGCGCTGTTGGCTTGGAGACTGATGTTCTCATCCGACTGACTGCAAAGCTCCCAGAGCAGTTCTACTTTTAAATCTATCTACAGTACAGTAGAGTCCGCTTATCTCACCACCCCTTGGACTGGCTGACTGACGTCGACATATAGACACATAGTCGAAATCAAAACGGTTTGGCCGTAGGGGCAGGGGGATTTGCCTGCTAGTTAAAGCCAGTCTAAGAGAGGAGAGGAGTTGTCTAGTCGCGTTGACTGCACTGTAGTGTGGAGTGTGTCTTGCTGCAAGGCATACAGTGGTGTTGTGTTAACTAACGCCAATGAAAGGCTGGTCATCTTGCCTCAAACATTGCAATGTTTTATACGCTTGCTGCCATAATTTAGGAAAGCTTCTGAATATTCACAAAATGTTCTTCCTGTGGCTATCCATCCATCCATTTTCTATACTGCTTAGCCTCATTAGGGTCGCGGGTATGCTGGAGCCTATCCCAGCAGACTTCGAGCAGGAGGCGGGGTACACCCTGGACTGGTTGCCAGTCAATCGCAGGGCAGACATCCAACCATTCACACTCACTAACAATAAAAAATGGCTGTAAAACCCCTCTTAATGTCTATATTTTGAAACTTATTTTGCATTGAACAGGAGGTCACTGTAACGACACAATAGTTATTGTATGTTGTGGCACATTGCTTAGATGAGGAGATTGACAGTATTTGCAACACATGTTGACATATAGGAAACAATTATCATAGAAAAAATATATTTAGGTCTCAAATTCTCACAGAACCGGTCGACCATGTATGTTGAGGTCTACGTAGGTGGGCACATTTTAATATAAATTATAACACGGTGGACCAGGATTGATGATAAAATCGACTTATGCCGTATCAATCCACTCTATCAAACGAATCTATTCAGAACTATACGAAGGCTGATCATCCACAATACACTTATAAGTTCTGTGACGTATTGTGCTCCAAATGTGGAGGACTATCTCTGTTGAAAGATGGATGAAATTCACTTTCTCTGGCTCTGAATACACTTGAGGTTGAGGCTCATGGTGTTTGTACCACTCGAGCACTTTAAGCATGTAAAGCAAGCAGTAGCTTTGGAACATAAAGTGTACCATTGACACTTGACTTTTACAGCTTGGGAACATTCAGTACCTGGACCCTTTAGGGACAAACAATTACAGTGGGACATCTAAGCTTGAGCGCAATCCATCCTGGGATGCTAGTTGACTTCTGATTTGTTAGGATTTTTTAAGTCATATTTAACATTTGTAACTGTTAAAAACTATGACACACTGCCTGTCTTATGGCCATCAAAGAAAAGACCATAAGATGGCCACACATGCAAGTTCATTAATTTTCTATACTTTAAGGTCGCGGGTATGCTGGAGCCTATCCCAGCTGATTTTGGGAGAGAGGCAGGGTACACCCTGGACTGGTCGCCAGTCAATCGCAGGGCAGACGTACAAGCATTCACACTCACATTCACACTCTAAAGGACAATTTACAGTCGCCAATTAACCTAACATGCATGTTTTTGGAATGTGGGATGAAACCGGAGTACCCGCAGAAAACCCACGCACGGACGGGGAGAACATGCAAACTCCACACAGAGATGCCCAAAGGAGATTTGAACCCTGAACCTCCTCACTGTGAGGCCAACATGCTACTCTCTCAGCCACCGTGCGGCCACATGCAAGTTCATTCATTCATTCATTCATTTTCTATATCGCTTATCCTCATTAGGGTCACGGGGATGCTGGAGCCTATCCCAGCAGACTTTGGGCGAGAGGCGGGGTACACCCTGGACTGGTCGCCAGTCAATCGCAGAGCACATATAGACAAACAACCATTCACACTCACATTCATACCGATGGACAATTTAGAGTCGCCAATGAACCTAACATCAATGTTTTTGGAATGTGGGAGGAGACTGGAGTACCCGGAAAAAACCCACACACATGCAAGTTAATTTTCTATATTTATTTTTTTATTGGCTTTTTCTCATTGGGTTCACAACTTATGACTTTAAGGATATTCAATTGTAGCTCCACTACAGTCGTCCCTTGCCACATTGTGGTTCAAACATCGCTCCCTCTCTCTATCGGGTTTTGAAATATTCATTGATTAATGACTGGTCCCTGTTTTGTAGATGACTATGGCGTATTATTAATAATGCACAATGCAGTGTCAACAAAGAATAATTAGAGTGATTATAGGGGTGTTATTTCATGTTTACAGGGCTCTAACAATGGTAAAAACCGTCTTACAACTTACAAAGTCATAAACATGTTTTCTGTACTCCAACTACAAAAATATTCTGTCTTATTATTATTAATTCTACTTTGTGGTCGAGACTGGAACCAATTAACCACAATAAATGAGAGACGATTGTACATGCGGCTGTCTAGTCATTAGCCCAATAGAGTATTTTATTGTCCTGTGGCTGGAGACCTTGTCCCAGATGTACTTCCTCACCAGCCCAGAGCCTGCAAGGACGGATAGGCTCCAGCTCAGCCATAACCCTCAGCAGGATAAGTAATAGAAAAGAATGAATGGTCCCCTTTATTGTAGATCAGGGGTGTCAAACTCATTTTAGAGCCACAGTGCAGTTAAGCCTGCCCTGAGAAGGCCACTTGTAACTGTCAATATATATCAATAGAAAGGTATGATCGCCTCATGTTATAAATATAACACAACTGCCAATACATTTGATCATTATATTTTAACTGGATAACTTGCTGTGAAATGAGAATGTCAAGGTGACAAGATGATATTCACGTATTTTTGATTTGCTAAAAATGCTATGAAGATCTTTTGCATGATCAGATGAATGAAAAAACAAATACATTTTGACATGTGTTGTAGCTCGCACACTAAACGACAGAAATGTATTCCATGTAGGCACGGAATATGGCCTATTCAGACTCAATATTCTCATCCTTTTTGGAGATAGGAGTTCCCAAGACATTGTTACTACAAATTTGTGTCTCCCAGGTAAGTCCTGCATCCTTGCCGCCATCTAATCCAAATTCAGGTGGTGATCAGTTGACAGCTCAGCCCCTCTCTTCACCCACATGTTCACAACATGCGGACGCAGGTACGACCAATCAATAAGTCGATCGTAGACCTGCGGCCTAGGGTGTCCTGGTGCCAAGTGCACTTGTGGACACTCTTATGTTCGAACATGGTGTTTGTTATGGATAAACTGTGGTTCGCACAGAAGTCCAATAACATCACACCGCACGGGTTCAGATCGAGGAAGACGTTCCGCCCAATCACACCTCTCCAGGTCACAGTGTCATTGCCCACATGGCCGTTGAAGTCTCCCAGTAGAACTACAGAGTCACCAGCTGGGGTGGTCTCCAGCACTCCTCTGATAGATTCCAAGAAGGCTGATTACTCTTAACTGTCGTTTGACAATCAGAACCCTTTCCCCAGCCCCAAGGCGTAGGGAAATGACCCTATTGTTCACCGGGGATGACTCCAACACAAAGACTCCAAACCAGGAGGCTATTCCAGAGTGGAACACTGTCCAGCCTTTCTCGAGAAGTTTGATTCCACAACCCAAACTGCACGTTGTGGTGAGTTTGACCATTTCTAGCCGTAATGTGTCAACCTTGGGACTCCTTCCCCATCATTCAATGTCCCGAGAACCAGATTTGGCAATGGAAGACCAGGTCGACCAAGTGCTCGCCCTCAACTGCCAACCAAAACACATAGCACCAGATCCTTATGCTTGTCCTCATAGGTAATGGGTCTACGGGGGGGGTAGATCTTCTCCGTCTTCTTCAGGCTTGGTGGGATACTAACGTGGGATACAGGGGCCTCACCCTGGAGCCAGGTCCGGGGTAGGGGCTTGCAGGCAAGCGCTTTGTGGTCTGGCCTTCACTAACAGCATGTGTCACTATTAAATTTCCACAACAATCACATTTTCCATTTTTCTTACAACTTTTGTATTTTTATATTTGTATTGCTTATTGTATGGTTAGTTAGAATTGCCAGGTTATAAAATGCTTCCCTTTCCAAGTTCTCATAGTAAAGCCAACACGCACTTTCTTCAGTTCCCTCAATGGATAATTGTCAGCATCCCCTTTCTGATAGACGTTTTCAGCAAAACCCACTTTACACAAGGTCACCATGTAGGGCATTAAGCTGTTCTGAAGACGTTCACTTTAGAATCAATGTGTTCTGACATAACAACCAAGAAATTTGCTAATCCCCTCTCACCCTCGCTCTTTTTCTGCAGTGGAATAAATCCCTTTGTCAAGTCTCCACACATTTCTGCCCAATGTGCTGCCAGTGTTAACAGTGTTCAGACTGAGAGGGTTTTAGTCTGGTGATTTAACAGACTTATCTGCTCATCGACTGCCTTTGTAACGAAAATGACCTTTTATTAAGTCATGTATCTGTATGTCTAATTTAAAGGGAGACATTCCTAAATGTACTATTATCCTTGTACTTTTTCTCTTCCCAAAGCTACAGCAGACTCTTCTACTTAAACACTAATACGTTTTTTTTTTAATTACATTTTATGCATTCATTTTTGCTCCCAGTTTTCATCACCTGAACTTGAAGATCTAAAACATTAGAGAATATATATTTGTAAATTGTTTTTTCTCTTAGCCGCACGGTGGATGAGTGGGTAGCATGTTGGCCTCACAGTCGGGAGATCAGCGTTCAAACCTCCTTTGGGCTTCTCTGTGTGGAGTTTGCATGTTCTCTGCGTGCGTGTGTGGGTTTTCTCCGGGTACTCTGGTTTCCTCCCACATTCCAAAAACATGCATGTTAGGTTAATTGGCGACTCCAAATTGTCCATCAGTATGAATGTGAGTGTGAATGGTTGTATGTCTGCCTTGCAATTGATGTACCCAGCCTCCCGCCCAAAGTCAGCTGGGATAGGCTCTAGCATACCCGCGACCCTAATGAGGATAAGCGGCATAGAAAATGATGGATGGATTATTTATTTCAAGTATTGTTCACAAATGTGTCCAAATTTGTTAGTGAGAACTTCTCCTTTGCTGATCTAATCCATCCATCTGACAGGTGTGGCATATTACTCATCAAGATTATTACACAGGGGTGTCTTAGGGTGGCTACAATAAAAAGCACAACAAAATAAAATACAAATGATGCATGGCAAATATCAACTTAAAAAAAATACTCACTTTTAATTGCTAGTGTGAGAGAATTTTAAATACAGTATATGAGAATGTTTTTGGCCATGACTGTATACTGTAAATTAATAAATCGTTATTTCGTGGTTGACCGTGGCCCATCATTAGTCAAAAATATTGCAATACAAATCATATGTAGTATTCTGGTCACTAGGTCTTGTGTTACATTGATGAAACATGACATTCTATGGCTTTATCTTAACAGTGCATGTAGTCAGCCACAACATTTCTGACATGATAGAGTGAAAAAAGAAGGTTTTCCTCCCATTCCAAGTAGAAGTGGTACATTCTTGGCTTCTTACGTTCTTCTTCCCCACTCTGTTTGAAACACTCTCTTAAGTTCTTGTGTCCCTGCAGTGATCTCATATCACCCGCAATGTGGTGTTAACACAAAATAATATGAGTGTGAAGAACTATAGAGGTCTCTTACTTAGAATGTTATAGACAGGTTTTATATGTTCTAAAATAAGATAATATTATGTTTATTAATATTGAAGCTTACTTTGCGGAAATTAACTAATTAACCGCGCTAAACGAGGGACAACTGTATAAACACAATGTTTGCGAACACTCAGTCATACCTTCGTATGTCCAATTAACCAAATATCTTATAGGATTGTTGGAGGAAGCCACAATACCCAAAGAAAACCCACACAAGCACAGGGAGAACACTCAAACTCCACGCAGATGTTTGAGCTGTATTTGAACTTGCTGGTTTTGAGGTGCGCTAACCACATATCCACTGAGCTGCTATCGCTTGTAATTTAATTTATGAAATTTAATTCAAACTTGATTGACTTCTCCATAGTTTTCTTTGTCTAGAGAACATAAAGACACTATGCTTGTTTTTGTTGTGTAATGTTTATTTACCAAGGCATAATACAAAAGAATATGCATAATGAATAATGAGTTGTTTAAAGCTTTGAGCCACATACTGCATTCCAATTCTTGCAAATGCATAAATTAACATTTAAATGATGTGTCAGTCATCTGCTTCATTAAGCAGCTGCTCGGTCAATATCTTCTTTATCACACTGAGATGATGAAGGGGGAGAGGATTTCTTCACCTTGAATAAAGTGAGGTTCATACAATTGTCTTACGTGTCCACAAAGGCAAAATAGCTTTAATCTATATAACATACAATGACCTCATGTGTCTGCTGCGATAAAACAAACTACATGAGTGCTATGTTGATACCAAAAATTTCATATTTCATATAACATTTCATGTTTCCATCCTTTCATGTACACACACATTTATGGGGCGTCTACTTACTTCTAATTTTAGTTCAGTTAACATTTAAATCAAAAATATTTGCAGATATAGAAAAGCAGATTACCTACGCATTTCTAACCCCTTCTGTTAAAAACTGAAAATAAAAATTAGATTTTTTTTTTATGTTAAAAGTAACATGTGGTTATGTGTCCATGCACAGTATAGTAGTTGATAGAAACATTAATGACAGATTGACCAGTTTTGTGAAATCAAAGTAATAAATACAAATAAAGGAGGCATATCCTACATTTCCAGCTTTTCAGACTTCTGCATATGTTTCAAATGGTGTTCTCTTGTGCAATATTATGAGATTGGTGTGTTTTTAAGTTGAACCCCTATTTTTACACAACTCCATGAGTGTTTCAGAATATCTTTGAATTTCTTACATCACTTACATCAACTTATGAAGGCAATGTACGTCAGGGGTCTCCCAACCACATACTGAAAAGTCAAAGGATGCTGGGGCCACTTTTCAGGCCTGTTTCAGGACAACAATTTAGAGCTGTTCTGCAGAAATGGAGATGGATCAAGCCTTGGCAGTTAGTGCAACTAATTCCTACAGGTGTTCCATGCTCCGGAGTACTTACTACCTCCTGTGCATATAAACAATGTTTGGAACACACTATACACTTGTGAGCGTCAGCTGAACAGCATTGTACTGGAGAAAGTAATCTGTTGTTATAAAAATGACAAGAAAAAAGGTAGTTAACAATGAAAAAGAGACAGACCAGGTTAACAGTTCAAAATATGTTCTTCCTCCAGAGAAATTGGAGTGTTCTGAGACTTTGGACCAGCAGTGTAATTAATGGTAATGGTTTAATTTATTTTAAACATGCATACAAATCAGTTGCCATGCATTTGTTTACTTCCTGTATTCCAAATGTACTCTTTGCTAGTTAAATACATAGGAAAATGACAAGTTAATATAACAATGTGGTAGAATAGTAGTCAAGGTTCTTGTCACAGTAAATCATTTTAAATAACAGTCATGATAGAAGGATCTCCACACATATAGGAGCCTTTTATACTTATTTTCCCACCATAGAGTGTGTACTTTTTGTGTCAGTGAATAAAATGTCTGTTAATTAAATGCAAACATCCTCACATTTATTGCAATTAGTCAGTATTCCAGAAATGAATGCAGATTGGCTAGCTTGTCTAATGGGATGTCAGCGTCTGCACACATTGCTACAAAATCATCAACAAACTGTAATGGCTGTGCTTGTGGTTAAGGAAGACACTGCTCTCACGTTCTCAGCGCACAGCGACTCAACGCACCGCACAAAATACAATCCACCCTAAACCGTAATGAAATAAACACACAATTAATTCGGGCGCACGGTGGATGAGTGGATAACATGTTGGCCTCACAGTCAGGAGGATGACGGTTTAAATCTCCGTTGGGCATCTCTGTGTGGAGTTTGCATGTTCTCCCCGTGCGTGTGTGGGTTTTCTCCGGGTACTCTGGTTTCCTCCCACATTCCAAAAACATGCATGTTAGGTTAAATGGCAACTCTAAATTCTCCATTAGAATGTGAATGGTTGTTTGTCTGCCCTCAAAAATTGTCTCAAAAAATGTCAATAATATCGATTATCGACAAAAATTTGTGGGACAACTGTCGTCTAGCAAAATTTGTTATCCTGACAGGCCTAGCTGCGATACTACAGTGTGCACGTCTAATGCCACTCACAGAAGTCCCAAGTAATGTTCTGGTCATTTTTGTTTTCAGACACTTGAAAAATTAGGGGGCACGTCAGTTGTGATGCAATTCCAATCGCTTTATGGTATTGGCATAAAAATGTAATATCGGTCAATATTGGCGTTGGGTTTTTTACCTATAATGAAAACGATAAAGCTAGAGGTCAATCTGCCACCCATAAGTATTGGACAACTTTTGTGAAAACTCATGTGATCATCAAATGCCCTCCAATGACAATCACAAAAGCTGATCACCAGTGGCTAGCACTATTGCAGCCCAAAGCGATCATTTGCGCAGTTGTACTATAGTATCTATCTACAGTATCTATACTGGTGTCAGTATCGGTTGATATCGGAATCAGAAATTGAGACAATATCGGCATACGGATATCGACGAAAAGGCAATATTGGACATCCCTAATAATAATATAATGTTATATTATAAAATAAAAAACAAAGACCCATCTCAATAGACAAATTAAATCAAAATAGGTCAAATCTCTTCATGCTAATTTCTCAGAATAGAATCGGCTCTAAGAGCACCACAAGGTGTCTTGTGGTGATGCCCACCAACCAGAATACAATGATTGAAGAGGAGAAGCAAAAGCGAGTAACGAAGTAAGAGAAAGAACAGAACATAATAAAATGTGCCAGGCACTGTACATTAACTACACTAATAAAACTATCCTTAGTCCAACAATATGCATTTTTAAGTAAATGGTATTAACTACAGTATACTTAAAAGGGACCTATTATGCTTTCCTCTTTTCTGACCTGTAAATGTTGTTACAATGTTGTATTTTCAACAATGCCAACACATCAGATAATGAGGTTTGTGCATTTGGAAGTGAGCCCTGAAAGCAGTTTTGGATGGCTCTGCACGCTGTGTTGTACAGAGTCCGACACCTTTCTATCATTACTTGGTCGTGTTGAAGAGTCAGAAGAGCAAGCTGTAAGTAACAATTTAGCAGTGGCCTAACTGTGGTTATTTTGTTTAAGTAATCAGACAAAAGCGGTTGTCTGTGTAGCATTATAGAGTGTGCATACGGGGAGCGGAGCGAGTGTTACCTGCATACATGCATGCAAATTACAAGCTCACCGATGTCTGGAGATGCTAATAGCTGTTAAAAGCAGACATTGGGGTGGAGTAAATGACACAGACCGTTTGGGTGCGGGGCAGGAAACCCCAGGAAAAACTGCAGGAAAAGACACAGAGTATGGAAGATCTAGAAGGCTTTCTGTGCTGGTTATCATGTGTAGCTTCTCTAAAGGAGTCCAGAACTCAATAAATAGCCTGAAAATGAGTATAGTAGGTCCCTGTATTTTTTTTTAATAAGTTAAGTTTTTTAAAACCCACGACACACGGGGAGAACATGCAAACTCCACACAGAGATGCCCAACGGGGATTCGAACCCTCAACCTACTGACTGTGAGGCCAATGTGCTACCCACTCATCCACCGTGCGACTAAATGTAAACGCACGCGCACGCGCACGCGCACACGCACACGCACACGCACACACACACACATATATATAGATATATATATATATCTGATGAGATTGATCAGAATGCACAAATCAACAAAGTGATTCCAAAACAGAGACCAAGTAGCTGTAACAAGGAACAGATTGCCAACTTCCTACAATCAAAAGAAGTGGAAGTATATACCAACACCATCAACATTTGCATCCCATTATATGGCAGAAATCATGATCATCGTTAGGATCACCAACAGGGAATTCTAAACTGCATTGCAGGGAAAAAAGTTGAAAGGCACAATTAGCATCTGTCTTATTATGTATGATATTGTGCAGTCAAAGTCAGTGAGTCATGCAGGCATTAGTTTTTAGGAGCATACAGTTAAGTACAATTAACACAACTATTTGTTTCATGCAAAAGAACAGCTCACAATTTTATTCAATTGATCCAGCAGAGGTTTGAACTATGGCTGTCTAAGACCCCGTCCACACGTAGGCGGGTATCTCATAAAACGAAGGGTTATCTGGAGACACACACGTGTCTCCAGATATACAGCACTGAAAACGAAGGTTTTCAAAACCTCAGGCCAAAGTGTGGATCTGAAGAAAACTACAGTTATACGTTTGCTTATGGATGCAAGTAACCGGAGGTTTGCGTTTCCAAATGTCACTTCCAGTGGTGACGTCAGAAACCCGATCCGTATTTACATGAGAAACAACATGGATGTCCTCAGAACGATTTTTTCTTGCATCTATTTGACTTTTTATTTTAAATCAATGTTTATAAATAATCCCACCTCCTTGTCAGTCCACAACAACAAGCCGAGCGCCATGTTTTCGGATGTGACGAGATGACTCATGATGATGAGGATGAATCTGATTGGATTAGAATTGTAGTAACTGTTGCTGCCTACAAGTTTGGCATGCTTTCCCAATGCATTTATCCAGTTACGTGTGGATGCGTTTTTTTTTAAATACAAGGTCGTGTGGACACTATTTTTTTCATAAACGGAGAGGGAGAAATATGTGTTTTTAAAAATGCCCTGCTATGTGTGGACAAGGCATAACTTTAAAGGAAACGGCACTATTTTGTTTGACATGCGCATCACATGTTTGACCCTAAGCCCACACCATAGTTTGAGGAAATACAGCTGTCAGTGTGGAGCCACAAGCGGGAACAAGATTATTTGCATCTACAGTTGGCTGATTTTTTTGCTTTGAACAAAAACCGAGTTCAAATTTGGGTTGTGAGCTGCTATTTACCAGCAGGCTTAGCGAAGGACAACCATTTGGGAGCTTGTCTCGATATAACCAGATCTGTACCGGAAACTCAGTCGGTCCTACGCATGTGCAGAAAGCGCCTGCAACCAACCTATTTTTCATTAGCCATGTGTTGGGCAAGCCGACTTCTTCTACACATGTGAAATCTATGTAAACTGTCAATCTATTACACAGCGTCAACATCAGGCACCTATTTTTGTACTACGCATGTCCAATTGACGTCACCCCACCCCCACTCCCAAAAAACTTCATTATTTGCGAAATTCAACGATAATCAAATTCTTAAAAATCACATCCATCATGCAAGTGAATACATTACAAGCATGAATTATTTTAGGAAAGCAAAAAAGCATTTGCTTGCAACAGATGTTCGAATGGATGATAATTCATCGCTTAGGAAAAAAGCTCTATTTGAATGCATACAACCACAAGCAGAGTGCAGTGATGAATTGGTCACGCGGATTCAGTTAAAATATAAATGCATTTATGTGTTGTTTTATTGTATTTATGTATTATATGCACACTCTACATAACCAGATTTGACATTTACGTCTGCAGTGTATCTATGCATTGCATAAGTTTTTATGCAACTCAGTCTTGGGGACATGACATCAATATCAACATTTGGGACCAAATATGAGGTGAAAGAACAACAGGAAAAACTCAGTATAGTACAGTACACAGTATATATCCCACTGTGCGGCATAAAAGAAAGTTTGATGGTGTGTTCAAGGATCATCAAACAAAATGGGACAACTTGCCACTGAATGTATAATTTTTTTTTAAAAAAGTAATATTTCCAAAATTTACACCATGGACTGGTTGCCAGCTAATGACAGTAATTTACTAATTATTTTACTTTTTTCAGTATTTCTTTAAACCATCAAGCTAGAAATTTTCCCGTTGCCCCTGCCTTACAATATGTATACAGTATAAGGGGACATGATGTGCTCTGTTTCACATTTGAAAATACTGTAAAAACGCCACTTCTATAACATAAGCTTATTTATTTTTATAATGTAAGACTAATGTCTGTACCTCAACAAATGTAACCGTTAAATCAACTTGTTGTGTTATACAGTATAGTTTTTGAATTGTATCTTAACTCTCGAAAACTTTACCACAGATTTACATCCCAACTTTTTTAAGAAAAAAACTTGCTTGCATTTATTTGGGCTTTGGGGTTAACTACAGATCAAATGTGATTAATCGTGAATAAATATTTTATTGATTGACAGTCCTAGTTTGAACATATTAATGAATATACTGTATATAAGCTAAAACATACTGTATGAAGTTGATCCAACATTTACTTATTCTTGGTACATAAAATAGGCTAAAAAGAACTGTGCTGGTCTTCTGGTAGAACAATAGACCGGGTCGTCAGACCTTCTGTTACAATCTGTGCTTCGGGCAAGACTGCAGACATAAAAAAAAAAGAGTAATGTTTAAGTGAATATGTGTTTTATGAGTTTCTCCCCTTTGCAACTGCTTCATTGTTAATGAGGAATGATTGATGAAGAAAAAAGCCAAGAATCAATAAACACACATAATGAGCTAATTATTACCTGATGATTCTTTAATAATGTTTAATGAGCTGTTCAGTAGTGACTAATTTAGTCCTTGTTTGAGATTAGTCATCACCTTCTATAGCTTTTTTAGTTTGACTTACATAGTTTTTGTACCTTTTAGAATGACTATTGCCTACCAAATAAATCACTGGTTTAGTGTCTGATGGCTGTTCCTGTAATATATTGATGCCCTTATAACTCATGAAGGGGCTGAGTGAACTCAGAACCCACTGTGCCTTTTGAGATTTCAAATCAATCCACCTAAGCAGGTTGTGGTAAAATGGTCAAATTAAAGTTTTAAAAGTGTGACATTAGTCAAAAGGAGTGATGAAGACTCGAGTAATCCTTTTATGACTTCTTTTCCCCCAATACGTTTGACATTTAGGGCAAAGACGGGCAGCATTGTCCCCGGTGAATTATATTTCTGAACAGTTTGGAGGAGTCCACCACCATGCACACACACGCCATATTAAATCAAGTTTATTAAATTGAGGCTGAATGATTCTCGACTAGTCTTCATGTCAGGGTGCCTGCCCCTTTCTCTCTTTACGCAGTCAGTCAGTTAAGCGAAATTGCTAAGCATTTGTGTATGCACAGCATCCTGATTACTTACTCTGTGGTGACAGTCATCATCAAACTTTGCAACCTTTTTGGCAGTGGTTGTGTTTGACTGAGCTGCAATTGCATTCAACCCCCAAATACTGGCAAGGAAAGTTAAGTACATGAATCCCTCATTTATTAGTTCCAGACCCAACCATGATAGATACATTTTCGCAAAGTAGGATTCCTTTTTTCATAAATGGAATATTTTCTTAGTTAAAGCATAGAAAACCCATTTACGACCTTCTAAAAATAAATATTTTGAAACATTATCAGATACCCCTAGACATGAAATAACACCCCGATAGTCACCTTTACAAACTCCTTACTCGATATAGCAGGCGTAATAGTACATAAGCCATTGCGGACATAAATAAGACTTGTGCTGGCTAGATATTTGTATTTTAGCTATTTAGTCATTTGTATGACTCTTGTCCATCGGTACGAATGTGAGTGCAAATGGATGTTTGTCTATATATGCCCTGCAATTGACATTTGGAAACGCAAACCTCCGGTTATTTGCGCCCATACGCAAACCTATAACCGGAGGTTTCTCCAGATCCACACTTTGGCCGGAGGTTTTGAAAACCTTCGTTTTCAGTGCTGTATATCTGGAGACACGTGTGTGTCTCCAGATAACCCTTCGTTTTATGAGATACCCGCCTACGTGTGGACGGGGTCTTAGACAGCCATAGTTCAAACCTCTGCTGGATCAATTGAATAAAATTGTGAGCTGTTCTTGTGCATGAAACAAATACTTGTGTTAATTGTACTTAACTGTATGCTCCTAAAAGCTAATGCCTGCATGACTCACTGACTTTGACTGCACAATATCATACATAATAAGACATTACTGACGGACTCATTTGTGTTTCCCCACAGGTGATTGAATGTGCTTCAGCATAAAATAACTTCATGTGTTTCATAGCAAATTTTGTCACTGCATTAGCGCCGCAAGGTTGGATCCCAGAATGTCAGTGTTGCATTTTGTCACATGCTAATTGTGCCTTTCAACTTTTTTCCCTGCAATGCAGTTTAGAATTCGCTGTTGGTGATCTTAACGATGATCATGATTTCTGCCATATAATGGGATGCAAGTGTTGATGGTGTTGGTATATCAGGAAAGCACCAAAATAGTTGCAATTTCCAGTATTGTCAACAGAGCTCCTGCCATGTACGTCATCCCCATTCCACTGCATTTTCTTTTGCTTATCCGGATTCGGGTCGCGGGGCCAGCAGTTTCAAAAAGGAAGTCCAGACTTCCCAGTCTCTAGCGACCTCTTCCAGCTCCACCGGGAGGACACCAAGGCGTTCCCATGTCAACTGAGACATAGTACCTCCAGCGTGTCCTAGGTCTCCCAGGGCCTTCTCCCGGCTGGGGAGAAGGCCAGGGAAGCGTCCGGGAGGCATCCGAACTATATGCCTGAGCCACCTCAACTGGCTCTTCTCGATGTGAAGGAGCAGCAGCTCTACTCTGAGATCCTCCAGAATGGCTAAGCTCCTCACCCTATCTCTTAGGGTGAGTCCACACACCCTACGGAGGAAACTCATTTCCGCCGCTTGTATTTGCGATCTCTTTTGGTCATGACCCATACCTCATGACCATAGGTGAGGGTGGGAACGTAGATCGATCGGTAAACAGAGAGCTTTGCCTTCCGGCTCAGCTCTCTCTTCACCACGACGGTCCGGTACAGCGACCACATTACTGCATGCGCTGCACCGATCTGTCTGTCGACCTCACGCTCCAACTGTTCCTCACTCATGAACAAGACCCCGAAATACTTGAACTCCTCCACCTGGGGCAAGACTTCACTCCCAAAAAGCAAGGTAAAATCCAGACTTTTCTGACTGAGAACCATGGCCTCGGATTTGGAGGTGCTGAGTCTCATCCCAGAAGCTTCACACTCAGTTGCAAACTGACCAGTAAAAGCTGTAGGTCACAGCCTGATGAGGCCATCTCATACCATGAGGTATGTGGCAAACTCCCACATACCCTCCAGTACCCCCGCAAGGGTGAAGAGCCGGTCCAGGGTTTTCGCGACCGGGACGGAAAACACATTGCACCTCCTGTAACCGAGGTCGTACACTTCTCTCCAGCATCCTGGAATAGACTTTCCCAGGGAAGCTGAGGAGTGTGATCCCCCTATAGTTGGAACACACCCTGCGGTCTCCTCCTCCTTTTAAAAATGGGGGCCACCCCCCAGTCTGCCAGTCCAGAGGCACTGTTCCCAACATCCATGCGATGTTGAAGCGCCGTGTCAACCAAGACAGTCCCCCAGCATCCCCCATGTAGCAAGTGTGCATGGAGGCTCCAGCATGAGGAATAACCCAGTGCCTTTCTGCAGCAGCTGAGGTGATTAAGAAAAAGTGATTATGAGAAACAGCTGCAGCACCTCCCTTTGGCCCACCCAATTCAGGAATAATAAACAAAAACATACAGCAGGCAGTAAATATAAATTGGAACAAGATAAAAGTAATAACAGTCTGTGGACAGTCTAACGAATTTGTGACAGTGTGACAGTTTGCGCTTTCACTTACAGATGTACACTATACTGGAGAATCTCCTTTACCATATGAAAATTGTTATAAGTTCTCCCCTTTTGTCTGCTCCATAATCACCATAGCAACAGCTGCGAGGCAGGCATGAAATGACTTTGAGTTAATGCAAAGTTCCATTACTTGTATTCTTAAAACATTTCTTAAAGCCAAAAAATGGCAATGATAATTGCAAAAAAACAAGTCTTTGTTGCAATTTGGTAACATTTTGGTAAAGTGTATGCTTAATATTTACTAGTTAGAGATGGCTTGCACGTTTCAAAGTATAATGTCTTATCTCTTGAAGTAACTTCGGCTTAGTAACGTGAGCAACCTCTACATTTGTAGTGATTTGTGTTTAATGTACTCAAGAACACTACACTCCTTTCAGAGGCTTTCTCTGCACTGGAATTCAACTCTACAGTCCTCACATCTGACTCAGAACTTGTTGACGAAAAAAAAGGAGGATAAATGTGTCATCGCCTATAAATTAACCACGGTACACAAACACTTCAGCTTAAATCTCTGGGGATGTGTTTTCTGGGAAAGTGTCTGGTCCTAAGCTATTGTTTATCAACGTTTATGGCTCATTTTGGTGCTCTCTGGCGTCCTATATGCCAAAACAAACCTCAATCAATTGTTTTTGTCCGCCTGGCAGCTTGAGAACGAAACCTTGCTGCAGCAAATCCCTTCCAATAGCGCAGAACCTCCTGACAGCTTGTATTACAGCAGCATAGTGACAGGCACAGCTCTGGCTCCTGAAGGAATAAGCTGTTGATTATCGCTTGTGAGAATGCTTTTCTTTTAACTTTCTTATCAGTGTGAAGGGTGACCTTCAGCGCTGACAGAAGGGAGGGAATGCAGAGCCATCCAAATAAATTATAGGCCACTGCCCTTGTCATATGCTTCCTGCGGTGGTGACAACAGAGTGTGACTGTCTCTCATACACGCTTTCCTAGAAATGAATAGCTCTATCTTTGCTCTGCGGTGTTCTTAAAGGGAAACATGTACCTTACTTCTCTTCTAGACATGGCGTAGATCAGTGCTTCTCAAATGTGAGGTGTCAAGGGGGCTGAGACGCAGGGCAACTGTTAGTAGTAATGTATTTATTCACGCTTGAACGATACATAATGGCAGCAGTGCTCAAATTCAGCAGTAGGCTGACCTTGACATGCACTGAAATATACTCAGCTGTTTATCTGAACCAACTGCAAGCCAGAAACTAGCCTAAAACTAGTTTGAAACACAGAACGAACAGAGGGTCATCAAACGGACTAAACTGGCGGTACGAAAAAAATAAACAACCCAACACATCTGCATACAATTATTGAAATGCTAACACACGTACAACAAATAACAACAAACACTAACAACAAACGTGGACTCTCAAGGAGTATTTACAAAGTGGCTACCAGCATACCTTGCGGTCACTTTGTAAATTGTTTACATGTTTGTCATTAACAGTAGCTGCTGTCTTGGTAGTAGTTTGTAGTATATGTTTTACCCAGATGTTACGTGTCTACTAATTGACAAAAACAACTAACTGGGACATTGTTGTCAGTTTTATATAGTATTGCATTATATTGAGCTACTGTACACTGAAATATCGTTGACACTTTATCTCAGCTTGTTTTATTATTTTACTGTGATAATTAGGTTATTGCATGCAGAACAGTGGTTTGTACAGATTAATAAATAAATCTACCGGTAGTTATCAGGTTCTCATTAGTATTTCTCATTTAGTATTGGGGTGTGAAAAACATTTTGTCCCTTAGGTGGGGCACGACAGAAAATAATTGAGATCCACTGCCGTGGATCAACAGATATGACTCGATTCCTCGTGACTTCAAGCATTTGCACAGCAATTTGTTGCTTGGCAGATTGCAAGGGGCTCAATCAAACCAGGCACACTCTCAATTGCAAACCAAAGTTGTACAAATTGTGATTTTTGTATTTTATGTTTTTTGCTCTGTATGAATTATAAAATATGTATACTGTGGCATGGCTCCCTTTCCTCTTATCATATTCATGTATAATCATCACTGATTATACTTTGATGCCAGGATACAGCTGGGTAAATATAATGATGGGTTGATTGGTATGATGTAATATAGCTGGGTACAATATACTGTAATGATGGATGTTCATATTTTCGCAAACAGGGTTATTTACAATAGAAAACTTGCCCCAATTAATACGTTATCCAAGACATGTAAACACCACTCTCAGACAACTCAAATTACATAAGCCTACAGTCCTGTACAGAGAGACCATCTCAACAAACCAGGCAAAACAAACCAGGCAGCAACACCTGCCAAGGCACAGTCTCACAAATTGATTTAAGGGTGAAATCCTTCCAGATGGTGTTAAACGTTCCATGCTCTGTATTAAAGAAGGTCTCACATTATATGTGGAAGGACTAGAAATGTGGTTGTCCATTTGCAGTTGTTAATATGTTTGTTCTTGTTTTAGTCAGTACTGAGTGGTGTCCTGTCGCATTGTTTTGCAACGGGCCCATAGGTGTTATGTTCATACATGGATGTATGGTCAGTTGTTATGGCACTGTTCCTTTAAGGTTTAGCCGTCAAGTGTGACAAGTATCGTAAAGGAGAGGGGGCTGGAGTAAAGTGTTATTCAGCATTCAACACGTTGTGGTTATTGTCTACTGCTCAGACATAACATTTGGCGAACGAGGATGTCCTCTATGGCTTTATCGCCGCCACCGGTGTTCCTGCCCGTCCTGGGGGAGCCCGCAGTTCCGTGGGACCGGTGGCTGACGTCATTTGACGACTTTTTGGTCGCTTCGGGGCACTCGGACCTGCCTGACGCTAGGAAGTGTGCGCTGCTGCGTCATTGTCTTGGTCAGGAGGGCCAGCGGATTCTCGCCACGCTCACGTTGTCAGGCAATGGGTATGATGCTGTCACAGCAGCGCTGCAGACGCATTTTTGCATGGGGAAGAGCCGCCGAATGCGCCGTTTCGAGTTCAGGCAGCGCGCCCAGGGCGCGTGTGAGTCGTTGGCGCACTTTGTCTCAGCGCTGCGCGAGCTGGCGAAGCACTGCGACTTCGGGCAGCTGGAGGATGGTCTGATTGTCGACCAAATCATCGAAAAAACGTCCTGCAGCCAGCTTAGAGAGAGACTATTATTGGAACCGGATTCATTGACGACCAATGACGCTGTCAACATAGGAAAGCGGCTGGAGGCGGCGCTGACGGAGGCGCGGAAATTCAGCTTGGTGGGGCGGGAGCCCGTGACGTCACAGTCATCACCGCCGGTTCAGAACGTCGCCCAGGAAACGGAGGGAGCTTCCGGCGGGGTGAACGCAAGTTGGGACGTACATAGAGTGGACAAGCAAGGGAGGAGGGCCATGTGTTGCACAAATTGCGGCTCGTCTAACCATACCACGGGACATCAAATGTGCCCCGCCCGAGGAAAGCATTGCCGAAATTGCAATAAAATGAACCACTTCACACGAGTGTGTCGCTCTTCCCCTGCTGGCGCTAAAACGACTGTAGTCCCTGTTAACACAGTCCAAAGCATCCAGACATCATTCAAGTACCTCACATGTAAAGTGAATGGGCAACCCATACAACTTTTGGTGGACTCGGGTGCAAAAGTGTCCCTCCTGAATAAGCCCACTTTTGACCGTTTCTTCAGCCATATGCCACTGGCGGAAGCAACTGAACCCTTGGCTGGTTATGGCCACTCCCCCATTACGGTTCTGGGTGTGGTGTTCCTGACAGTTGCCTATGAATGCCAACGTGCCCCACACACCAAATTTTATGTCACACAACAGGGTGCTAACATTATGGGGCTACCCTTGTTCCATGCTCTAGGTTTCGCCATGACTGACGCACGTGGCCAGCAAGTTCTCCAAGTGGACACACCATGGCCAGACCGTTATCCACAGCTGTTCCAGGGACTGGGGTGTATGTCGGGGTTCGTGCACCGCCCGACATTAAACGAAACGGTCCGCCCGGTTATCCAGCCACTACGACGCATTCCCCTGGCGCTTCGTGATGCAGTCGAGATGGAGCTTGGTCGTTTGGAGGAAGCAGGCGTAGTGGAGCCGGTCAATGCCTCCCCGTGGGTGTCTAACCTTGTCATTGCAAAGAAACGGGGGGGGGGTCTCCGTCTGTGTGTGGATTTAACGGATGTAAATAAAGCAATAATCCCTGACAAGTACCCCTTACCCACTGCGGAGGAATTGGCAAGCCACTTTCATGGCTCTGCCATCTTTTTTAGTAAGATGGACTTGAGGAATGGCTACTTGCAGGTCCCGATGGCACCAGATAGTATGAACCTCACAGCTTTTGTCACGCATGTGGGAGTTTTCAGATATAAACGCATGGCTTTTGGACTGTCGTCGGCCCCGAGCTGTTTTCAAAAAATAATGTCCCTTGTGCTGGCCGGTATCCAAGGCGTGTCCATCTACCTCGATGACGTGGTGGTTCACGCACCCTCCGTCATGCAGCACGATGCCCGCTTGGACCAGGTGTTCCAGCGTTTCAGGCAGCACGGAATTACGCTTAATGCAGAGAAATGCGTGTTTGGGGCAGAGGAGGTAGAGTTCCTGGGTTTCAGGCTTTCCAGGGATGGCATCACTCCGATTGTGTCCCACACAGAAGCCATCTTGACACTGCCGGACCCCCAGTGTGCGTCCCAGGTGTCATCTTTCCTGGGAATGGCCACCTACTACCTAAGGTTCCTGCCACAGTATTCCGCGGTGACGGCACCTCTGCGGCGCTTGCTTAAGAAGGAGGCTGTGTGGGAGTGGACCCCGGCTTGCAGCGAAGCAGTGCGCATCATTAAGCAGCAGCTCACATCCCCGCCTACTTTGTCACATTTCAGTATGACTGCGCCCACCCTGGTCACATGCGATGCTTCTGGGCTGGCTTTGGGTGCGGTACTTTCCCAGACTTTTGATGGGGTGGAGCGCCCGGTTGCGTTCGCATCAAGAGCCCTCTCTTCAGCAGAGCAGAAGTACTCGGTGGGCGAGAGGGAAGCCCTTGCCTGCCTCTGGGCGTGCGAACGCTGGCATGTGTACCTGTACGGCAGGGCCTTCACTATTCGGACAGACCACCAGGCGTTAACAGCATTGCTGACTACTCGTGGTGCAGGACACAGGCCCATGAGGCTGCTGAGATGGGCTGATCGGCTGAACCAGTACAATTTTAAACTGGAATTCCTGCCCGGGCGCTTCAACTTGGTGGCGGACCTCCTGTCAAGGGCCGTCGCTATCACGACACAGCGGTCTAATGGGGCCATTCCCGCACCCGATGAGGAGGAAGACTGGGTCCAGGTCTTGCATGGACCACTCAGCACAGTAGTCACCCTGACGGAATTGCAGCAGGCCTCACCAGAGGATGTGGGTCTCACAACGCTTCGCGCTTATGTCCAGAACGGCTGGCCGGCCAAGGTGGATGAGGCCTTACTCCCCTATCACAGAGTGCGGGACGAACTATCCTGTTGGGGGACAGTGTGTCTGGCCCGTGGACATGGTGCCATCATACCTTTGGCACTGAGAGCCAGGGTGCTGCGCATGGCACACGAGGGCCACCTGGGTGTGGTAAAAACAAAGCAGCGTTGCCGGGACACAGTGTGGTGGCCCCGCATTGATGCTGACGTGGAGGAGCTGGTGCGTGACTGTGCTAGTTGTCTGTTGAGTGGGAAGTCAGGTCAGCCTGTCACGGCACCCCTCTCTCCTACTCCATGGCCTGCAGCTCCATGGGAGCACATTCAGGTCGACCTCTGCGGTGAACTGCACGGAGCACCTGCACACGCACGGTTCTTGCTAGTTGTGCACGACTTACATTCCAAGTGGCCCGAGGCGTTTGAACTAAGCTCCACCACCACGGCCACCATTACGGACCGTCTGGATAGGTTGTTTGATCGCTGGGGCTTGCCCAGGGTCATCACAACAGATAATGGTCCCCAGTTCACCTCAGCTGAGTTTGGGGAGTTCCTGTCAAAGAGGTCCATCAGGCACATTAGAACAGCCGTGTACCACCCAGAGAGCAATGGGGGTGTGGAAAGGCTGAATAAAACTCTTAAGAATGGAATCAAGGCCTGTCTGGTAGAGGGGCAGACTTTCAGCAGGGCGTTAAGCCAGACCCTTTTGACCATCCGGGCATCCAAGCACAGCACGACAGGGGAGTCACCTGCATTGTTAATGATTGGACGGGAACTGAGGCAACCACTTGACTGTTTGAGGGCAGAGCCACCCCCCGCACAGGAAAGACCGGCACCGCAAGTGGTCCTAGCCCGGGTCCAGGGCTCACAGGACAAGATGAAAAGCCGTTTTGATGCGCTGCATAAAGTTCGACCTCCGGCCTTGTCAGTGGGGGATTGGGTTCGAGTAAAATACCCCAACCGGCAGAATAAACTGGGAACCAATTGGTCAGAGCCTCGGCGAGTGGCTCGACGGCTGGGCTCAAAGACCTTTCGGCTGGAGGATGGGTCCCGGTGGCATGCAAACCGCCTAAAGCGGGTTCCAGCTTCAACTGCTCTTGTTCCACGGTCTACTCCAGCGGCGGTTCTTGACTGGCGGACCGGGGCCGAATGTTTTCGCGAGGGTGGCAACGAGCCGCCGCCGGGGAATGACCAGACAGGGCGCCCACAACGAGCCAGAGCCCCACCGGTCTGGCACGGGGACTATGTCATGGGAAAATGACTGGGCGGCCCATTGTTGTTTGTTTCTAAGGGGGGGGGAAATGTTATGTTCATACATGGATGTATGGTCAGTTGTTATGGCACTGTTCCTTTAAGGTTTAGCCGTCAAGTGTGACAAGTATCGTAAAGGAGAGGGGGCTGGAGTAAAGTGTTATTCAGCATTCAACACGTTGTGGTTATTGTCTACTGCTCAGACATAACAATAGGCAGTGGCGTCATTACGTCACAAAGTTTAAAGACAAACAGCAATGTCGCTGTAGCTATATACAGGTCAGTTATGTAATCAAAACAAAATTAACTAACTTTTTTAAATTATTATTCAATAGTATGACTATGTGTGCAAATTAAGGCCTGGTGTCACTGAATGCCTAAATGCTAATAGATGCCTCATCCTCTGCAGGTTAGTGAATAATAATGCCTCACCAATATATGAGCAGACGGAATATTATCCCCTAAAGAAAAAAACAGCTGAGGATATTATTTCAAGAAATGAAAATTTAATGTATGTGGTGATTTATGAGAGCAGAGCTATAACAAGGGCAGAGTAAACAGGAAAACATCTGAGTTATTACTCCACCCTCGCCAGCCTCCTGACACGCTGGGTCACAGTCCATCAAGGAGTGTGAGAGGAACCAACATTTGCTCTCACCGTGCATCTCACTGACTGTCCGTCACCTCCAGATCTTCCATTGATTGTCTGCAAATGTCTTTCCTTCTGTCCAATTCTCACAACCTCCTTGATCCCAAAAGAAGATGGCCCTGTTTTAAAGAGCAATAACTAAGACTTTTAATGCCCCCCCGCCCGCTCTAAACGGCTGCCATCCATCCAAAGGGGAGCTGACAGTGTTGTTGATCAATACCGACGACTTCAGGATCACCTTGGCAGGTGCTAACATTCTTACTATGCATAAGTTCTGCTCCATTTAGGAATCCAATCAGGCAGTATGGAAGCAAAAGTTGTTTTTTTTTAATCGCTTAAATTAGGGTGGCATTACGACACTTACTCTCATTGGACGTTCTCGTGGGAAGACAATACCGAGGTCAAGTGTAACCTCAACGGAGCTGACATGTAATCATGTTGAGAGCCCTAAGGATGGCAACACTTTGATCGCAAATCTCTGAGATTTGAGTGAGCCGATATTTGATGTGAAGCTTGCTAATGTGCACGCCGTCCTTCAGGAGAACAAACTGTGTAGTATGATATTGATGCCTCTCTAGATCAATGTGTGTTGGCTGACTGTGAAATATTCCATTGCCATGGACAAGGCCTAGGACACTCTTTTTAAACTGCAGTAGCACTTTCTTCAGCCCATTTGCCAACTATTCATTGTTATGAACTTTTCACTCTGCTTGTGAATGTGCTGAGCCAAAGAGGGATTAAGATGCTTCTGGGATTTACAAGCAAAGTCTTGCAATCTAAAGGCCAGTACCGGAGTTGGAAAGAGGACATAAATATGACTAACTCACAGTCAATAATAACAACCCCAGCTGCCAAACTTATTCTCTGACCTATTCACCGACAAATGTGTATTTAAAATAGAACCCTAAGTTTGATTAAGTACATAAATTAGGCTGTACTCACACAAGGCCAATCCTACCATGGCCGGGCCTACTTCACAGCTCCAGCACAATACATTGGACGTGCACTGTGCTTTCCAATAGTGGGGCGTGGTGAACTGTCAGGGGGGTGTGGGAAGGAGGGAGTACTTTCAGTGTTAGTGTAAACCTGCCAACATGTCCAAATGTATCATACTCAACATGCAATTTAACTCTTCAATACACTTGTATGCTTCACAGCTTTCCAATTTGTTGCATTTTCCTGGTTTCAATTTCAAGTTCATTTTGTATAATACAGATAAATAAATAGATATTATCAGTTTGAAACATTTTTGTCCCCTGCTCTTGTGGTAATAATAAAGAAGTGGACTGACTACACCCGGGATTACTTGTTTATTCAGCCCAACACATCTTATGATGCTTATTACACACAATACTATGGTATCCTAAAGACGCATCCATTTGGCACACTCAAATGAGAATGTCACACAAACTGACAAGACAAGTTTGCAAAAAAGTTAATGGTGTTAACAAAGCATTACAAACGATCAAAGAAGTTACTGTTGGTCTAGATCTCCACCACTATATACCCTCCCCTCCTCCTTGTAAGCCCCTCAACGTCTACCCAATAAGAGTCTTGAATAAGGGTAAAAGTGATGCCCATCCATCTATTTTCCTCTGCTTTGCAAGGACGTCAGTCTCAGTAGAAAAGTCCACACTCTATGGCCAACTCTTCTAGTTCCACAGAGGGGATACCGAGGGGTTTTCAAGCCAGGTGTAAGACATTATCCTTCCAGGGTGTCATAGGTCTAACCCAAATTTCCTCCTGGCTGGGCATGCCCGGATCACCTCACCACTAGATGCCGAGCCCCCTCAGCTGGCTCCTTTGGATGTGAAGGAGCAGCTGCTCTGCTTTGAGCTCTTTCTGGATGATTGAACTTCTCACCCTATATGGGTAAATCTAAAAGTGAAAATAAACCTTTAATGTGATGGTAAACATTCATTTGACATTGATGGCTTCAGTTTACCTATGTTTTAGATTTAGTTTGACCCTCTAGGAATTCATTAATAACAAAAACTGAGCTAACACTGTACATAGACTGAAAATAATCCAAGACTAGACTATATTTGTTTGCGTAATAAAGACATGTCAGTTACTGCAATCACTTCTAATATGAGCGACCATCCACCCCTCCATTTTCTATGCTGTTTATCCTCACTAAGGTCGTGGGGGTTGCTGGAGCCAATCCCTGGGGAGTTTGGGCAAGAGGTGAGGTACACCCTGGACTGGTCGCCCGCCCATGGCAGAGCACATATAGACACACTGCACACAGAGATCTCCAATGGAGATTTAAACCCAGGTCTTCCAAATCTCCTGACTGTGTAACCAACATGCTAACCATTCGGCCACCGAGCAACAGTCTTGCAAAAAAGAAATAGTGAAAAAGGCTCAAAATAAGAGTGAAAATAATCCACAAAGTCAGGAAAATTGTAGTAATACAGCAGAACAGAAGTGATGAGACCAGCAAACGTTTCAAAACATTAGGAGGAGTTAGAAGGGGAATCGCAGCCAGTACAGCATCGTACAAATGAGCGAGTACACCCTGAATGACCTGTTCGATTAAGTTCATACATTTATTCGCACTCAGCCAATTACACCGCAAGGCAAGCTTCCTCTTCTCTGGCACGAGGAATACGCAACTATGGCATCTTATTTATTGAGACCGGGGACGTCTTAACCTCCTTAGATGAGGTACTTTGTGCAAACATGACATTATGTGCTTTAACCAATATGCGTCTGTGAAGTTTTAAATATTAAATAATGAAATGTGGAGCTTAGCTTACTAAGCATGGGCAACAAAAATATGCCACCCCTGTTTATTTACTCTTTGTTCCCATAGCACATCAAATGTTTACCACCTAATTGCGAGGGGAATCGCTTCTAATTACACAGAAATATAGCTCCATCTTCTATGCAAAACATGCAGATATTGAGAAAAAACAAGAAACAAAACCAAATATTGAACAACCAAGGCTTGTTATTTTTGCTCCCCTGGAAAAGTATTTAACCTCTGCAAATAATTTGTTACCTAAAAATCAATTTCAAAATCACTTCCTTTTTAAACATCATGCACCAACACCTTTGTTGTTCCCTTTATTTGATTTGTGTATGTGTGTATGTGTATGTGTGTTATATGAAGCAAAGACCAAGACCTGCAAAGGTAGAAATCCTCTTGATAAAACTTGATACGCGATTATGTGTTGGTTTCACATTCAAGCAGGAAAAAACAGAAACATCAAAATGTAGATTAGTAACAAAAATCTATGACTGTTGTCGTCAGAGGTTTTAAATAAGTGAGTGTATTCACGTTAGGCCGCTTGGTGAATAAGTGGGTAGCATGTTGGCCTCACTGTCAGGAGGTTCAGGGTTCGAATCTCCGTTGGGCATCTCTGTGTGGAGTTTGCATGTTCTCCCGGTGCGTGTGTGGGTTTTCTCCGGGTACTTCGGTTTCCTCCCACATTCCAAAAACATGCATGTTAGGTTAATTGGCGACTCTAAATTTGCCATTAGAGTGTGAATGTGAGTGTGAATGTTTGTTTGTCTGCCCTGCGATTGACTGGCCACCACTCCAGGGTGTACCCCGCCTCTCGCCCAAAGTCAGCTGGGATAGGCTCCAGCATCCCTGCGACCCTAATGAGGATAAGCGGTGTAGAGAACAGATGGATGTATTGATGTTGTGTTTGATGTTCACATCTATAGAGATGGGGTACAATGGCGAGCATCTGGTGGCCAGGTGCACCCAGCGCCCAAAGAAGCAACATGGGTCCCGCCTCCAATGAGCTCTCCACTCATGCTAGGGGCTAAAGAGGTCGAGTCCATAGTGGCAGCAGAAAGCAAGAACATTGGGTAAATCCTTGGCTGCAGAAGGTAGTCCTCGATATGTGGAATGTCACAACTCTGGTAGGAAGGTGTGTGAGGTGGAGATGTTCCAGCCAGATACAGTCGGACTCTCCTCGACGCACGGCCAGAGCTCTGGACGCTGTCCTCTGAAAAGGACTGCCAGCAGTGAGAGACGACGGGCAGGAGGGGAAATTCTTGTTGCCTGTATTGTTTTATGTTGTATTGTTGGCGTTTAACCCAATGAAGGAGAAGATAATTGGGTGGAAGAACGGGTCCAGACTGTTGTTTCCTTTCCTGCGTCAAACAGCAGTTCCGAAAACCCACTCTTTTTGGAGTGCCTAGAGCAGGGGTCATCAACATGGTGCCCACGCGCACCTGGTAACCCTCCCACGGCCACATGAGGTTGCCGCAAGCCTGCTTTTCATTTGGGTTTTCACTTAATAATGTGGAAACACTAGAAAGAAAAGTATTCTGAGGTACAAACCATTTTCATTTTGTAAAATTAGCTCTCACAAGAAAATCGTTGGTCACCGTTGCCCTAGAGAGAGTAGTGGAGAGTGTCTTTCGGGGGATTCTCTTGTTTTCCTGGGAAGCCTTAACACTGACGTTGGCATTGACAGTGAGATTATGATTAGGAGGAACAGCTCCCCTGTTCTGAACACGAGCTGTGCTGTGCTATTGGACTTCTGTGCTTGTCACAGATTGTCCATAACACCATGTTGAACCATCACACATCATCACCAAAACACATGTTTTGGTGAAGCAAGGAGCAGAGTTGTCCACCAATCACCGCCTAATGGCAAGTTGGCTCTGACATTGACAGAAGATGCTGGTCAGACCTGACAGGTCCAAATGCATTGCTGTGATCATCTGTCAGAGTCCCCCGTCAGAAGGAGTTTCAAGTCCTCCTCACAGAGGAGGGAGTTCTGACCATGATCGACCATATTCTAAGGGAGGCAATGGATATTCAGGAGGCAGCTGATCAGAGCTGTGGCCATAAGTTGGTCGGTGCCGGTTGTGGCTGTAATCTCAGAACCCTTCGGTGAGACACGGTTAAGAAAAAGGAGTCCTATTGGGCCTTTTTGAAGAATTGAAAATAGTCAGTATAATTAGATGGTGACTTTTTTGTGTGTCCAATGTTTTGCTGTCATCGTTAAGCACAGCAAGAGCTTCATCTCACTGCAGCAAAACTTAAAGCTCACTTGAATAATTGGGCCATCTGGGAGTAGCTTTTTTTGCATAATGACTTGTAGTATGTGGGCATATGGCAGCGGTCAGGGCAAACATTTGCACTAACCAATATGATTTTTTTCCAGTACTTTCTTTAACTAACTTTCCAGCTACATCACGGTGTTTGAGAGGATGCTGTCTTCAGATAGGTCAATAACAGATTGATCTTGTGATGAAACTAAGATGTATGGCATGCAGTTTTTTTCCATATGGTGCCAATGTTGGATAATGACTCTGTAATTACCTTGAATGTTTGCACCCTGGACCATTTGCTTGCCAGCTGTCGCTCCTGAAGCATCTGCTGAGCATCACGCATGCACTGGCTTATATTGCAGTTTGCCTTTTGACCACCCGCAGGCACTTGCCCATTAAGTAGTGATGGAAATTTCAGCTCTTTTCAGGGACCCAGATCATTTGGCTGGGAGACTTGACAAGCAAATGTAACCCAGGTGTGAAAATCCTGTTCCAGCGCCGTTCTCCTATTTTTAGAGCACTGCCGACGTCATCGCGTTAGTGACGTAGTCACGTGACCGCCGCGCCGCCAATCAGGTAGTGTATATAAACAGAAGGTTAGACGTGTTGGTCAGCGCGAGGCATGGGATTCCAGGGCAGAAGCTACAGGAGCTAACTATTGGATCCCGACCACTACGGTACAGAGTGCGAGCATGTATTTAAACCCGAATTGGTGAGTTGTGCTAATATGTAGCTTAGCCTCCCATTCAAACGCATGAGTTAGCCTAGCTGCGTCCATTGGATTGAATGGAGCGGTTAGCCTTGACTTGTATGCCTATTTATCAAAATGTATTCAATTAGGTGAAGTGCAATTTATATAGCGTTTTTACCAACTTATCGTCTAACTGTGTATGATTTACGGTTGTAGTTGAATGCACTTTAAGGCCCAGACTTGGTAGTGGTTGGAGCCTATTGATTCTAATGCAGTATATTGCACTTCTTGCACTTTAAAGGATACACTTAGTATTGTTGTTTTTTGATTTAATTGTTTATTAGATAGATGGATAATTGAGTGATCGAATGAATGACTACATGTGGTAATGTTATTGAATTTTGATATAAATCCTCAGAATGTAGTACTGATATTGGTACATGGATTTGTAAATACATTAAGTATTGACGGGATGGAATTAAGATGTGCACATGATTTATTGATTTGGTCCTGTTCTTGTACAGGCCAGGTCGGATGGCGAGCTAGAACCTTGATGAACTGAACTGAACTCAGGCAACAAGCCTGGCATATATCCTCAGCCCGGATATGGAATTGAGACCCTTACCTGCTCGGTTGGGCCGGTAGGAGGCTCCTGTAGCCACCCTTTACATTAGTACCCTGTTGGAACTATTTTGTCTGTCTGCACAGCGCGTGGCTATTCATATTGGACCCCATTCATACTTGCACTTGCACTTTTGCACAACCTACCTCAGACCAACCTACCTCAGCACTGTATGGACAATCTCTATGCCACGAATGTTTTGCAGGTCATACGTCAGGCTATTACTCGAGCTTTTCCATTGTTTACATTAATATTATTGGAACTGCTAAGGCAGAATCTGTTGAATGTAACGTTTTCTTGGACTCGGATTATGAATGTAAATATTTTACCTGAATGGCCATTCTTCATACTATGTATGCACTTGTATTGTTTTTGAATTGTATGTCTTTCCAATATATGTTACCAGCAACTTTCAATAACTGTCTCAGTCCTTGATTCTCACTCCACTCCTAGAGTCGATATCTAGAACTTCTGAACTAGCCCAATGCAACTTTAACATTAGCTATAATCACATTGTTACCTATTTACTATCAGCTTTGGGTAACGCATATGTAACATAATTGTGGCAAACTAGACAGGAGTGGAGTATATAAAGACTGGACATTTTTTGAAAATGATATTGCATGACAATGGATACATTTGAGAACTGTGGCATTAAGATTCCAAATGCAATTTTGATACAGAATGCGACACTGAAACTCATGATGAGGTTGTTGATTTTCTTAAACGTTATTGGCCCGTCTCTAAAACTGAGCTCATTGATGAATCTGAATCCGCTTTTCATGATACTATTGTTGTTGAATATTCTTCGGGAGCAAGTTTGGTTGATTTACGTGGTATGTTGCCTTATACTTATGTGTGTGACACCGTGGAAGTTATTTATGAACTAGTAGACTTGTCTACTGTGTGTGTGGAAGAGGTTGGCAAATTAAAAACCGAAAGGTATGTGTCTGAGTTGCGGAAAGTTGCAAAATTAAGCGGTCAGAATTTTGCAGTCGTGTTAACCGGGGCAAGGTCTCTGCTTGGTCAGACTGTGACCAAACTCCAGCTTCCTGTCACTGAAGACAAGTTGCCATCAGTAAATATTAAGCCGTTTGTTCTTGCCTCTGCTGATGCAACACCGCTACCCATCAAACCTACCTCTTGAATCTCTACATCAATTTGCTCTCACAGCTCCACAATTGGATGTGGCGCCAAAGGTTGACCCACCACCAATGGGCTGGCAGTCAACAAGATTCTCAAGGCCTGGTATGGAACAACCTGATCTCAACCCCCCGGGAATTCAGCGATATGTCGTTGAACACATTGTTAAGAGTGAGGACAGTAAAAACTCTTCTCAGCGTCTCAGAACTTGTTCTGGGAAATCTCCCAGACCTCAACACGAAACCGATTATGACACTTGGTGCTTTGGAGTTGAGCTTCTACTGTGAGATTCTATCATGTCAGACCTACAACGCTTACGCAAGATTTGATCGTTTGTTACCACCTGCTGCTGATATGGTAAAGCACTTGAAACTTGACACAGTCCCATGTATTTATCTGCAGACACTCGAGTCAGCCTATGGTACAGTACAAGATGGTGATGAAGTATTTGCCAAATTTATAGACACTTTTCAAGATGCTGGTGAGAAGCCATCCACTTATTTGCTTCGCCTGCAGGTGGCACTGAATCTGGCTGTGAAAAGGGGAGGAGTGTCAGTCAGAGATAATGATCGACATTTGCTTACACAATTCTGTCGCGGTTGTTGGGACAATTCCCTCATTACAGATCTTCAACTAAAACAACAAAAGTCTAATCCGCCATTGTTTTCTGAACTGCTCTTGTTGCTGCGGACTGAGGAAAACCAGGACGCAACCAAGGCGATCTGCATGAAGCAGCACCTGAGTATAGCAAGACCTCAAGTCACAAAATGCTTAGTACGTTCTCACTGCTTCGGAAGGGAAGGATGAAATAGCTGCTCTCACCAGCGTCACACAGAAACTCGCCTAGCAACTCTCTGATATCCAAAAACAGCTTGCAGCTTTAACAACCGTCCAGTCTCAAGCAGCCCACACTCGACAGTCAGCGAGGTGAAGGCCAGAGGGTGGGCAAGCTATCGAAGAATCCGCCTTCTGCGCCCAAACCTGGTTAATGCTATCGGTGTGGTGAAAATGGCCATATAAAAACTCACTGTGACAATCCGCCTAACTCAGTTCTTGTTCCGACTAAGAAGAAACAATTTTCAGAGAAACAACAAAAATGGCAGAGATCAAATAATTCCTTTCGACAAACTTTAAACTAGATCGAGTTTTAGTTAAGAGGTGAACTGAAACTAGAGCAGATTTGCAATGTCCCAACGAGAATTATGTTATCTGTGAGAATTTGAGTCCTTCTGCTTTAACTACAGCATCCCGATTATCCAAGGGCTTAGTCGGGGTCCAAGTGCACAGTAAATGTAAATATTTCCGGTTAGGAATTTAACTGTCTCTTGGATACTGGATTGCAAGTCACAACAATTTCCGTCTCGATTTATAACAAGTATTTCACTGGACAACCTGTAACACCGCTTTGTGATCTGTTGCATGTGGAAGGAGTTGCTGGCCAAACAGTTCCATATCTGGGATACATCAAAACAACATTCACATTTCCAAGTCAATTCCTAGGAATTGACATCGATGTGGTAACCCTCGCACTTGTGGTTCCAGATATCCGCCAAGACCTTCCATCGCCAGTGCTAATTGGCATGAACACCCTTGATTTGTTGTACAGTCAATATCTGAGCAGCAATATGTCAGACTTCGGGCTGTCAGCACATGGGTATTGGGCTGTCCTAAAATTCCTGTAGATTTGTCATCAGAAGCAGGGGGCAGGCAGTGGCTAAGTAGTGCGACTAGCCAGTCAATGTCCAGTGGTGGTTCCAGCTGGTCACATTAAGGTTGTGGATGGCTCAGTTTATACCCGTGTGCCATTGTCAAGCCAATGGGTGCTTGTGGAGCATCCAGCCTTGCCTCTGCCAGGTGGGTTGTGTGTAAAGAATACTCTCATTACGTTCCCAAGCCAATCCCCTAAGAAAATCTGTTATTCTCTCTAATGAGACAAGTCATGATGTCATCATTCCACCTCTTAGTACTATCGCCGAACTTTCCATGTCTCCTCAAATCCTGTCACATCATGTGTCAAGTATGCAGCCACCATCGGAAAGAACTCATTTGCTCAAACTCGATTTTGGTGATTCCCCTTATCTCTCTGGAGTGGAAGGAAAGAATTGTCCATAAATTAAATGAGATTTCAGATGTATTCTCACACAATGACTTGGATTTTGGCCACACAGACAAAATAAAACATTGTATTAAACTGAACGACGGAATTCCGTTCAAGCACAGACCCAGACCAATTCACCCTCATGACATCGAGGCTGTGAGACAACATCTTCGAGACCTTCTTGCAGCTGGTATAATTCGGGAATCAGAGTCGCCGTTAGCTTCACCCATAGTCGTAGTCAGAAAGAAGAATGGCGACATACGGTTATGTATTGATTATAGAAAGTTAAATCTCCAGACAGTCAAAGACGCTTATGCTTTACCCAACTTGGAGGAATTGTTTTCAGCTTTGGCAGGCTCCAAGTGGTTTAGTGTCCTTGATCTAAAGTCAGGATATTATCAAATTGAGATGGAAGAAGCAGATAAAGCTAAGACCGCTTTCGTGATCCCGGTTGGATTCTGGGAGTTCGACTGAATGCCCCAGGGGGTAATGAATGCGCCCATCACCTTCCAGCGTCTAATGGAGAAGTGCATGGGAAACCTCCATCTAAAAGAAGTTCTAGTCTTTCTGGATGGCTGTGAATGTGAAATTTTCATCATTAGTATTTGTAAGATGTCACAGGATTAAAACATGACGACATATATTGTTTACAAAAATTGTATCACATGATAATTGAAAATTAACTCCATCATTTTGTCAACCTCCATATATTTCCATGTGCATGCGTGTATGTTTTTCTCGTCTCTCGCATCCAAACAGGCTGGAAAAGGGTCTACTCTGTCCATTGGTTGAGCACCTCAACGCTTCATGTGTACTGTACATTCCACAGCAAACATGTAGTTCACAGTGTGGAGGGAGATGTAGAGCTTTGTGAAGAGCAATCCAAGTAAGGGGAAAAAGATGCTTCGAAGCCAAATACCAGAGCCCCCTGTGGTACCTCAAACACATCGACACACTTTTCTCATCAGGAAAAAAAAAACTATACGTCAAGATGCAGAGCCTTAATTCTGACAGTGAACTCTCACTGAGACATCTGGTAGACGGAGGAAATACAAACCGAGCAGGGCAAAATGGTATGTGTTCACATAAAGTCATGGTAAAAGAAATGGTGCACTTTAAAACCGTTGAAAAACCAGCATTTCAAGAAACGCTGCAGAACATTTGACAGACAGTGAGAGTACAAATTGCCTGTGAGAAAATACATGTCACGAACAGCAATTCTACAACTTTCCAACAATGAAAGATGACTTATATCCCAATAATGGTGGACTAGAAGCTTAATCTAAATCCAAACCAGAACCCCCCTCCACCTGCAAATATCACACAGCTACCAAGTACTGATGAAATATTTAATTATGATACATTATTATTTACTGTTATATATTATCCTGGTTTTATATGACATAACATTCTGGTTTGTTTTCTTTCAAAATATGTTGACAATAATTTTGCTAATCATCAATTTGTGGGACAATAAACATTTCAAAAGGCACCTGCATTGTTTTCTCACTCTGTTAAATAAAAAAAGTTTGTTTGTCCAGTCATACTTTTCATTCTACATTTAACATCCAGCCATCCATCCATTCATTTTCTTCCACTTATCCGAGGTCGGGTCGTGGGGGCAGCAGCCTAAGCAGGGAAGCCCAGACATCCCTCTCCTCGGCCGCTTCGTCCAGCTCTTCCCGGCGGATGCCGAGGCATTCCCAGGCCAGCTGAAAGACATAGTCTCTCCAGCGTGTCCTGGGTCTTCTCCGAGGCCTCCTAACGGTTGGACGTGCCCTGAACACCTCCCCAGGGAGGCATCCTAACCAGATGCCCGAGCCACCTCATCTGGCTTCTCTCAATGCGGAGGAGCAGCAGTTGTACTCCGAGTCTCTCACGGATGACAGTGCTTCTCACCCTAACTCTAAGGGAGAGCCCAGCCACCCTGCAGAGAAAATTGATTTCGGCAGCTTGTACCCGCGATCTTGTCCTTTCGGTCACTACCCAAAGCTCATGACCATAGGTTGAGTGTAGGAACGTAGATTGCCTGGTAAATTGAGAGCTTTGCCTTTCGGCTAGCTCTCTCTTCACAACGACAGACCGGTGCAGAGTCCGGATCACTGCAGACGCAGCACCAATCCACCTGTCCATCTCACGTTCCATCCTTCCCTCACTCGTGAACAAGACCCTGAGGTATTTCAACTCCTCCACTTGAGGCAGGACCTCATCCCCGAACCGGAGATGAGGTCCTCCTCGTTGGAAAAGGGTGAAGATAATGATCTTCACCCTTTTCCAATGAGGAGGACCTCAAGGGTGAAGATCATCATCTTCACCCTTTTCCGGGCGAGAATCATGTACTCAGATTTGGAGGTGCTGATTCTCATCCCAGCCGCTTCACACTCAGCTGCGAACCAATCCAGTGAGAGTTGAAGGTCACTGCTCAATGAAGCCAGCAGGACCACGTCATCAGCAAAAAGCAGAGACCGAATCCTGCGGCCTCCAAACTGAAACCCCTCAACGCTCTGGCTGCGCCTAGAAATTCTGTCCATGAAAGTAGTGAACAGAATCGGTGACAAAGGGCAGCCCTGACGGAGTCCAATTCTCACTGGAAACGGGTACAACTTATTGACGGCAATGCGAACCAAACTCTGACACCGGTCATACAGGGAATGAACCGCCTGGATTAGGTGGTCCGATACCCCATATTCCCGAAGCACTCCCCACAGTATTCCCCAAGGAACACGATCAAATGCTTTCTCCAAGTCCTCAAAACACATGTAGACTGGTTGGGCAAACTCCCATGCACCCTCAAGGACCCTGCCAAGAGTATAGAGCTGGTCCACAGTTCCACGACCTGGATGAAAACCACACTGCTCCTCCTGAACCCGAGATTCGACTATCCGGCGGATCCTCCTCTCCAGAACCGCTGAATAGACCTTACCGGGAAGGCTGAGTAGTGTTATCCCACGATAGTTAGGACACACCCTCCGGTCTCCCTTTTTGGAAAGCGGGACCACCACCCGGTCGGCCAGTCCAGGGGCACTGACCCCGACGTCCACGCAATGCTGCAAAGAACGCCCACAGCATCCAGGGCCTTAAGGAACTCCGGGCGGATCTCATCCACCCCGGGGGCCATTGCCACCAAGGAGCTTCTTGACCACCTCGGTAACCTCAGCCCCACAGATAGGGGAACCCGCCTCAGATTCCCCGGGCACTGCTTCCATTTTAGAAGACGTGTCGAGTGATTGAGGAAGTCTTCAAAGTATTCCCCCCACCGGTCCACAACATCACGAGTCGAGGTCAACAGCACACCATCCCCACCATACACGGTGTTGACTATGCACTGCTGGAGACAGTCAAAAAAAGAGAGAAAACATTCTTTCTATCATGAGTCTTCGGGGCCTCTTTGCTTTCTTAATGAAGAAATGTAGTGCACTTCTGATAAAACACATTTATGCTTTTCTCCTTGGAGGCCACTGATGACAAGATCACAGTCAATCTTAGGAGTACTGATGTGACATTCATCAAAGATCTGATTCACTCACATGAGGGTATGCCAACACTAACTTGACCTACTAAAAATAACAAACAACAAAAATTTGGCATGTAAACAACAACACTGTCAAAACGTCATTCACATGGACTTACAAAAAACTCATATAAATCCTGTAATATGTATGCCTGGCTAGTAGCTGTGTCGCAGGCAATGTCACTTTTACGAACGACAGATATAGTGGAACCTTAGTTAGCGTCATCAGGGCCATTCCAAAAGGTCCGACTAAAACAGAAATGTATGCTACCCATTTTAAATTTAAAAAAATTAATTAAATCAAATTAATCTGCAGTACTTTTGTATATGACGACAGACGGCAAGGAGGATTCCACAATACAGCATAGCTTTCTTAATTCTCAACCTCAGACAAAACAAGCCATAGTCTCATACAATTAACCACCTGAACCCCTAGTTATGTACTGTATGGATTATGGAGTCCCATCCAGCCTGTTAAACTCCATCATGTAATGACATTCGCACAAAGTATGTGCATTGTGGCGTGATAGTGATGTTACTTCCTGTCGGTGACATTTCTTCCTGTCACCTGCGCTACGAGCTACATTTAAACATAGCTACTCTCTCGCTCTCTGTCTGATAGTCATTCGATTCGATGATGACCATCTTTCTTTGTGAGTCTGCTGATGTTTGAATAGTCCGATCCTCGATCTGCAGATTCGGTTACAGACCGGGCATGTAAAGGAGGTGCTGGCGGGAGCAGGAGAGACCTGGCAAGCCTGCCTCTTTGCACACCTTGCTGTCCGGTGTTGTGTGCACTGTTCCTACATATAATCCACTCCCCGTGAGGAGCAGGATCGCCAGATGTATCGGCATTTAAAGCGCTTCTTTTGCCACTGCGTTGGTCTTGGTGTAACTGACCATACAGGAATCTGCGTGGAATTCTGTGGCAGGGCATCCAGATGACATGCCCCAACCACCTGAGTTGGTGCTGGGCCATGATAGCCTCCACGCTGCAACTGCTAGTCTTCTCCAGCACTTCTGTGTGTAACACTCTGTCCTTCCAAGTGATGCCAAGAATCTTCTGGAGACATCTTACATGGAAGGCCTCCAGGCTTCTCAGATAGCTGGTGTAAATAGTCAATGCCTCACTTCTAGCACACAGCCATGCCTGGCAAAGGTTCTGAGCCGTGCCTTCCCACTACCACTCAAGCCATCATTCCAGAATGGAACTTCGCAAGGATGGTGAGAAACCTGGACGGACACCCAAATCTCTTCAGCACTTGCCACAAAAATTATCTGTTCACTGTGTCAAATGCTTTTAACAGATTGACAACAATGACAGGAAAGACAATGAACAGGTCCTTATGCTGTTCCCGACAGTTCTCCTGGAGCTGCCGCATCACAAACATTATGCCAACTGTCCCCCTGTTCTTTCGAAAACCACAATGTGACTCTGGAGTGACACGCTCTGATATTGCAGAGATGAGTCGAGGAAGCATGACCTTAAAAAGGACCTTACCAGCAATGGTCAACAGAGAGATACCCCTACTATTGGAGCAAATTGATTTGTCTCCTTTGTTCTTGAAAACAGTCACAATGTTGACGTCTTTGTGATGAGCACGTCCTTGAGGTCAGCCCTCCTCACAATCACATAGTCGATCAGGTGCCAATGTTTGGACCTGGAATGCATCCAGGATGCCTTATATTTGTTCTTTTGTTGGAAGATTGTGTCTGTGATGGTAAGATCATGTTCCACTCAAAAACTAAGAAGTCTCATGCAATTGGGGTTGACTTTTCCAATGCCATGGGCACTGACCACACCATTCCAGTTTTGGTTCTTTCCCACTTTTGCATTGAAATCACCAAGCAGGATGATTTTGTCACTCTCCGGGGTGTGGCTGAGGCTGTCATTGAGTGCCTGGTAGACAAGTTTCCAGGAGTGTCCTGTGTCGCTGACGTGCAGAGTTCCAGCTAGGAGCTTCCAGCTCATTCAAACCTGCCCCCGTTACTGGATGCTCCATTGCCGCCAGAGGTTTGAGTTAGAGGTTTAGAGGTTGGAGACTCAGGTAAAGAAGATTCCTGCGCAATGAAGTGGCATGGGGAGTGCACTTTTCCCGATGCCACTACTTTGATTGTAGAGAAGATGCTTACAGTGGCAAGGGAGACCCTAGACAAGCAGGATCTTCTTATGACTGCAGGAGGCTGCCGGATTCCAGGTTTTTGGGAGACCACCTCAAAGTGCGCCGAAACCAGCTTGCTTTTTGTCAGGGTGTGCTCTCTTGTCCTTTGTTCGCTTTTGCAGCCATTGTGGTGTTATGATTACTACCAACTCCATCTTTGGGATCACTCTTAGTCTGGTCTCTACCCTTCAACCTGTTTGAAGGGTACCCTTCAACCAAGCTTGGGTTACCCTGCCAGGAGTACAGGACTCCGGCTGTCATAGCTCTAGGGGTCATGGAGACGCTTAAAGTGCCCCACCACGATAAGGTGGTGGTCCCATTGTAGCACACATAGCTACTACATAGTCACTGCAAGCAGGAATCATGTGATGAAGTATTAACTACTCACCCTGGCAGAATGACTGTGGGCGGGGTCATTGTTTTGTCTTTGCTTTAACTCCCCAGGCTAGAGCCATCAAGTACTGTAAACGCAATGACAAAAATCAACTGGAAAAGACAAAACAGGAAAAGCAACGACAAAACGGGGAAAAAGACAATAGAGAAAAGCAATGACAAAATGGAAAAAGAATATGACTACATTTGCATTATTTTGTATTTTTATTCTGTTTATATTTCCACATGTATTTTCTTTTCATTTTGGCAATCATAGTTTCATTTTCCATTTTTCAGTTTTAAAGCAGCTTGTTGTGGCACTATTTTATCCTGCATATTAACTTCAAATTGATGCCATAGTTGTTGTAAGTCTTTACTTTAAAAAAAATAAAAATAAATAATTACTCAACCGACTTTCCGGTCCATGCAGTAACACAATTTTATACAATACAATGACACCTTGTAAGTTATTCATTAAAACCAAAACATTTTATATAGTTCCACTGCGGGTCAAATCACAAATGTGAGCGTAGGCTAGCAGTATCAAAATGATATCAATCTACACAGGCATAGGTCAAAATGATCCATGCTGTAGATATGGCACATTTAACTGGAGAAGTGATGTCAAACTCACTACACTGAGCAACGCAACACTGCCATTCTCTGTTGCTGCATTGCTGAACACAATGCATGAACTGTATTCTCCGTTTTTACAGACCCTTGTTAATAGTAAAATAATAATGGTTTGGTTTTGAAAATTGTCCACTTTTTGTTCTAAAATGCAGTTTTGATATATTTTGAGTTCTAAATTGATTCCTAAAAAATGTTGTATGCAGTAAGCAATGATAAAAAATCATTTAATCATTGCTAATGAAAACACTTTAAGGATTTACATGTTTTTTTTTGATAAAAATGATAGAATTGTCTCTGGCATTGAGCAATAAGTAATTGCAAGTCCTAAAAGTATACGAAACATGGGGATACGCACATTTTCCAAATTAATAAAATGACGTACATTGACTGGCCAACACACTAAATTGGCCACTTAACCAAATGTAATCCAATAAAAGAGAGGCATTCTACCATCATTCTACCTCTACAAAGATAATAACGCTCAGTGTAGATGCTTCAGCGATATTATTTAACATTATGTTAGTAATGGTTTAATTTTATTTGACCATGCATATAAATGACATAGGAATACAATTGACTTACTTCACTTAATATAATTGACAGTCCCACATGTCCAAAAGGAGTAGGAAGAAGCAAAGCTTATTTAACCTTACCCTTATAGGATTTTCCCCTATTTCAATACATTTGTTAGTAGATTTCCTGCAATTAGTACATTTAAAACAAATAAATAAAGTAACGTGAGTTAAATAGTAGTCAATATCCTTATTATGGTTATGTTTATTTGTATATGGTTGTTGTTTGCTGTTATGTGAAAAAACACTGTATCGTACTGAAAGCTACACCTACTCTTCTAATTTACACCTACTCTACCTATTAGTTCTCAATATGAGTGAAATTCTATGCCACTATAAACTACATCCACAATAATAAACAGGTTGCTAAATTAAGTATCAGACAGGAATGTACATGATCTTTGTGCAGGCGTTTTTTTGTTATCGCACTCGTATGCTGCAAGGATCTGTACACAATTTTTGGAAGCTTAAAACATCCCAGTTCTTGCAAGGCCAGCATATTCAGCAAGATGTCACCCATTGAGCATTTTTGGTATATGTACACGACAGCGTGTTCCATTTCCTGCCATTATCCAGCAACTTTGTACAGTCATTGAGGAGGAGTATACAATTAACAACATGATCAACTCACTGATTGGGGAAAACACCACATACTGATTGTTTTTTTAACTGCCCAAGCACAGGGCACAAGGAACATAGCACAGCGCAACATACATACACGCACACACCCATACCTGTGCAACAATCATGCTGCCTAATCAGCATCTTGGTATGTCATATCTGTGAGGTGAATGGATTATCTCTGCAAAGGACAGGTGTTCACTAACATGGATCTGGATGCATTTATGAACAATAATAGAGAGAAATGGGTCTTTTCTGTACATAAAAAACGTTTTAGATCTTTGTGCACCTCATGAAAGATTGGAGCAAAACCAAAAGTGTTGCTTTTATAGTTTTTTTCAGTGTCTCTGTTGGGAAAATTTGTGTTTTGTCTTTGATGATTTGTTGAGTGAGGCAAACACAAAGCTTCTATTTTTTTGACTATTTTTTTTAGATAATCTGAAAAGGTCTCTCTGACTCATTTTTGTCAAGCTTATCTGATTGGAATGTGAGAGATGGTGCAGGAGTGTAAGATCAAGTGTAATACGCCCACATTTCTTCTCTCTGCAGACACTGCAGCTGTATTTATGCATATTTCATATGATTTTTGTCATTTTTAAGAGAGGTTTAGTCTGATGGCCTTATACATCACAGCTACATTTTTAATAGACTTGGCTTTTTTGACATTTTTAAGAGAAACATTAGTCTGACGGCCAGATGTCCTTTGGAAGGATTCACATTTTCTTTGAAAAACAGAATAATTAAAATGTTAATATAACTAAGCAATTTTTTTACATGTAAAGCACATTGTCACCACTTTTCTTTGTCTTGTCTTCCATTCAGCTTTTGTCAAAAAGATTTAATATGATTAAATATGTTAAATCATATCCATTAAATTTCACTAAAAACTCTACATTATTTCTCTTTCTCCCTCACTCTCTATTTATATATATATATATATA
>QODF01000041.1:5017831-5054236 GCA_024372805.1 Oostethus manadensis
TATATACACACACATACATACATACATACAGGCATATATTGAGAAGTACACCACCACATTATAAACGATTCATTTATTCTATTGACTGAAAATTTGTTAGGCTTTAAAAATTTGCACATCATTTGTGGCAAAGCACAACCCATGACTGGATATTATGTATATTGTATAATGTAAATTGTGTTCATCCCGCATGTTGTTTCAGACCGTTCATTGTATACCATGTTCACAACCAACAACATTCGCTCTGAGTAAACAGTCAGATGTTTCATGGAGCAAAGCTCATGGGCATGGCAGGCCCCATGCTGGAGAATGATCAAAACGCCAAGGCCCCCACTACAGTCTGGACTGTAAAACCTGAACTTATGTTGTTTTTGCAATTTGAACATTTGAAAGATATTAGACAGATTTTAAAATCCTAAATAGTTTGGTGTTTGGGGAAATAACATGCATCCATTTGGGTGTCTAAAGACTTTAGCGTTGTATGTTGCAGTCACCTAATAAGGTTAGCGGACTAGAAATAGATTGTCTTGGGAACAATTGTTCAAAATGCAGTTTTTATACATAAAAAACATGCGATCGCCATATGCCCATAGATGCCTTTCCAAAGCGGTCCTTAAATCCCGATGTACATGCTTCTACATGCAAAAATGGGGAAAATTTGGCGCACGTGGCCCCACAGATTTTCAAATTTTTCAAATTCTTTTCTGCGTGGATGCTGGAACACAATGCATGCAGCAAGTTTGCAAGGGCAAATCAGGTGAGGAGTGGGTCAGGTCTGCCATCTGTCCAGGGACAACAGATGAAAAATAGCCTTTTGGCTAATTCTGGTGGATTTGCAGCAATGCTATTAATGTTCACTGTCCCTGTTGAATAAACCAATAAATAAGTATAAAAGTACACTGTGTACTTTGCCGGACCATGGCAGCGGCTCCTCATGCGCTGGGCGACTCCTCCACCTGTATACTTTGGTTCTCCCGACCTCCATGGACGCACGGCGGCTGCTTACATAGCATATCTGACATTACCGCACCTTGCCCATCCACGACGGGCGGCTCTTCCCACTGTACACACTGGTTTTGCCAGTCTCAAAAGTCGTACGTCAGTATGCCCATCTTGCAATCGAAGTGAGTGGGCTGCACAAGCCTCATAGGATGCCCACACACGTACGCTGTGTGAAACGTACGTACGCAGCCTTACACTCACTCACTCACTCACTCAAATGTTGCTTATTGGTATATAAACACCAGTATCTAAAGATGCTACTGTAATAAGTGTATGCTAAATATAAGTCGATAGGAGAGGTTGTAAAACGTACAAGACAAGTGAAGCAGTGTCCAAGGTTTGCCAATATGTCCTCCAGAGTGTTCCCATGAAGCGGTGAACTGAAATTGTTATGATCAAGATGACAAGACACCAGGGTGTCACCGCAGACAAACAAATTACACGGTGCCATCAAATCTATCTTTGCAGTTATAGCCAAAAGTAATGAAAAGAAAAGAAAACTATTGTGAAATTGTGAACTCTAGATGCTCTCGTAGTTATATAATGAATTATACAACACTTAGTGATATGATGTGTTTTCAGTAACATAAGGATATCCAGATGTGTATAAAAAACATGTCCTGCCGGGGAGAGGGGTTCTGGGAAAGTACGTGCGTATTGTGGTGTGCGCCAGAAGTGTATAAAAGGCTTGTTCTAATAAACAGAGAGAGCTTTTCACCTCAGCTACCAAAGTGGTGCGTTTGGCTTCAATATTTTCAGCGACATAATTGGCGTTGTTGGCAGGATTTGGAAGAGAGGACGTTGATGCTTGTCGCTCCTCGGCTACACCAGGTTTCCAACCAACGGCTGTTAAAAACAGGTAAGGTTTACTTAACAATTTGGTTCGACAGAGTGATGTAGCCCGGAGTGGTTAATAAACATTAATGGTAAAATTTATCCTAAAAAAAAAATCATTATTTTGTGTATTAATACCACGGACGTAGAGAGGAGGAACGTCCACTCACACATGAAGGTTTCTCCCGACGGGGCAGAGTCCCAAATTAGGAATGTTAAGGAGAACTTTTGTGTGTTTTAAAGAAAACGGGACTCGAGTCCAGCATTGGCTGTCACAAGTAAGAGGTCAAAAGTAGAAAACAACAGCGCAGAAGGCTCTATTGCCGGCTGTGTGTGTGTGTGTGTGTGTGTTTGTGGGGGTGTGTGTGAGTGTGTATGTGAGAAAAAGAGAGAGAATACAACTGCAGTTTTCCTAGCACGGGAGATGACAAGAGTGAAGAAATACAGAGACTCCAGGGATGAGAGTCTGACTACACCGGTAAAAGTACCAGTTGTAGCGACAGAGTTTTGCTACTTTGTTAGTTGCACGCCAAGTCTGCGGGCGACTTCCACTTGCAAGGGAAGCGACGGCCAGACGACTTTTGGATGAGCCTATTACCATAATAATACACATGGATCTAATTCACGTCTAGTGCAAAGGGGGGCAATCAAAGATTATGCATGTTTCAATTGCAGCTTGACGATTCTTCATGTGTACTTGGTGACGCAACTCTCAAAAGTCGTGCAGTCCGATGTGAAGCGGGCCAAATAATTATGGATACATTAATGAATATGCAACTAAACAACTGAAGGAGCAAGGTGTTGAGCAATCAGTTGGATGGTTTATATTGTGTGACTGAAGTGCACGAAATTGTTTGTCATTTTGTTGTTTGTAGAACAAAATTGTAAATATCTCAAATTAACTGTTTGGAAGTCTGCGTCGGTGAGTGTTTGTGTGTGTGTGTGTGTGTGTGTCAGCGCTGATTCTTGTCATTATCTGCCAGTCTCCAGCTGTTTTCTGTTCATTCTCTTGAGAGTGTGCGAGCTTGTATGAGAGAGTCTGCTGAGGATAAGTTTGTGTTGGTGTATATAGCAAAATCCTTCCAAACACGCAGCTGAACTGTACAGCGAGTGTCGTAACTGCTAAAAACATCATCATTTTGCGTACAATAACCACCCTGTTTGAATGGTCCCTCTGGTTTACTTTGGAAGCTGGTAAAAAGGGTAGTTTAAACTTAACAGTAGGACAAACAGCCTAAGTGAGGTTCTATACTTATCATCGGGGAATTGTGTTGAACTCATATTGAATGTGGCGAAGAAAGGATTATTTGTGAAGGGGTAACTTGGGTGTGATTTTGTGTGTGCGCAGCAGAAATTTAAAGTGTGCCCCGAGGTTGGCAACTCTATAGTGGGTATTAGAAGCTAGTTGAAAGGACAGAACTGTTGTGGTTGAATAGGGAAAACCCATCGTTACATTTTGATGCTGTTTAAGCTTTTGATTGACTTTGTTTTGCATCATTTAATACTACATTGAGTTTCGTTCAGCTGTGGAATTCTGTCTCACTCTTTCCAGTGAGAGTGTGTGTGTGTTTATGTGGGAGGGTCCCTTGAGGACCAAAGTATGCTAGTGTGAATAGTTCGATCCTTCCTAGGGTATGGTTGAAAAATGCAGTAAGAATTTTATGGTCAAAACTACTCATAAAATAATCCTTTGCTTGAACGATCCAATACAAAAACAATAAAAGGGTTAATTTTAAACATTACTAAAATTAAAACAATTTGTGGGTCACTTTGAATATTATTGAGTGTCGCGTATTTTGGCTTTGTAACTTGTACTGATGTGAATGTAATTAATGTGTTGTGGGCTGCGTTCCTGTTGAGATTCTAGAAGGACAGTGGGGTGGTCGCAGAGAAGTTGAAACTGCGTCACAACCATTGGCTGCTCAGTGGTGAAAGTTATGAAATAGTTAAAGGAACAAAACTGCAACAGTTGAGTAGGTACAAAAATCCTTTACATTTTGATGGGTGGTAAGTCTTACTAGACTTCGCTCTTATTATTTGCAAACTTATTGAATCTTGTTAAGCTGTGTGATTGTGACACTGACCGGAAGCAAACTGGACACTTAAAGGAACTGCAAACCAGGGGCTACAGGGGGAGTAGCTAAACCCCTCCTGCAGAGTGTTGAGGACTAAGGCTTGTGGAAGAAGGGTTTTTATTTTTTTTTTAGGTAAGCGGTGTTTTTTGTCATGGCAGTTACTCCAGTAATGATCTTAGGGTTAAAATACCCAACCAAGAAAAATGACATTGAGGTGCTTTCGAAAAAGTGGGAAAAACACACAAAAAATTTTAGTTCAAGCTGGCCGGAAGGTGGAACATTTGACGTGAGTCTGTGTGATGATATGGAAGTACGAATTAAGGATCATAAACCCAAAGACAAACGTAATAAAAGACAGCTGAAAAGGGAAAAAGAATTGGAGATCGTACAGTTGTTTAAAAAAATAAGGTAAAATGTTTATAAAAACTATGAAAAAAATCGTAAAATTCTCAAAACTAATTGGGAAGAAGGAGTTAAAATAAAAAACAAAAATATGACCAACGATCGGCTCACTGCAACGGCCCCATCTGGGGTTTACCAGTTCATTACAGGAACAGTCAACATAACGAGATGTTGAATTTGATGGTGATGAACAAGCTCAAGTTTCACTAGTTGAATTGTTGCCAAACCCACCACAATGCTGCAGCACGGAGAGAAAGGGTGCCAAGCCAAAGAAGTCAAAAGTAATGGACGACTGTTATGCAAACAAAGACTACGCTCTTAAAGAGATGACTAAAAAAGATGGACTCTCATATTGACTTAACCTGGAGCACTCAGGCTTGGATGGAGAAAGGGAAAGAACTAAAATACAAGAGCTTAAGGATGAGATAAATGAAGTCAATGAAAAATATGTACAAAGTAAGGGCATGGAGGAAAAGCAGGAAGGGAAAAAGGATAGAGGAGTAGCTGGAGGATCTCGTGGTGCGCAAGCAGGAAAAAGAAGGGTAAGCTATCCTGGAATAGTGCAAGAAGGAGAAGAGAGGGAAGTATTAGGGGGAAGTATTACATTTGCAGCAAATGACAAGGAAAACAGAAAGTATGACCTCAGATACAGACCTGGCATAAACCCTCCAGAGAGGTATACTGATCCGGCTCACCAATTACCAATATTGACAAAAGGAATTGCAGGGACAGTACATTCCGTGGCAAACACTTGATCTTGAGGGGTTGATCGCCAGGCTGCCTGGTATCCATGAGGGGGCCGGCAAATGGATAAGGGCATTTGAAGAAGAAACGGTGGGCAAAATACTGGCGCTCGGAGATATCAAGGCTGTGTGGGCACGTGTGTTAGAAATACCAACAATGGAGAATGTGCTATACCTAAGTGGACACAGGTGGATGCAGAACCCTGAAGCTGACGGAGTTTAATTTAATCCCTATCGCAGAGACTTGTGGGGGACACTGCGAAGGGAGTATCCAATCAAGATTGACCCCAAGGCTTTAAAGGGGCAACCACTCACCGAAACTGAAACCCTGCTGAATTTATCAGCGTCAACTTAAAAGGTGGAAGCAAGAAACAGAGGAAGAAGTTGACAACAGCCCGCTAATGACCTCGCTGTTCAGAACATCAGTGGTTGGAGCCAGTTCAAATTCCACCTGTTATCAATGTGTATGCTCAGCAGCCGAGAGCAAACCAAGTCCGACAAATGAGAAGGCAACCTCAGATGACACAAAAAGATGGACTGGAATGGAGGTACCAACAAGGCCCTCCGATGCAAACCTTTCCCAAATGCTGTTGGAGATGTCAACAACCTGGACACACCCGACAGAACTGTCCAACTAACCCATGGCCGGCGCCTAACTGGGTCGAGGGAGGCTATGGAGATCAACAACCTCAGCGTCAAGACCCAAATTCACAACAACAATATTTTGGTCCTGTTAACCCGTGGGGAGGTACAAATCATGGCTACTAGTGTCCAGAGAATCCTGTAGAGGATGGTCAGATGTCAATAGTAACAGCAATAACTAGAAAAGAACCATTAGTTCAAGTCCAAATTGTAGGGAAAACAAATACCAATTTTGGTCGACATTGGAGCAACCTATACGTGTGTAGGTTGAAGTTATGCTACACACCTCCCCATGTCTGACAAATCTGTCAAAACAGTAGGATTCTCGGGAAAACTTCAAACAATACCAGTGACAGCTCCAGTGCGACTAACCATGGAGGGGGAAACAACTACATTTCCAGTTCTGGTATCTGAACAGACGCCAGTAAGCCTGTAAGGAGAGATGCATTATGTAAGTTGAATGTAAACATTTGGTGTACTCCTAAGGGAATGAAAGTTGACAAAGAAAGGGAAAATTGTCAGATAAACATTCAGGCGCCAAAAGCAAAAGTATACTGGTTAGAAGATATTTCAGAACCAGTGCTCCAGGCATTCCAAAAGTGGAAAAAATACATTGTTGCACAGCTTCCGAAAGCTTCAAAACCACGGTCTGAGTACCATTGCACTGTTTATTATGATACATCGGGTAGTACAATATTCGAAGAAGAATAGGAAAAACAAAGTAAAGGCCTGAAAGTGCCATTGACAACCCAATACCTCATAATTGGACAGCAGGGTGCGGCTCTAAATGTCGAAGTGAAACCTTATCTTGCAAAATGGTACAATGTACTAAATTCAGCACCACATGTAACCCTGCTGGTTAATGAGAACTTTGCTGCAAAACATTTGGGATCAATGATGAAAGAAGCATCTAAAATACGATGGAGACAGACTGCAAATCCGTTAATTTTCTCGTCCCCAGATGAGTCTAAAATAAAAACTTTGTGTGGCAACCATATGATTTCAAAACCTAAAGAAGTCATTATCGCTCCATTAGAATCACCACAAATGTCGGAAATAAGTGAAGGTGAGAGTGACTTGAAAGAAGACATGCTCAAACATGTCCCAGGAAATCTATGGGCAAAACATGAAACAGATGCAGGGCTAGTGAAGTCAGCCATTCCCATCAGGATAGAGCTTAAACCAAACGTGAAACCTCCGAGACGCGCTCAATACCCGTTGAGATTAGAGGCGGAAAATGGGATAAGTCAAACCATTGAAGGTCTGCTGAAAGCGGGAATAATAATTGAAACAAACAGCTTTTGTAATACACCCATATTACCTGTGAAAAAAGCAGACAAATTCAAGTTCCGGCTGGTACATGATTTCGAGCAGTGAACGACATTGTACAGGACAGTCCAGTTAGTACCAAATCCACATACTCTTCTGACTAATGTTCCACCTGAGGCAAGGTTTTTTACGGTAATAGATTTGTGCTCAACATTCTTAGGTGTTCCACTACATGAGGACTCGCAGTATTTGTTTGCATTCACATATCGAGGGAAAAAATACTCTTACACACGAATGCCGCAGGGGTTTAAACATAGCCCACATATGTTCAACCAGGTGTTGAGAGAGGACCTTGAGGGTTTGCAACTCAACAGCACCCTGTTACAGTATGTTGACGACTTGCTGACATGTGCACCAACCCTTGAGGACTGCCACTGAGATTCAGTTAAGCTACTTCAGAAGCTGGCCGAGGGGGGGACAAAAAACCTCTCAGGCCAAGTTACAATACTGCCTGCCCCAGGTTGAATATCTGGGAAGAGTTATATCTCATGGAACTATCTCAGTAGCGCCCTTTCAGTTGGAGGGAGTGAGCAAAGCTCCACTCCCTCTTACGGTAGGACAAATGATGACCTTTTTGGGCATGACTGGCTTTAGCTCTAACAGGATAGTGGACTATGCTGTAAAAACAGCACCATTGAGGGAAATAATGAAGGAAGGTGGAGCTCAGACATCGAGGTCACCTTTAACTGGACAAATGAAGCCAGAATTGCGTTTGAAACAATCAAACAGGAGATGCAAACAGCTCCAGCACTGGCAACATCAGACTATAGCAAACCGATCTTGTTGTATGTGTCAAATAGACAACACATGCTATATTGATGCAAGAAACTTGTAGTGGGCAAAGGAAACAACCAATTGCCTATTATAGTACCAAACTGGACAATGTGGTCCAGGGGTGGCCACCATGTTATCAGGGGTTGGCTGCCGTCCATTAAGCGTATGAGAAGGCATTGACAATCACCATGGGACATTCACTGACCATATATACACATCACAAGATTTCTGAGTTGATTAAACAAAATAAGTTTGTGATAACTCAGGCTCAAAGTTTGCAGTATTTGCCGCTGTTGACATATCCAGATGTCACCATTAAGAGGTGTGTAATGGTAAATCCCGCAGATATTATGCCATTTAGGAGAACCACATGAGTGTCTGCCAGAGGGAATAAAATACACAAAACTGAGACCAGATTTGGAGTCAACTCCGTTGTTAAATGCAGAAATGGCATGTTTTGTGGATGGATCGTCTTATTGAGACCATCTTGGCAGTCATGCTGGATTTGCAGTTGTCAAACAGGAAGGAAATAAATTTGCAACAGTAAAGGCTGAAAAATGTGTACAACCATGTTCAGCACAACTAGCTGAATTGAAGGCATTGACTGAAGCATGTAAGATGGCCAAAGGAAAGATAGCAAATGTGTATACAGATTCAGCATATGCACATGGAGTGTGTCATTTGTTTGGGGCAGTGTGGAAGCAACGTGGGTTTAAAAAAAGTGATGGTACACCGTTATATCATCAAAAGCAAATAGTGGAACTTATCTCAGCAATGATGCAACCCGCAAGGCTTGCAATAATCAAATGTCAAGCACTTAGGAAGGGAGATGTGAGGTTGTGCATGGAAACAATGCAGCAGACAAGCAGCAAAAAGTGCTTCCAAAAGCCAAGTGACTGTTTTGGCTCCATTGGTGTCAATTGAACCAGTTGCTACTCCAGATGATATTGTGCTGATGCAACAGAAGGCAGGGTTAAGTGAACACACATTGTGGCAGCAGAGAGGAGCTTCGAAAGATGAGAAAGGGTTATGGAGATCACATGAAGGACTGATTGTTGCACCTGTCCTGCTGCTTACTTTGCTAGTATCACATGTGCACAGTATGGATCACTGTGCAAGGGGGGAAGTTGTAAAGAAGATAAAGCAGCAAGGATATTGGTCACCATTTTTGCAACAAATGGTAGATGAAGTTTTTGGTCAATGTGAAATTTGTGCAGACAATAATGTCAGAAAAGGTGTAACTACACCTATTGGACACATACATGTTCCGGAGGGACCATTCAAACAGCTCGTGCTGGACTATGTAGACATGATCAAATTGGTGCAGGGAAAAACATATATGTTGGTGGTGATTGACCAATTTAGTCGTTGGGTCAGAAACTGTTGTTAAATTCCTGTTAAGAGAAGTAGTTCTGGTGCAACTAGTGGTTGAACAGCCTGACTTGTTTCCCAATCCGAATGACTTTGAGGATGACAGGGACTCAGAGGACTCACTTAGCCATGAGGTATGATTGATAATATGATTGGAAAGGACACTAGACATTGAGCTGACCACCACTGTCCAAAATCACGATATGCCGAGGCCTCGCCACAAACTGTATTAACATTGTTTGGGAACCCACCATGCCAAGGACGGGACTGACCTAGAAGGACAATGGACTTAGTGGGACTGTATAACAATGCAGACACATCCACATTTTAGCGACATCAGTCAGTAATTATCAATAACTACACTATTTCAGTTATTCAACATAATCATCACACACACGTACATAGATACTCAGTAGTTCAGTTACGCTACAGCCCTGTTTAACTACACACCTATACAGTGAGTCAAGCAGTTAACTAAACAATGTTTAAGGGTAGCAAGAGTTACATATTCTGTTCAGTATCATCATGTTATCACCTTTAGGATATTTCACTAAGTTACAGAAATCAATAAGATACAGGCAATACATACACTCTATAGTAATCCATAAATCATAGAAAGTTATAGTCATAGTTGACAGTCAGGCTAGTATGAGGCACACCACTAGCTATAGGAAGGGATTGCTCCAGCGGAGATGGCGCCACGCAGTTGGGCTGCATCCATGGATTGGGACCAGGATGGCTGAGACGGAACATCCGGATGAGCCATAGTCGGGGAGGGAGCCAGGCCGAGAGAAAACAACGCCCATCCAGGATGTGGGCGATGAGGAAGGGGTGAGACGAGCGCCCTCTTCCTACATGTGACGTGCCAAGTCACCAACTCGTCTCGGCGAAGGAAGCCCCTCACCACAAAGGGTCCCTCCAGACGACAGCGTGCTGATCATCGGCGGGTGATCGAAGAAAGGGACTGAAGATGGCCAACACCGTTCTTACAGAGCCATAATAATCCTTTGGGCAGTGAATACTGTGAGCTGAAACAGCGCTCACAACCCACATAGACCCCACCCAGGGACAACTCACTGCCCCAAAACTTTCCCATCAACACCCACTTGCCAGGACAAGTATGCATCACTGACTGCATGAACTTCACCAGTGAATGTGATTTAGGATTGGACAAGATGAAACGACATAGGTCGAAGAGATGTGTTTGTGTTGTTTGGGGGTTTGGAACCCAAAAGGGGGGAATAGGGGTTGCGGAGAGGGGGTTCCAGGAAAGTACAAGCGTATTGAGCGTATTGCGGTGTGCACCAGAAGTGTATAAAAGGCATGTTCGAATAAACAGAGAGAGCTTTTTCTCCTCAGCTACCGAAGTGGTTCGTTTGGCTTCATTATTTTCCACGACAAAACATTGTCACAGCTGCTGTAAGAAGTCTTCCTACACAGCAGAAAGAAATAGTCCCAAAGTCTGCTTGTTGACATTTAGAGCTGGGGTGGCGTAACGCTTTATTGTTTCAAGCACAGTTCTTAGGAAAACACATGGATGCTTTCACATAGAAATGTAAGACGCTTACATTTGTCTGTTACATGTTTTATCCTTCAGGGCAGAGGTGGAATTATACATAAGTGGCTGAATGAAAGGGTTGGGGGCGGGGAGTTTTAAGCTACCAGAAAATTGAGGAGAAGAAAGAAGATGAAAGGTCATCATTGTTCACTAGAAAATGTGCATTTGGAGCATAACTCTGACGTGTCAAAAAATCAGTCTGACCTTCGATCTCAATAGGGAACCATTAGTTTTTCATGCTGGGGGAGCCACTGCATAACTGCGTGAAGTATGATGCTCTTTGATCACTGAGAGTAGCCGTTAATAAAGCAAGAATATTTTGTATGAGGACATTTCACATCTCATTTGGTTAAATTTCAGCGCACTTATTTTATGGAAAGAAAAATGTCATTTTGACATACATTTATATGCGTCACAAACTATAAATATCACTGGCATCTTAATGTCAATCATTCACTTAATTCCATGGCTTTATTCACATTACATTTACGCCTGTCAAAATATTAAACATGTTAATCAGATATATGACTGCCTGTCTTTAGATGAATTTACATAAATAAAAATATTAATCATATTCCATCCATCCATTCATCTTTTTTCCGCTTATCCAAAATTGGGTCACTTGGGCAGCAACCTAAGCACGTAAGCCCAGACTTCCCTCTGCCCAGATACTTTGTCCAGCTTAACTTCCCAGTCCAATTGAGAGACCTAGTCTCTCCAATGTGTCCGGTGTCTTTCTCTAAGCCTCCTACTGGTCGGGCGTGCAGGAGGCATCATGACCAAATTAAATGGCTTATTAACTCTTATTACCTATACTATATTAGGCAATATGAGTGTTTTCTGCAATACAGGTTTTCTATACTCCTACAAAAATATTCCATTTATAAGTAAGTAACACTACTTTGCGGAAATTCACTTATTGTGGAACTAATTAAACGCAATAAAGGAGGCGTTTCTGTAACAGCAAAAAATAAGATGTGCTGTCAGAGCTTACTTGGCTGTTGTGTTTGTTCCTTTAAAGTCTCTCACCGCTGTTCCAACACTCGTCAAGTGTACAAAGTTCATTCATTATGCAGCGCTATCCGTGCTGCAGTTTCTTTGAACATGCAAGGAGGGCTCATCTGTTTAATTAGTCCCAACCAGCTACACTGTATGTCGTTATGGCTGCTCGCGCACGTTTTATGAGATGTGAGCTTCTGCCTACTTCTGCTGCCAGTCGCCAGCCAAGTGGTGTGTTGGATTCTCCCCAAGACTTGTGCCTTTTATTGATCTGACTCTTTTATTGCACCTCACAATCCCTTAATTCATTCAATGGCTTTACAGCCACAAATTGCAGTTAACAGAATAGTTTAGCAGAAGGTGTGAGTTAATACTTCTAATTATATTGTTTTAACTAATACTGATTATTAATTTCTATGGACCTTAAGTTTTTAAGTGCTCAATGACCTTTGCTTTATTTAGGTTTAATGACTGCTGCCTTTGCAACATGAAAATGAGTTGCCTTGAATGGATGTAGAAGGTGATGTATATTTGGAACTACAAGGTTTCCCTGTTATATTCAGACAGTTTGATGTGTTATATTCCATATTGTCGACGAGAAAAACGTCATAGATGTTTTTATTTTAGGCTCTGACTTATTATTTTTTGTGTAGTATATACAGTATACAGACGCTACTTCACAAAATCTCATTTGAGCCAGCATCAAAGAATCAAGTCTGCTTTTGTGATTGGATTTCTTTAGATCTGGCTCATTTTGACACAATTCCAAAAGAGAAATCTTTCTCCGCAAGGGTCGTTAAGAGAAGTAGAACGTAAGAAGGCAGGAATGTTGAATAGCCTCTATATTGTGGTGGCTCAGTCTGGACACTTGGGGCACTATGCAGGACTACGGTGATGATGACGTAACCGACACATAATGTTACGTATTTGTTGTTATAGTGACAAGGAAGGAACCAATGTTTAGTCCGTGTAGCTACGGAATGCAAAAACAAGTGCGAGAAACCATGTTACCTCTGTGTGCGCTGGCTGCAAAATAAATCGAGTGAGAAAGAAATATAAGACTGCCTCTTGAAAAAACTCAAAAGGGTTTTACATTACATTGGTTTATTTTTCCTCATTATTAAAGGAACTCTAGGCAACCCGGGACACCAACATAATCCTCCCTCTTTTCCCCTCACCTGCCTTTCATTTCCTTTTTGCAGCAACCTGATGTACAATCAGGGCCACCATTGTTGATGGTAACTCCTTAGAAGGCCCTGATGTGGAATCTTCGCCTCTCCTCCTGGCACCTTTCATTCCCTGACTGTAGAATCATCACAGCAGCCTTTGATGACAAATCCTTTAAAGACCCACCCAGGGGAGGAACCCTCCCCAGATTGTTATCAACTCGTTACTGGTAGCAACTGCTCTCTTCAATGATCAAGTAAAAGCATTCATTGGTATTATTTGTTTGCTGCTCTACTGTGCACTGGCGAGTATCATGTGTAAAGTCTTTTGCTCAAAGTAAGATGTCAGCATTTTGGAGTTCAGGCAACAACCCCAGTACCAATCCGTGACACCTGCCTCTTCCTGCTTTAACTACATATGCCGCACACAGGTTATGTTTGTCACCAGCCAATGATAGCAATTTGGCAAAGTTTAGCTACTAGGATCGGCTATCATTGAATGTAAATCGCCTTTGTGAGATATACAGTTTACAGATACAGATATACTTCGTTGGGCCGCACGGTGGATGAGTGGGTAGCACATTGGCCTCACATTCAGGAGGTTCAGGGTTCGAATCTCCGTCGGGCATCTCTGTGTGGAGTTTGCATGTTCTCCCCATGCGTGAGTGTGTGGGTTTTCTCCGGGTACTCCGGTTTCCTTCCACATTCCAAAAACATGCATGTTAGGTTAATTGGCGACTCTAAATTGTCAATTGGCATGAATGTGAGTGTGAATGTTTGTTTGTCTAGATGTGCCCTGCAATTGACTGGCATACCTGCGACCCTAGTGAGGATAAGCGGTATAGAAAATGAATACATGAAGATATACTGTACATTGTTCAATTGTTACATCACAGATGAAACGCAGTCTCTCGTTTTTTCAAAACTAAATGATTGCTGTTTTGTGGTTAACTGTGGCGTACTATTCATCAAAAAATATTGAAAGACTACTCATATGTGGTATTCTGGTCACGAGGCGTCAGTAACATTACATTGATGAGGCATTGCCTTATGTTACATTACCGTAACTTAAGCCATGGATGCAGACTCTGACATGACATAGTTTTAATGCCCTAACTACAAAAATATGCCATTTATTAATATTGAATCCCTGTTTTGCAGCAATTCAGTTATTGTGGTGAAGTCTGGAACTAATTAACAGCAATAAACGAGGGACAACAGTAAACATGAATACCAGCCAGTCGTGAAAGAAAAATCATCTTATTCGGGTCAAATGACAATTTAAAACAGTTTTATGAAGTTTAATTTCATAATTGCAAAAAACATAGCTTGTAAGATTTTTTCAATCACTATTGGTAGCATGCTAGCCGATGGCGGTGTACTTTTTCATTGTATTATATTTTTTCAAGAAAATGTAATCTTGAGCCACCTGCATAGAGTCCCTTTGAATGCAAGTGTGATTCAAAAATGTTTTCATTGTTTTAAATATTAGTGGTTAACTTCTGCTTGCCCAGTCCAGGGTGTACCCCGCCTCTCGCCCAAAGTCTGCTGGGATAGGCTCCAGCATCCCTGTGACCCTAATGAGGATAAGCGGTATAGAAAATGAATGAATGAATGAACTTCTGCTTGCACTTACATGACAATGAGACTTAAAACACCGCTGGTACATTTAATAAAGTTTTTGTGATGGGTTGTCTGAATCTGAAATTGATTTTATCATTTATAAATCATCTCAATGGGGAAAATGTGTTTGGGAATTAGCAGAACAGCAGCATAGGAGGGATAGAGATGCCTCAACTTAAGATATACCGTATTCAGGTGCCTGAAAGTGAGGAAATTCTAGCATTAAGTCAAGGTCGTTTCAACAGACATCATTGATGTTTCTTTAACTTTGAATTAAATCACAGTTTTCCCTTAAGAAAATCATTCCGTTTATGTCTGCTTCTATCCCATCATCACTTTCATGTTTCTTTGGTTGAATAGCTTTCATTCTTGGATTATATCTGCATTTGAAGGGGGGAGCAAGTTTTTCTACGGCACAGAAAGGTCAGATGACAAGCTGCAAAGAAGTTGAAGAAGATGAAAAGAGAGGGCTTTTACATTTGATTTAAAGTTTTAAAATTTATCATCACAGGAAACTGTGTAAAGGTGCCATGAATGGTTATGGTGCCTGAGCCAGGGTGGATGCTACAGTGTCACAGGGAATGAGAACTTTTGCTGACAAGCCTTGTTGGCCAGTACAGCAGAGTCTAAACCTGTCAGACGGTTACACAGCGGTAGCAGGAGGTGCTTTCATATGCACATCCAGGGACCAACTCGGGTCAACATGTTGGGCTTCTGTCTCCTCACTTTTAGAGGGAGTCAAAAGGCAAAGTGTGAAAAGCAAAAGAAACTGCCATGGTTGGAGGTAAGAAACACAACATAATGACTGTATAGAAGGTCGAATGATGCTGCTATGGTACAGTCTGCAGAGTATACAAGCACACTTTACTGACTGCATTATTGATCCTGATAACGGGTGTGAAAACCCTTCTTAAAAAAACTTTAAAAATTGAAATACAAAAGGTGATGCAAGCCTCTTTGGGTCTGTAATTGACGGCCCTTTTTCAGCTTTCTTTACAAAGTCAGCAAATGCTGATAACACAATCAGTGGATGTTTCAATTATCGTGCTGACCAGCGCACATAATAACTCTTAATATAAGACCACTTGTTTTTCAAGGTCCAGGCAAACTTCAGTTTTTGAATGCTCAATTTTTCCTATGATTCCGTTTTTAATGCTAAATTTGGCCAAATTGTTGCCCCGGTTTTCAAACACTGTATATAATTTTGTATGTAACAAACTAGTTTGTTTGCCATTGCGTGCCCTATGTGTTGGTGACTTTTGATAACTCTCTGCATTTTTTTGTTGAAAGTTATTGCTAAACAATGCAAATTTATGCCTAGGTTCACAAGTATACCAAGGATTTGGGGCTCAAAAACGTTGGTAGTCTAGTATGTACTGTAGTCTACTATGTATCCCTAGTCTACAACAGAGACTGGATTTTTTCATGGGGATTTATCATTTGTGTCGTACCTGCAAAGACATTTTCTTTCACATCCAGTGAAAAAAAGTTGACATAATCCTCTCAAAAAGAGGCACTTTTCAGACATTTTTTGGTCTTCGGCCTTTATGTGCCCTGTGATTTTCTGATGACTGTTGGATCAGAGTGTAGAGGTCGGTGCGCAGATGTGACAAAGGTCAGAGATGCAAAGGTAAGAAGGTGTTCTATGGGAAGCCAGTGAAAACTGTTGGAGCACAGGTATGACGTGATGAACGGATGGGGTATCTGTACTGCCTCGGGCAGCTGAATTTTGGACTAGGTGAAGTTTATGGGGAAGCATCTGAGGAAAACCAGAGGGGAGTGAGTTACAATAATCCAATCTGGAAAAAACAGAAGGACAGCTGCGCTATTGGAAGGTAAAAACGGGTGGAGACAGTTGATATTGCAAAAGTGAAAGGAAGGGGATGGGTGATGTTATTGATGTGAACTTCAAATGGTAGTGTGCTATCCAAGATGACAAATTCTTAACATGAGAGGATAGGCATTTTGTGAAATTGTCGGTATAAAGCTACCATAGCCATTTTGCCTCCTCTTCCCGCAGAACTTTACACATCTTATAAACGTTTAAAATTGTAATTGTAAATTTTAAATTGTCTGTGTAGGCGAAATCATTTAAACACTGAACTATGTAGGCATTTTTGAGTCGTTTTGTGTTTGTGTAAAGTTAAAACAAAACATGGGCCAAGTTTAACATTAAAAAGCCCATCTGGGTTCACATATCTGCCGCTCTGATATTTTTATGAAAGATTTTTCAATGTATTCTTCATTCATGAACGGTTTCGTCCTCCTTACAATCTCCAGTGTAGCCACAACACTGCAGCTGTAGAGTTTGGAGCGTTCATCCACTTCTTGGAAGTATGTTTGCTCTGCTCTACCTTCTGTAGTACAGTAGTTCCCAAATCACTCTCCATCTGCAGATACTTTTCAGAAAATGTCCTTCAACGTTACATTGTTTGTTGTCCATCCATTTTCTATACCGCTTATCCTCATTAGGGTTGCAGGTGTGCTGGAGCCCATCCTAGCTGACCACAGGCAGGAGGCGGGGTACACCCTGGACTAGTCTGCAGTCAATTGCAGGGCTGACAAACAACCATTCACCTCATATGAGGTCCAAAGGACAATAAAGAGTTTCCAGTTAACCTAACATGCTTGTTTCGGAATGTGGGAGGAAACTGGAGTACCGGAGATAACCCACGCACACAGTCCACACAGAGATGCCCAATGGAGATTTAAACTTTTTTATTTGTTGTCACACCACATATCAAGTAGATAAGCAGATAATTCAGCATCACTGGCAGTGAAGGCAAAGGATTTGTCCATTTAGAATTACCGCGGGGGTAGTACACTCAACAAAGTCTTTTTTTCTTTTTCTTACCGCACGCACTGGCTCCCCTTCCCTTACTCATCCAATCAGCAGTCAGAGCACAGTCAAAATGCACGGACTGATTCACAGACTTGGAGTGAAACATATTTCAAAATGCACGATTCCACATGCACATTTAAAGGAGAATGCCAAGCTCATGAAAGGGAGCTGCAACTAGGAATCCGAAGAGCCGAAGGTGGCTCTGGAGGTTTGTGGCTGATGAGGCACTGATTCCGTTGGAGTTTTTTTTTAATGGAATATAGGTTGCTCATTAAGGATAATGAAGAAAAGATGAATAATTCTCTTTGAAAAACTGAAAAGCATTTATTAGCTTTTATCAGTCTACAAAGTAGATGTTGCCAATTGTTCTCCGGGAAAAGTTGTGATACTTTGTTGCAAAAGTCTGATCACCTCCTGGTGAGTTTGTTTATGTAATCCATCTTGACAGGCAAATGCATTCATTTATTTTGCAGTGCATACAAATATATTGAATGTATTTGACTTTCTGCTCACTAAAGCTGCTGTCAAAAAGACACTGTCTTTCCTCTGTGGAAGAAACACCTTCCAGCTCACAATTGCCCCCAACCAGGATGCAGCAATAGTGCCTTCCATATAACTTTTCTATCTTGTATTTTATTGTCTGATTAACAAGAATAATGATGTCACACTTAAGTTAAAAACATTACATCGGCTATAAAAAGGCATGTCTATTTGGGTTTGAGGAACCTCTAAGATTAAGGCAGGAGAGTGCATATACATAGTACTTTCAAAAATGTGCCCAAGAAATATGCAAATTAAAAAATACATAAGTAGACCCCAGAATCCTATGAGACACGGGTGGTATCTGTGGAGGGTATTGATGCATCATTGGAGAGTTGGAGTGATGCCAGTCTTGCAAGAATGATGGTGGTGTGAAAGGGTTTTGGTGGGTGTTACAACCCTTAAGTGATATTGGCTATAGGGGTTCGGGTCAGCAACACAACAATCAAAATAATGCAGAAGAGCCAGAACAACATGGTAGTTTAAGCTATTGTTTATTCAGGTAGCCTAAACTCATGCTTACCAACAAATTAACAAACAATGTGGTGGGGGAGGAGTGGACTAGGAGGTTGTGCCAAACAAAATCCAAAAGATACAATAAAACCAAGCCTGCCCTACTCACTGTCTGTGAAAAGAAAAGAAACAAAACAAGGCCTGGCTAGCATCTCTAAAAAGTGTCTGAAAAGAACAAAATACAGGAGGAAGCAACAACCACTAACCTAGTGTAGTTAACAAAGTTCTTCTACGTGAGTGAAAATGTACAGGGTACCCCGGCTTACCTGTCCACACTTCCCACCACATGCACACAACGTGACACAACCTGGCAGGTTGCAAGCAGCCCAGTAGAGAGAGTGGGAGCCCACCACTGTGTCTCCCTTATAACCTGGAGGCTGGCCAGTGATTGGTTGAGTCCCGCCAGGTACCTGCTCGCCTGGACTGCACAGGTGAGCCCGTCAGGCGATCTCCACCTGGAGCACAGAAAGGGACGGGGAAGGGAGAACAGGCAAAAAAAACCTACACAGGGCCTGGCTCTGCCGGGCACGTAACAGTTGGGTTAATAATAATAATAATAGTACACTCCCCAGTGGCAGGCTCCAGGGTTGGACGAGTTTCGCCCTGAGTTCCTCAAGGCTCTGGATGTGGAGGGACTGTCTTGGCGACACGTCTCTTTAACATTGCATGGAAGTCAGGAACAGTACCTATGGACTGGCAGACTGGGGTGGTGGTGCCCATCTTTGGAAAGACGGGACGGTGTGCTCCAACTATAGAGGAATCACGCTCCTCAGCCTCCCTAAGAAGGTCTACTCCAGGGTGCTGGAGAGAAGGGTACGACTGTTAGTCAAACCTCGGTTACAGGAGATGCAATGTGGTTTTCATCCCGGTCGCGGAACACTGGACCAGCTCTACACCCTTGCAAGGGTACTGGAGGGTATGTGGGAATTTGCTTAACCGGCAAGGTGTTTTGTGGACTTGGAAAAGGCATTTGAAGGCGTCTGTCTGAGTGTCCTGTGGGGGGTGCTCTGCGAGTACAGGATTCGTGGCGCGCTATTAATTGCCATTCAGCCTTGTACAATCGAAGCAGGAGCCTGGTTCGCATTGCCAGTAGGAGGTTGAGCTTGTTTCATATGAACGTTGGCCTCCGCCAAGGCTGCCCTTTGTCACCGATTCTGTTCATAACCTTCATGGACAGAATTTCTAGGCTCAGTCAAGGCACAACAGAGTCCAGTTTGGTGGCCTTACGCTCTCGTCTCTGCTATTTGCAGATGATGGCCTCATCACGCTGTGACCTTCAGTGTTTACTGGAGCAGTTTACAGCTAATGTGAAGCTTCTGGGATGAGACTCATCGCCTCCAAATCCGAGGCCATGGTTCTCAGTCGGAAACGGGTGGATTGCACCCTCCGGGTTTGGAATGACAAACGCTGTTAAATCAAGGAGGATGGGTAGGAATGGGAACCAGTATCTGATGCCTATCTTGTTCAGATAGCTTTGAAAGTGACTTCATAGCAAAGGGAATATGATGCAAAATTATTCAAAATGAAGAGCAATTACCATTGATGAAAACCGTTGATATGCATCTTAAAAAAGCTAACAAAAGAGGGAAGAAATAAAAATTGTCATTTTTTGTCATTTACACTTGTGTTACTACTGCTTTACACTGACAGGCCTGGCACATGGAGGAAATGATTTACAGGCTGTCAAAACGGAATGAGACCATAGTATCAGTCAGTACTCAGAAGAGATCTCCAAGAAATCACTAGGAAGATGAGAGATGCTGGTTCTTGATGGAACTGTCTCAATGTCATCATAACAAGTGGTCTACTGACACAATAGAAAAGCTTCAGTCTTTAGGAGTACAGTAGCTGCTTTTTACTAGGGACAATCTGATCAAGGATTTATACTGCCGATTCTGATACCAATCACATGGATTAACTGTATATTTTTTCAATTTATTTTTGATGAGAGCAATTGACCAGGGATATACAGTTAGAAAATTCCATGGACAACTGGAAAATAGGTAATTATTACAAATATTAAATATTTTTATTAATATAAATATGATTAACCTAAAAGAGAATACATTCTGTGTCCAGGTTCCACGGATTTTTCATCACTATTTTTTGTTTTAGTTATGGCTTTGTAATTTATATATATATATATATATAGTCATTGTAGAAAATAATAAAATCTGAATTACAGTTATAACTTTTTTTTAACTACTAAGAGTTGAAGCAGATATTCTTTGACCTTTTGTGAGCTACTCCAACACCATTTAAAGGCTGCCAGCGTAAAGTACAGCCAATGACAAGACAGCCAAAGCATGTAAACAAAGATGCAAGAAAAGTCAAACGGCAATAGGTTTGATTAGGAAGTGATCAAACACGCTGCAATAGATTGGTGTAGCCGTGGCACGCTGTCAACTTGAAGCCATTGAAATTGAGATCGTTTTGATTAGCGCGACAATATGACAGACCAAGTGCGTCCCTTGTCGGCTCAATCCCAGACATGCAATTTTCTTCGCAACCCTACTTGACACAGCAGACATGGAGCGTTTGCTAAACATTTTTGGGACGGACTTCGGTAAGCATTTGTTTGCATATACCGATCACATGTTTTTTTACAGAAATTGATGGTGGTCGATTGATTGGGGCATCCCTAGTTTTTACTCTGTAAATAGGGAACACACAGTCCCTGTACCATTTGGAACAGTCTCCTTTGTGTCCAATAATTAGACCCAGTAGTAGTGGCAATTGTCTGCCTGGGGATAGACATGGGCTCCTACTGTTGCCCTATTTCTGACACTGTAGAAACACCTTACACGCCTGTGAAGGAGTAACCTACATTTTCGGGCTGCTGCTTTACTTGAATTCCCTGCGATAATTTTAACAATATGACTACACCGAGAAACAAAACTAATAAACAAAACTATCTTTGCTGCATTTGTAGAATGTTGCCAGTTGCAAGTGCTAGGTATACACTGTGGGATAGTTGAGTTTGTCTTTGAAATAGGTCTGAAATGTTTATTCAAGCCTCTTGAGGAGAGAGCCCTCCCCAAAGCCAGAAAGTTTTATCTCAGCAAACATTAAATCCTGCTTACAGCAGACCTGCAGTGTTGTTTTACATTAAAGGGTGTTAATTAAGAACTACTAACTAATGTTGTCAAAATTGGGAATTGTTAATGTGGATTAATCCACCTTCATTATTAGTCTGATTTTTTTTAAAAATAACACAATTAAGCCATCTCAAGAACAGAATGACTGAAAATTCCAGAAATGTCTCTGGCAATGCATTTGGGGCTGTTTGTCCACGTAGTCTTACCATCACACATGCTGAAAGGGGCAGTTGGTCTAGTAGGGACAGGAGTGAAATATGAGTGAAAAACCATGACGGAACAGTCATCCGACATGATGTGCTTAAAATACCATATTAACATAAAGCGTACGTTAGTTGGTGATTCTGCTAGCACTTTAGAGAACAGGTTGACAAGCTTGTGACAAACCACTCTCACAGAACGTTGGGGACTAATTGGGTTTGGGGACTCATTAAGTCTACCCCAACAAATTGACTGACACAATTGTCAAGTGGAACAAACCCGACTAACACAGAATAAAAATGAATATTTAATCATCAATAATTGAAATGAATCCTCTGCAAAAAGATCTTTGACAGCACTAGAACAAAAACAGGTTGGATCTGAGAAGCCGTTAATAAATTAATCCAATCAGAGACTGTTGGAGGAAAAAAAATTAAAGTCACAACAACCGCATATTATTAATGTTTTCTTTGGATGCACTATGTTTTTTTAAAGTCTATTAACCTTATATCACACTGACAGGAAATCTGGAAGACCTGAGTTTGAATCTCCGTTGGGCATCTCTGTGTGGAGTTTGCAGGTTCTCCGGGTACTCCCGTTTCTTCCCACATTCAAAAAACATACCTGTTAGGTCAATTGGTGGTAAATTGTCATAGGTATGAATGTGACTGTGAATGGTAGTTTGACTGCCCTGCGATTGACTGGCGACCAGTCCGAGGTGTACTCCTCCATTCAGCTGGGATAGGCTCCAGCATACGCCCGCGACCTTAGTGAAGATAAGTGAGGATAGAAAATGGATGGATGGACAGAGTTGTATAACAACCGCATTCTGCTTTCCCTTGTTTTCTAAAGCAAAAAAATCCATGCACTATGATGTGACATTTTCCCTGCTCCTGATAAAGAAGCATACATATATTCTCTATGATAATTCCATCCATCTATCCATTTTCTATAGTGCGTATCCTCATTAGGGTCGCAGGTATACTGGAGCCTATCCCAGCTCACTTCGGGGAGGAGGCGGGGGACACCCTGGGCTGGTCGCCAGTCAATCGCAAGGCAGACAAACAAGCATTCACACTGTGTTTAGTATTCTTGGTGGTGAGAAAACAAATGAAAGACCAAAACAGCTCCCTCGCTTTAACAAGCACATTTTCACGGTACAAATATCAAATTATATCCCATCTAGATGGAAGAATTCCTGATGTATCAAATCTAACCATCAGCCTGATGTGTGCAGATTCAGGATTGTGCTAAAAGCGCTGAAGCAAAGCAGATTTTCTTCACCACTGAGCAGAAAATGTATGTGTAGGCTGAATAAAAGGTTCCCTCGGAAGAAACTAGAATTGCTTCAACAGGAGGCGGTCGCAGTCCAATGTCATTTAACGCACAGGAGTGAAAAAAGATGCTAAATACACCACCTTTGTTGAGATCTGATTTTGGAATGATTATGCTGTGCTGTTATCCAATTGTTGAAGAAGTCACGCGCAAGTTCCCTTAAACCATATACAGTATAAGTCTACTTGCAATTCTCAAGGTGTAACGGTACATGTATTCATATTCGCATTTTCCTGTGCTTAAAACTAAAATGCATCATTTATAATGAATGCTTTAGCTGCTCCCCCTTCCTTCTCATAGAACGGACCATTCCATGCTACTGTGATGTGCAGATTGATTCCTGAATGTTCTCATCTATTACAGTGAAAGCGTTTAGATGATGGGGGGAGCGGAAAAAACATGGCAATGTAACCACCAACTTAGATTCAGACAAAAGCAGGAAAATATGGCCTAAATGACATTCTCATTTTTTATAAAAATGGAAATTAAACTGAATAAAACTAACTTTGGTCAGTGCAGTACAAAGATGTGGAAGGCTCAAATGGCTGTGTTTGCCTTGGTCCCCCAAATGACTAAATACGCCCCTGGGGACAGGGTCATTTTTCAAGTGCATTGGGTTCACTTTTTACAGATGCACAAGTCACATTTGTTTGGTAACGTGAACTGACTAAATAAAAAGATCAGATTTGGACAAAAATTCCAAATTGGGAATCATACACCCTGCAGTGTGAACATAGCCGTGGTTACTTTGTGCAACTTTCCTCTCTGGCAAGAGGTTTTCACATTTTTCACAAGCAAATCCAGCAATGATAAAATGCAAATATCACAACAAGTGAAAATCAATGGCTGAAAAATTGGATTTTACCGTCAGACACAGGACAGAATATAAATCAGCCGTATCTCCTTTTCAGTATTAATGTTCAGGCTTCCTCTACAATAATGAATGACAGGCAAACTCTGCTGACTACAACACCGTGGGCCCAGTTGGGAATGAGGGCATGTGTAAGCAGTGGCTCAATTGGCAATGCTGGAGTCAATACATCTTATGAACAGGTCATGCTGGGTCATCACATGTATTCCTCCACTAGTTTCTCCAGTACAACACAACAGATCTTTCTCAGTTTTATTTGATAAAAGTGTAACAAAAACGATACCTCCAAGATCACTTTTGGGTTGGAAGCTGTTTAATACTGCAAAGGCTATTTCTTCTCTTGAGCTTTTATTCATGGTTCTGTGGAACTAGTCACTGATCACACAATTTAAAAGGATTTCAAATTGTACTAATAAATAACAATATATTTGGTTGTAATGCTGGACTGTGTCATCAATGAGGAAAATTGAGGAAAGAGTACAGAATGCTTTGTACTGTAGCAGTTGTTGTGCCCCTCTAGAAATCTGTTTTCCAACCTTTTTTGTCTTTGTACACACAGCGCCTGTTTGTGATACCATGAGTACCCCCTTACTCATACGTCTTGATAATTCCTCAAAAACAGAATGTAACACAATTTTGCCGCATCTGTGCCACGGGCTGTTGTCTCCCTGGGCGCACACATTTATTGTTCACTTATGATCTTGGAAATTACATGTTTCCACCTCTTGTCCTTCTTTTCCTTTCAGCTTATCCCTTCAGGTGTAGCCACAAATCAATTGCCTCCATCTAACCCTATCTTCTGCATCCTCTTCTCTCGCACCAACTACCTTCATGTCCTCTTTCGCTACGTCCACCTACCATCTGCAGTAGGGGTACACTTCCCCCTGATTGGGAATCACTGCTCTAGAAAGTGAAACTTAAGCTTGTGTATCTGAAAAGTGAAAGTGAGAGTCTCATTAGTGTGATTGTAAACAATGCTTCGATTTTGTGTGTCCTAGTAATTTTTAGTGAGTCATTTCTACACTGTTTTGTAATTCCTTTGGCACTGACTTGTACTAAGTTGAATAGTATCCTTTTCTGTTCATATTTAACTCCTATTTAAAAGTATCTATTACATATTCATCACTGTCTCTTTGTCGACATCACAAGCACCACTACCATAACAAAATATTAACTGAACACAGACCATGTTTAACTTAGTCTTTGTCTGTTTTACCAGCTTGAACACAAATTGGCAATATTTGTATGTATGTGTGACCGGAAAAAAAAACCCACAAGGCACTTTTTTAGATGAACAATCGACTCTACTCAGCTTCTCAATAAATTGTAGTTTTCAAATAATGTTGCTTATTATAATCAATATTGTAATCAAGTGGCTTATTGGAACATTGCATTACCTGACAATGGGTGCAAGTTGTTGCAAATTATCCCAGTAATTGATTTTTAATTGTAATATGATTGTATTATAAGAAGTACCCAGCTCTCAGCTCCTTAATTAACATTAAATATTGAGAGGTATTATGTGACATAGTAAACGGATCCATATCATATATTTGAGTTTAGTTTTTACACATCTTTATGGCTCCCAAGCCTAAGACATTCTCTTCTGGTAGGAGTGCAGCGATGAAAAGTAAAATTTGAAATGAACATCATAAAATGTCAGAGATGGAGAGAGGCGAAACACCACCAATATTAGCCACACTTTTGGTGTCAACCACTCAACTGTCACAACCATCATTAAGGATAAAGATCCTCGAGCATGTTGAGGCGTCTGTTCCCATGAAAGCACAGTGGTCTCCTTAATGTGTTGCATTGCTTTGTCCGTAAGATCAGAATCAACACTGCATCCAAGTGAGCCTTATCTTGATTCAGGAAAAAGATAAAAGAGTGTTTGGTAACCTGAATACCACTTGTATTACAATAATTCAGTAGTTCTCAATTATTTTTTTCATGCCCCTCGTTCAGGTTACAGGTAAAAGAGGTGACAGGACCTTAAGAAGCTTTGTCACAACGCATCTAATGCAGGCAACTGAGGAGAAAAGGTTGCGTCATCAAGGTGACAGCGTGTGGACAATATAATGAAACCTCCAATGACAGCTCAGAGACAGAGACAGAGGGCCTATAAATCTGCTCCCATGATATGATAACGCCATTTCACACATAAAGATAACATCTGCTTCCCACTCTCATTTCTGCCATGACATAGCACACAATTTCTCATGCTTTTCTAAATCCTAGTAATTATCTGTGCAGCCAAATGTAAATAAAACTCTCAATCTTCTATTACCCAATACCTCTGAAAAGGAAAACAGCTCATTTTCTTTGAGCATGCACATCTGGGTCCTACAGGCTTGATGTGACCTGAATTTACTAGCGTGCCAAAACCAGGTTGTGGATTTACAATCAGTATTCACACTGCATAATGCCTGCATCATATTTAATGACCACATGTCTCAAAAGTGTGAAGAGAGAATGATACCCAGGTGGGAGTTCAGAGCACATTTTGTAATAAAGACACGTCGCGAACAGAGATTGACTCACTCTGTGTATTAATAACATGACAAGACTGAATCGTCGTTTGTTTGGGCATTCCAGTCCGCAGGCAAACAAACTAGTTGGAGGAACATTCTCATTTGAGTTACCCAAGTGAAGCAATAGTCTTTGACAGCGACTGGCAGGAAAATGTGTTGGATTACAAAGATATTTTACGATATTTTGCACTGGACTTTAAAACCATTAACTCATTTTGGAAGACAGTAACGCTGCGACTACAGTCCCTTGTTTATTGCAGTTAATTTATTCCAGACTTGACCCGGATAAGTACATTTTAACCATTATCAAAGCCCTGTAGAAACAGCACCCCTATAGTCACCTCTACGCATGTTTTACCCAATATAGTAGAGATAATAATAGAAAATGGGCTAATAATGAGAATGGGCTACAGCTATTAGTGGTTTGAGTTTACCATAAGAATGATTTTTTCCTGTGTCTCGACATATTCCAGTTTGGTAAATTTGGTTAAGTCGACATACGAGAAAATCATTTGCTTTGGATGTGTTCTTGACATCCCCCACAGAGTAACATATTCTACTCATATATGTAAGTCAAATGGAAAACTGCCAACTTTGCACTTCTCAAGGAAATTGTGTTGAGGGTTGGATTTCTAACCTAAAATTCATCAATTTTTAATGTATGTAAGATATTAGTTATGGGGGATCAGATCAGGGGCAAATAAAGCACTTCCACCACAGTGGAAAGATTGTGGTCTGCAAAGAGCATCTCAGAACGCATTAATTTTAATTGACATTGTTACATGTCCAAAAGTAAAACTGCATTCATTAAGAAAAATGGCATGTAGCCACACCACTCTGCACTTCATAACACTGTTTTACTGCTTTATTACTTTTCTTATTTAAGTTTTTACTTTTCTTTTTTAAGTTGTTCTGTCTGTTCCAGGTTGAGCTTCTCTGCATTTGCATTTGAAGTTTTCTGCGCATGACCAAATATTGTATTATAACAACCTTGGAGCTTGGAGGGTGAAAGACCATACTGTGAACCTAAAAAAGGTGCCGAAAATTATACATTAAAACCTCACCTTTATATAGCTACTTACCAAAATATTAGTAATGTCTTTTTTACTTGCTCCAAGCAGCGCCGCAAGTTTTCTCCACTCAGAAGGCATTTTTGTTTAGAGGGTTGATGAATTCTTTCAAATGAATAGACAATAAGGGAAAATACCCACATTGTTATTAATTTATATGGAAAGGTTGTCTCTCTACATCTAAAGTACACAAAAACAGTAGTTACTGAATAACTAATGAGGAACTAATCAGTCGTGGTTAGGGTTAGGTAGGTGCGTTCCTCATTAACTACTGTAATTTTATGTATCTTATTGTAAAGCAGGGGTCTCAAACTCAATTTACCTTGGGGCAATTGGAGGCCGTTGGAGTCTGGCTGAGGCTGGTCCACAGCCTCCCCACACGCCTCCCCACATGCATGCATGTGCAATTTAAATTTAAAAAAAACAAGCTTCTCAAACGTCTTTTTTTATTTTTTAAACACGAAATAAAATAAACAAGGACGCTGATGTAAACAAGTTGTGTGCAAAACTACTAATAAAATTCTCAATCAATCAATCAACAATCAAAACAGAAAATGAAATGAACAAGGACCCTGGTGTAAACAAGTTGTATAACTTTCCTCAGGTACATTCCTTCTTTGGTAGTCAATTTGTATGGAAGATACCGTACTGTTAACTGTATAACTTTTCTGTACAAAACTACTAATAAAACAATCAACAAATACATAAACAAATTAAGAACTAATAAGTATTTAAATCAGTAATACATTTTTAGTTTTCAGTTAAATGTTACAGTTCCCTCAGTCAATGGGTCTTTCTGAAAATGGCTTCTCTTGCCTACTTTTTACTCCTAGGGACCTGGCAGCGCTTCCTTTCACATAGCTGAGCCACATTTGTTTTAGAAAAAGACATGTTTGGGGCTGTGGAATATACAGTATTTAAATTAACTTGGCGTGTCGTGTTGTAACCGATGTAAGGAGAACGGTGCAGCCCTATAAATGGCCCTGACATCACTTTCACTGCGAGATTTAAAAAAAAAAAAAAGCAAAGAAAACAAGCACTGCGATCTGCACTACGAATCCGACCAGATCCACGCAAGGGCACACCCCAACTTGACGGAACGCGACGTGCGCAGCAACCCCCATCTACTCCCATGCCATCCAAGCGCCTTTTCTTGCTCGACTCAGCCCGACTCACCTGCACACAGATCCGACTGGACTCAGACCACACCAACGACTTCCACACCCTTCTTAATCTCGACGCACACGCAACACGTGGATTTATTTGGAGAGAGAGATAACCTATAGATGTTGTATTGTAGCGTTGCTGGGAGCACTTCCTGCTTCCCAGTGTCCATCGGGAAATAGTCTTACAAATATCTGCTGGATGACATTGTTGTTGTTTATTGTGCACTTTTCCCTTATTAACATTATCTTGTCTGTTGTTATCTGCCTGTTCTATAGTCGTGTGATTTCTACGGTGTTCGGTTTACGACACTCTGAGTGAGACTGTAATGTTGAGTATTGACCTCCCGCGATTCCTCTGTCGGAGATAAGTTCATTATAAGCTGTATACTAACTCTTCTATCAAGAGTTCATTTCTTCTCACTACTTTGTGAGTGTCGTAGCGTACCGGCACGCAAGACAGTAATTTGTCTCCGCAAGTATGAGATCCCTGTTGTAAAGTGTTACCGGAAAGGTTTCATGGAAATGACCGCTGTCGTTTTTTTCGGTACCTCACTATATTATTTCAAGCAAAAGTGGCCTTTAAGATCAATTCTTGTATTTGATAATCTAAGAATAAACACCGTATTGGTCACACAACAGCAATTTCAGGGGTTTTTTTTGCTTGCCCTCAGGGCCATGTCTAAAAAGTGAATGAATCCTTGTTTTGCCTTGTCTGTAAAGGCAGTAGCGTTAAATATCTGTGACACTATATGAATAAAGGTGAGGCCAAAACAGGCCGTGTTGACATTCAACAGGTGCTGCCAGGCTGTCACTTTGTGGCTTAGTGAAGGGCATCCTAAAACAAGGACTAGTAAAACAATAACCACTTTATCTGGCAATGTGATTTCATTTTGATACCTTTTTGTAACTGGCTTCCGCATGGATAAATGTATCATATCTAAAGTAGAATGCGGGTGGTATCCGAAAAACGGCAACATCCTGTCAAACTCACATCATCATCCTTCTGCCACTGTATAATAACCATGAGCAGATGGTCTCTGTGCAAGCGAACCCATTCACATCCAATTTGGGTGGAACTTTGTGGTGCCAGTTACATCATTTTTGATTTTCTGAGATTTTGCAGAATGGCAGTCACTCGCCTGCTGAATTTCCAAGTACAAGGCAATATGACATCAAAACTGATCAGAATATTTCATTATATTGCTGTAAATGGCATGGCCTTCCTCTGTGCCATTCTAGCGCAAACAAAGTCCATCAGCCTGTGCGACAACAGAGAATCATCTTTCAGAGGTGAGCGGATGGAGCCAAATACAGTAATCTCTCATTTATTGCAGTTAATTGGTTCCAGACACAACTGTGATAAGTGAATTTCCACATCACTGCCTTTCTTTCCTGCTAAAACTGGGCAGCAAAAGCAATCTACACATCCCAAGTGCTGGTGCCACACCATACCATGTTAAGATAGAACGAACAATGGACGTGCACACCTTTGAAAAGCAGTGGGCTACAAATGATGCGTTCAAGGGAGCACTGACTGTGGGACTTTTTTGGGATTGAGATAATTTTTGAGTTTTTTGAGTCATACGCATTAAGTGTTTAAAACACCATTATCTTGTTGAACGTTGCCACATCCCGGTGTTAATCACCGCCACTTTCCATTAGTCTGGCACTCACAGAAATGTAAGCCACACCCGCGTTGCTTGTTCTTAAACCTAATTGGACATTCAGGTAGGTGCATTCAGTGAGGCAGATTCTGTGGGAAAATTTAGAGTTTTGCTGGAAATTACATTACTATCAAGTTAGTTGAATTCTAAATGGGGACACATTTTACCCAACACACTTACTGAAAATCTCAAGTAGTTTCGAGACACCACATGCCCGAATGAAGTCCCGTGTCAGTGACATAGCCCCCCATTGCTAAGCTATCCATAGCCATGAATACAACCCTAAAAAGTAAACTATCAGAAGAAAAGAGAGTTAAATTCTGAATGAACATTCACAGCCATTTGCAGATGGATAATGAATGAAACAGTTGTTCATAAAAATATCAGCATCTATTATCAAAATAATAAAAACATAAACACAAAAAACGCAATAAATTTTTATTAGTATTAATTATTCAGAAAATGACATTGAAGAACAGGACCAATGGAATGACAACATATTGAATTGCCAGTGATGAGTCACATGATGTAAGCATACACACCGAAATGCAAACATGTGAACTCTGATGGGATTTTTTATGTTAAAAGTTGTCTGTTTTTTTTTTTATTTTACACAAAATCAAAGCCTACATAGTTTAGTGTTGAATGATTTCAAAGTAGGCCTGCACTTGCAATCTGCACTTCTGTTAGTTAAATTCTGTTGCTGTAAAATTGGAAAAAGTATAAACTTTAAAAAGTTTATAAGCTTTGTCATGTTTTGCGCCTCCAGACCTTTTTTCTTTACTGGAAGAGGAAGCAAAAATGGCTCTTTTGATGCTAAAGGTTGCCGACCCTTGGTCTAGAGATGTAAGATTGCTTGTTCGATTGACTATAGGCCTCTTTTTTTGCTTCAGTAAGATAACAACTCCCCAGCCACTCCAAATGCTGTCATCCGTGTATGAACGAGTCGGTTTGTTTCCTTCCATGGCAAGATGTGCCATCGTTGATAAGGAAGTGCTTTTAAGACTGTGAAGATAGGATGGAAGTGTATGGAGAGGAAATTCTAAAATTAACAATTAGAGATAGATCCTGTATCCTGATAGCACTGTATTGATCTGATGGTATGTTTTTCTTTAAAAAAAACAGTCTGAAGATGACAGATCATCTTAAAATGGGAGTCTTGAAGTTTATCCCTCTTTTTGTGGGAGATATGTTCCACACCTACCAGAAGAGAACGCGTGAAAAATTAATGACCCATTATCATTTCTATTTTTAACACATAACTCGCTCCTCCCGCTAATTTAGAATCAACATTTACAATAAAAGTGACTTTTATTCCAGTTTAAGCCCTAACTATGCCTCACACACTTAAGATGCACTTTTAAAATATAAAAGATATATCTACTCACCACCAATGAATGAAATTGATGATCAATAGAACAGATGAATCGGAGTCATTGCTCATTGCACAGCAAGCATGGTGCATTCAAAGACCGCCAATGAAAGGTCTCAAGGCTCGATGAAAGAAACAATATCAGAGAAGCGTAAAATACATAAACATTCAAAAAATGTGGGTTTTGAAGAATGTTTAACACCGTCGCCTCACCTCAATAAGGCTCCATGTTTGAATCAGTAACCTACTGACTCCTTGGATCATCTGCACAAATACAATTTTAAAAGGTAAGTAAATACTCTCTCTGCACATTTCTCCAAAGCCAGAAAATTATCTCAGGCCAAATTGAAATGTCAAGTTGTTCCCTGTAAAAAGGGATCTTTTCACAAGAGTTTGTCTGCTGCAGTGCTCTCGTAAGTGATTATGAACCCCCCCCCTCCTTTTTAAGAGATGTAATAACTTTCTCTGAGTAGTTTTACAGGTTAACAGATGATTGCGCTTTTCAACAGTATCAGATTTGGTACTGAAGTCAGTGCAATACACTTTTGCAGCTTAGTCTTTGTCTCCCGTGGAATCAGAAAGCCGTTATTCAGCATCCCCTTAAAGTCTGGGGGTGAAAAAGTTCAGTGGTCATGAATAAAGAAAAGAGCCACCTGCAGACAACTCTCTGCAGCGTGATGGCACAATTGGTATGACATCATTTTACTGACCTATTTTAAAGTTTAGACATGTATTTGTTCTTTTTGATTGTACAGTTGTCCCTCTTGGTGGTGTGTGATACCACAGATTTTTTTCCGATACCCAGTAAAATTCAGGATGGTATCAGCAATATCGATCTGATACCTATACTTTGTGCCAATTCACTTAATGTGTCTGGTATATTCAAAAAAGTAGTGTATTTCACATCACAGCATAAAGAATACAAGACAATTAATTAATGTAATTAATTAATTAAACTTCCATCCATTTTCTATGCCGCTTATCCTCATTTGGGTCGCGGGTATGCTGGAGCCTATCCCAACTGACATTGGGTGGGAGGCAGGGTACACCCTGGACTGGTCGCCAATCAATCGCAGGGCAGTCAAACAAGCATTCACACTCACATTCATACCCATGGACAATTTACCAATTAACCTAACATGCATGTTTTTGGAATGTGGGAGGAAAGCGGAGGACCCAGAGAAAACCTACACACGCACGGGCAGAACATCCACACAGAGATGCCCAACGGAGATTTGAACCCTGGTCTTCAAAATCTCCTGACTGTGTGGCCATCATGCTAACCAATCAACCACCATGCGGCCTAATTAAGTAAACTTAATTTACATAAATTATTTATTTATTTTAAACCGTAGGGTATATTGAGGTAGCTGGGTTTTACAATTTGAGTTGATTTACAACATTCATTCATTCATTTTCTATGCCACTTATCCTCATCAGGGTCGCGGGTATGCTGGAGCCTATCCCAGCTAGCCCAGCTAATATACAACAACAGAAAAGGACAAAACCATATAAAATATGTGAAAATTCTATCTAACATTTTAAAAGTATGTGAAATATAAAACCATTAAAAAAATAATAAACTATTAAAAAACTAATAAAGTATTACGAATATCTTTCCAATAGGTCATCGTTTTAACAGAGTAACGTTTCAAACTTTAAATCAAATGATAGAAGTAGAAGTGTCAATATTTTGATTTGAGAATCCATTTTAGGGCATGATGATGTGGTATTGGAAATATCCATATTTCAGTATCGATTAGAACATCACTAGTCCCTCACCGAGTTGTGGTGGGGATGGCGATTGTTGTTTTTTTTACACTGTATATTATTTAATAGATTATTAATAAAAGTTATTATTTTTAGTAATAAATTAATGGATAAAACTATATATTAATTAATAAATCATGTGTTTTTGTGTACGTAATACGGCCTATTATTAGTCCAAAATATGGATATTTTATCAAATGCTACATCATATGTTTTGGGTTAAATTAACCACTTTCAAGCATATAAATGGTTATAAGACACAAATTTAAGGCATTCCAAAGACTCATTCAAAGACGATAAGGATAGGTAATATTCCGCACTGGTCTCCGTGTGTTATAGTCTACACCAGTCTCTAGGTGTCAGTATTGTACTGTTACTGTAATGTTTGGTGAGGCACACACACACAACTTGATTAATGGCAGGTTTGAGTTATCTCAAAACGGGCACAGTAATCCCTATACAAATATATTCCATTTATAAATATGGAATCCCAGCATCTCACCTGTTGTGTTAGCTTTGTATTTTAGTACATCTTGTTCAAATACCATCTGGTTGGAGTTAAACATGTATGTTATTTTTTGGAATTGTAATAGAATCAGAATTAGAATCAGAAAAAACGTTATTGCCATTGTAAGTGAACAATTCACAAACTACAAACTTTCTTTGGTGACTTTGGTGAGAGTTCTAAGTAAACATAGAGCATTAAATAAACATAGAACTAACACTAACTAAACATAGAACCCTGAGTAAAAAGTTGAAATCACTGATAAGTAAAGGCATGAGGGTGTTTTTAGTGCAGGTATTATAAGGTGCCAATAGTACTGGCTATAAAGTGACCATAGTGCAAATGTTATAAAGTGTTTATGAGTTCAACAGCAGCAGGAAACAAACTGTTCTTGTGGCGAGAGGTTCTGGTCCGAATGGACCGTAACCTTCTGCCAGAGGGGCAGTGGCTCAAATAGTCCATGTCCAGGGTGGGAAGGGTCAGCAAGTATCCGGTGGACGTTTCCCCTAATGCTGGCCTTTGTCCAGTTGTGGTGCGCTGTGATGCACCGTCGCTGTGCATCCAGACCAGGTCAAGCCTTGCAGGAAATTCTGTAAGCTCTTGTCTTGTTTCTGTGACTGACATTCATGCATATGGATTTTAGAAATCTGTCTCTCTTGTCTTTCCAAACTGCATTGTTTAGAGTGGAAACACAAAGGATATCAAGGGAATTGAATTCTTCCGAGAGCAGTGGAGATGCACTGGCGCTCACTGAATGGGGAAAAAACTATGAGTGTTTTATGCACAGTTCAAATAGTGTGAGATCAAGATGAGATTTGGAGTATTGCCCATAAAGTCTCCAGCGATTTGCATGCAGTGTAATCATAGGATTCTATCAAGCACTTTTCCTCACCCCTGCTTGTCACACACACGCCACACTTCAGACAGTACAAAATATAAAAAAATGATGCTTACAGTGTTAACCCCTTTAAAGACACTATTAATACACTTTTTTAACAGCAGTGTGACGTGGAAGGAGTTTTCCAGGAAAAACGGGAGAGTTGACAGGCATGTGACGGAGTGTGACGTTTCACGTTGCACACTCATGTCTCCTGTCACTGCCGTGTTGAAGCTACTGCCACTATTACAGGTACTACATGTACATAGGCTTTCCCCCAGGAAAATTAGGGCCCTAAGCAGAATTTTATTTCGAGGGCTCCCGTATCACATTACCAAATGATTGTGTCAGAATTAGGGCCATTGCAAGGAATTCTGGGCCCCATGAAAGTAATCACATTGAGTCACCCCTTGGCAGCTGTGATGACTGCATTTGTAGGACTTACATGATCCATTAAAGGTTGTTTGACTTAAACCTGAATCTAGTGCAGCTATAACCAAATGATACGGGCCCACTGATGGACCTTTACGGGCACACGACCAATTCAAGTGAATGGGAATTATAGCCATAACATATAATCATGCTCGTGGACCGATCGCAGCAACAGTTTGAGGGCGTAATTACTTCATTTATTACAGTTACGTGACAGCAAACATTATCCAGCCATTTTCCATGACGAAAACATGGAACAGTGGGGAACTTTACCAGGAGTGGCCAGCCAACTAAAATTACCCCAAGCAACAACTTATCCAAGAGGTCACAAAAGACCCAACACACAGCCACATTTCAAAAATAACATACCAACATTAAAATATGGTGGCGGTAGTGTGATGGTCTGGGGCTGTTTTGCTGCTTCAGGACTTATAAGACTTCCTGTGATAAACTACGAATTCTGCTGTCTACCAACAAATCCTGAAGGAGAATGTCCGGCCGTCTGTTGGTGACCTCAAGCTGAAACAAACTTGGGTTTGTCACGATCTGTATGTTTGTCTTCGTGACAGTGTTGCTTTTGTTCCTTTTTTTTTGCCTCATTTTCTGATTTGTACTCTTATTTTGGTAGTACTTCCCGTTCTGTTCCACTCAGTTTCCGGTTAGCTTTACTTTTTTCATTCTTTCGCACCTGCTTCTAATTTGTTTGCCAGTATTTAGTTCAGCTGTGTGCTTGGCCACTTGTCGGTTCATTGTTGTGTGTTGTTTTTCTCCGTTGTGACTTGACGCTCTTATGTTCCTGCCCCTGCCTTGCAGCACCTCAATTAATGATTCCTCCAAATTACCTGCCGGACGTCCAGCTCTCAGCATCCTCGGGGTCGCTACACCATGCCGCGCCGAGCGCAACATAACAGGGTTCTGCAGCAGCACAATGACCCAAAACACACTAGCAAGTCCACTTCTGAATGGCTAAAACTTTTTTCTTGACTTTTTTGACTTTGACTTTTTTCTTGCTTAATAATAAAAAAATGTCATTTAAAACTGCGTTTTGTCATCAGTTGTGTTGTCAGTGACTAATATTTCAATTGCTGATGTGAAACATT
>QODF01000041.1:5055059-5065440 GCA_024372805.1 Oostethus manadensis
TGCCTTACTCCTTACTGAAAAAAATTATATTATTTGCTAAACAGTACAATACAGAGAGAAATATCATGAGACACCATGCATTTTGTTTGCTCATCTTTAAAAATTAAATATGTTCTGTAATCCCTCACTGACAGATGATTTGTCATGGAATAATTAATAAAGGAGAAAGAGTGTGTCATTGATTGATTTCCTCTCCTGGATCAGAGTGTGTGTCTGCTGATTGGAAATATAGATAAGATATTTAAATAAATTGTGGCTGACTGCTCCCCAAAGACCGATCACTTTGAGCGAAGGGCGACTGGGTCAAATGTGTGTGTATAATGAGAAATATGATGATGATATATGGCACCTTGTTTAAATACGCATTAAGTAGCTTGACATTGAGAAACCAAATCTCTTTCCACCATAACAATGTACAGTAAATCAGCAATATAAGGAAATATTGCACTTCAGCAGAAATGTGCAGGAAAAGGTTTGGATTGTAATTCAAGTTGAACCAGTACGTCTGACATGAGTTTGGTACGCATAATTATTTTGTAGACTAAGTAAAAATCAAAAGTTTAGCCAAGGAAGATATTTACAGTATTGTATCACCATTAAGAGAGAGGTTGACCCTGAGGTATCGCTGCAAGTTTTATTCGATTTTTTAACTTCATTTTATGAATACAAAGCATTCATGAGCAATTATTCATTTTATTATTATACTTCCCCAGTTTTTACTTTCACTAGTTTTGTCAGTTTTGCCAGAGCAGCACAGGTTCTGGTCTAGTTTATAACACAGTTGCACCACAGTCGTCACAACAGGCAAGACAGTACCTCCCCAGTAGGTAATTGGTAAGGTCATAAATCATTTAAAGACATACAGTACTCAGAAACTGCCTTGACTAAATGCAGTGTACTCTCATTTGTCTAGCTGACACAATGGTCATTCTAAGAACAGAAATACCCTACTCTTTCTTTCAGATCAGAATTTCCTCTTGTCCCTTCTTGACATGATTATTCTCTGTCTATACATCTTCCAATGCGTCTGTCTAAAATTCTCACCATGTATAAAGTGTTAGGAGATTCACCCAGGATTGCAATGAAAGATGAAAATAGATGGCTGGTCTTTTAAGCTCTAACGACAAATACAGACATTGTGCCATCTATCGACCACTAATGGAAATTGTTGCATGGGAGAGCATGCAATGCTCTTTTCAAACACGTGATGGCAATGCACTACACCTATTGGTTTGATGAATAAACTCTAAATTGTCCTTAGGTATGAATGTGAGCGTTTTGACTGGCGACCAGTCCAGATGGCACCCCGCCTCCCGCCCGAAGTCTTCTGGGATAGGCTCCAGCATACCCGCGACCCTAATGAGGATAAGCGGTATAGAAATGACAAAACGTATGTACAATCACAATAATAATAAATTGCAGGAGATTATAGTTAGAGCACACGTTTGACTCTGGATTTTTGTATATGTAGGCACCCTATTTATATAGACAAACTTGTTTGTACCGACTTTAGAAGATACACCTACACAATAAAATGACACCCGATACAGGACCTGTGCCCATAATCCTGCCACAGTTATTTGGTTGATTATTGCTGTCAGAGGTTTGGCCAATCATTCTACATATGTACCACTCACTGTTCACGTTTATTCATTACAGTACTGTATTACCAGTAGATTACTTCTCAAATGCACCGATTCTGCACACTTGAATAAACCATATCCATCTCGACTTGCTGTGTTTGGAGGCAGAGGGATGCTGAACCTTGATCCCCAAAACACCATCCCCACTGTCAAATTAGGAGGTGGAAGAATTCGCCTTTGGTGTTGTTTTTCTGCTAAAGCTGTAGGAAGACATCCACGCATTAAGGGGACAATGAACGGTAGCAAAGAATCTCGAATGAAGCTCCTGGCCTGAGCCAGAGGGGTCAGGGATGGCTTTTCCAACAATGGCTCCAAAAATACGGCCAAGTCTTTTAACAACACGTACTTTGGCTTTCATTCAGTCCTCCATTTAACTTGATGTCAATTTCTCAGTTGGCAACCCAAGTCCTACTGCTTCTGTAAGTCGCGTGCTTTCTAGGCGATGTCGTCTTTGCGTTTTGTCTGATGCTCACAGATGTGGACCTTTGTTCCGTTCCGCTTGCTTCTCTGCCTCAGCAATGCCACTTTTATCTTCTAATTGACAAACTTTATGACGATGATTTTTGGAATACATAATTGACATCCACATTGTTTGACAAAAGTTGGCCGCCTGCTGCTCTGTTGAAACAACGACATCTTGTTCTCCTCTGTTATCAGCTGCTCTGGCATAAAACCTGTGAGTAAAGTGGAGCCCAGCCACATGTATTTAAAATATGTCTGATCTCATTTAAACACAAATATATTAAAAATAAGTCAGTATTTATTGTTAAGACTGGCAACCGTACACTGTAAACAATAATTCATATGTGATTAAAATAAAGCAGATGCATTAAATCATCTGGCATAAGGAGTTTGCATGCCTTGAGGTGTGCAGGCTACAGATAATTCTATTAGATCACAAAAGTGACCGCAATACACATGTTTTTGTCCTTTCACATTGTTAGTCAATACATTGGCATGATTAGTCACACACCAAACACTTCAGCAACATGTCAAGACAAGTTATCTGCAATTGTCTTTCACAATACCTGCATTCTGAGAACAATGATTGAACTGGGTAACTGTGTCACAGGCTGATGAAAGGTTATTATTACTGTTATTCAGAAATTATAATAAAAATAATATGAATGGTCATGAGCTTTGGGTAGTGACCGAAAGGACAAGATGGCGGGTACAAGTGGCGGAAATGAGTTTTCTCCGCAGGGTGGCTGGACTCTCCCTTAGAGATAGGGTGAGAAGCACTGTCATCCGGGAGAGACTCGGAGTAGAACCGCTGCTCCTCCGCATTGAGAGGAGCCAGATGAGCTAACTCGGGCATCTGGTTAGGATGCCTCCCAGACGCCTCACTGGGGAGGTGTTCAGGGCACGTCCGACCGGTAGGAGGCCTCGGGGAAGACCCAGGACACGCTGGAGAGACTATGTCTCTCAGCTGGCCTAGGAACGCCAGCTGAGAGAAGAGCTGAACGAAGTGGCCGGGGAGAGGGACGTCTGGGCTTCCCTGTTTAGGCTGCTTCCCCCGCGACCCGACCTCGGATAAGCGGAAAAAATGGATGGATGGATATTACCAGTAAATAAAAATGTTATTAGATATTACACTAATTTGCTTTGTCACTTGAAACACAAAGCTGATATGTGGATGTTTGGTTCAGATAGCTTAGGACACTAATTCTCAACTGGTGAGTCGTGACCCAAAAGTGGGTGACAGAGCCGCTTCAGGGGGTCGTGGGTCTTTGCCTTGGCAAAAAATATATATATAAAAATGCAATGACTGGATGTCTGTGAATGCGCCACAACAGTCTCCTGTGTGCTATAGGCCTTGTACGTCGCAGTGAGGTGCCCACCCAGGAAGCCACATAACTGTTGCAAACAGTCTCTTTATATATGACATATATCAGAGCTTTGAGTTGTAAAATGTCCACTATTTGTAATTGATGAGCAATTGGGCATCTCTGTGTGGAGTTTGCATGTTCTCCCCATGTGTGCTTCGGTTTCCTCCTGAAACTCCGGTTTCCTCCCACATTCCAAAAACATGCATGTTAGGTTAATTGGAACCTCTAAATTGTCCATAGGTATGAATGTGAGTGTGAATGATTGTTTGTCTGCCCTGCGACTTGACTGGCGACCAGTCCAGGTTGTACCCCGCCTCTCGCCTGAAGTCAGCTGGGATAGGCTCCGGCATACCCCTGCAACCTTACTTGGGATAAGCGGCATTGGAAAATTGATGGATGGATGTATCACCAGGGTAAGTGGCACCAGGATCCTTCAATTTCTCTGTGTGGCTCCTGAATTAAATGAACAGAAGATCCACCAATCAAAATGGTTCATTCTAAAAATATTTGGTGAACAGGGTTGTGTGCATGTTGTGTGACACAGATTCCTTGCATGGAAATTACATTTTAAACATATCCTGCTGAAATGTTTACTTAATTACCTTATACATTAAAAATACACAAAACGACATTTGAATTGCTTTTGAATAGACAGGAATAATTTATTTGCCAAAAGAAAATTGCATTTTGTGGTTACTCCAGATATTATTCATTCCGCTTATCCTCATTAGGGTCACGGGGATGCTGGAGCCTATCCCAGCAGACTTTGGGCGAGAGGCGGGGTACACCCTGGACTGGTCGCCAGTCAATCGCAGGGCACATATAGACAAACAACCAGTCACACTCACATTCATACCTATGGACAATTTAGAGTCACCAATTAACCTAACATGCATGTTTTTGGAATGTGGGAGGAAACCGGAGTACCCGGAGAAAACCCACACACGCACGGGGAGAACATGCAAACTCCACACAGAGATGCCCAACGGAGAGTTGAACCCAGGTCTTCAAGATCTCCTGACTGTGTGGCCAATGTGCTAACCACTCAACCACCGTGCGGCCCACTCCCGATATTATCTATTCCAAAAGCATTTTCAATGTATATTTGTCTTTTATTTAAATATGGTCTCAGGGCAAGTACAATTTACTTTGCAACTGCATTCTTCCGTATTTTGTTGATGGTTTATACATACAAATGCATTAATATTATTAATTATAATGATTATTTAGGATTGACAGAACTGCACACTGGTTTGGAATAGTCGGGCCAAAAAATAATGTCTTGAGTGCAGACTACGCAGGCATGTAACCTTTTTGAATGGTTTTCTGTCACGTCATAGCCTTTATATTCTTTATGAGAAAGCAGGTCACATTGGAAGAGAGAACTGCCAACAAAAACACGTGACGTCACTTCTCAATACTTCATTTGCAATCAATAAATACAGGTGAAAAACGTATGCATGGTATGCATTTGTGTGCGGCATTTGCAAACCCCCACCCGCCTGTAGTGGCATGCCCCGCCCAGACTACCAGCATCTCGGTCACTGGCTGCAGAGAGGACTCGGGAGTCTGGAGAAGCAGGGCAGGCAGCGCACACTTCGCAGGCTCCCGCGGACGTCCGACACTAAGCTAAAGCTGCTCCCTCGGCAGTGGAGGTGATGATGGCGGCGGCAGTTGAGAGAGGAGGAGGCGCCCGGGCCGCTTTCCTGAGCCCAAACAGCGGTGCCGGTTGTGTACCAGTACCGACAACGCTCCCCGCCGGAGCCCTAGCCGGGGCTGTGGTCCTGGGCTCGGGCTCCGGTGGCATGCCCGTTCCCATGAACCTCTTTGCGACCTGGGAGATAGACAGATCGTCCCCGAACTGTGTGCCGAGGTAAGGTTGACGCGGCGGTGTTGGCTTTCCTATCCCGAACCGCAATCTGGGTCTGCGATAGTCCATAATGTTGGATAAACAACGCCCTCTGACTAACGTGAAGCGGTGGGAAGGAGCAACCATGCTTTTCAGCTTTGCCGCTAGCTGTTAAGCTAACTAGCAAGTTGGCTAACGCTAACGCTACAAGCCAACCTCGCCGGTGACAACACTTTATTGTCACAGTTAAACGTGAGTGCTTCTGAGCCATACATATCCAAAATGGACGTTCTTGGTATTTGTTACAATTGTGATGATTCAGCGTTTAAAATCGTAATCCGGCAGACATGGTAGTGAGTGGCCGGCAAAGTTGGGCTAACTAGTTTATCTAACGGTTGCGGTTGCAAATCTGTGTTGACGTTTTACGTCTGCGGTGCGTTGAGATCCGTGTTTTTGCGTAAAGCCTCCGCGCCAAGCTACGCGGCAATACGATGGCACGAGCGCCCTCTGACCCCCTTCACAGCACGTAGTTGGCATTTTGTAGCAGCGAAACTGCTAAAACAATGGCGTTAACGCGGCATCTGGTGCAACACGATTTAACGATTGTGTTGACGCCAGGCCGGTGCACAATTTATTTTCAACAGCACCGTGCATTAGTATGCATCGCCAGTGAGCAGGCACACTGCTGCCACCTGACCAGAAGCCTCTCTGGGGCTGAGGGAACATTAATCAGCTTTGACCTAGTTCTGTTCTACTCACTGGGGGGAAAGTGGGCTTGCAAGGGGAGGGTTTTCTCCACTCTGGATGTTGGCACGCATGTGTGTGTGTTTGCTTTTCGACTGTATGCAAGCAAGTGTGAATGGAGTCATAACATGTGAATAACATGCATTATTTACTGCAGGGATGATGGGTTGTTAACATTCAGCTCAGATGATGTAAAACAAAGTGAGACAAATACCATATTCAGTGCTTTCCCTTCATTAGTTGTACTCTGATGCACTTTGTAGGAATAAGATCACATTTTGTCGTTTTCCGTTGTGAAAATCATAATACAATTTCTCTCTCTGTGTGTTTGTATTTTGCCTTCTTACTATACCTTGTTTGTTTCTTGGAAGAAATTTGATGGGTGGCTTCTGTATGAACAAAAAGCTCCAAATCGATTTTTTTGCACGCACAGCACCAATGTGACCCAAGGAAAAATTAATTATAGATTGCAACTTGGATGTGATGGTTCACAAATTGCACTGTATATTCTACACAAATTCGGCATATTGACGACTTGTACTATAGCTATAGATGTAGTCCAAACATAAGAGTTAGGCTGACATGATGTGCAGAGGATTAAAACTACACTATGATGAAATGAAGGTTGTGGAGATTGGAGCTGAGCACAATAACGGATGAATCAACCGTTAAGAATTCTGTCAATTGTGTATAGTTGATTTATTGATTGCTGATTCAGCCTTAACTCATTTGCGGCCGATATAACAGCATGGTGTTTGGTGTCCGGCGACCCGGACCCGGATAAGCGGTGGAAAATGGATGGATGGATGGATGGATAACAGCATGGTGTTTGCAATAAAATGCCGCATTCACACAGACCTCCATTATGCAAACTCCAGATAGCTTATATATGAACCCGACTGGCATGGAAGTAGAATTTCAGAACATTCAGATAGAGATTGGTAGATAAACATACTTGTATTTTTTGTGTTTTAAAAGATTATACAACAATAAATATTATATGGAATTGGGCTATTTACAAGTTCTATAAACCATTTATAAAACAGCAAATTGTGCAATACATAGTGCACATTGTTTATTATGGATTTTTTCTGTGTTTACTGTAAGCCTCAAGTAACATGCTTCTGTAGTTGTTACAAGAGTCTCAATAATTAATCTATGAATCAATGATTAATCAATTACCCATTAATCAACAACTATGTTTGTTATTTCAATAATATTTAATATTATATTATTTAATTGTTATTTATTTAATAATTATATTAATAATATATTAATATTTATAATTAATTTATATTATATATTTATTCCGCGACCCGGACCCGGATAAGCGGAGGAAAATGGATGGATCGATGGAATATTTATTATAATATTCATTCAGTCATTCATTTTCTGTACCGCTTATCCTCATTAGGGTCACGGGGATGCTGGAGCCTATCCCAGCTGGCTTTTGGGCGAGAGGCGGGGTACACCCTGGACTGGTCGCCAGTCAATCGCAGGGCACATATAGACAAACAAACATTCACACTCACATTCATACCGATGAAGAATTTTAGAATCGCCCATTAACCTAACATGCATGTTTTTGGAATGTGGGAGGAAACCGGAGTACCCGGAGAAAACCCACAACCACACGGGGAGAACATGCAAACTCCACACAGAGATGCCCAACGGAGATTTGAACCCAGGTCTTCCAGATCTCCTGACTGTGTGGCCAATGTGCTAACCACTCAGTCACCGTGCGGCCTATTATAATATTATATAATCATATTATTTAAAAAGATGAATACACTTTATGAGAACTACAGTGGCACAGCATAATATCAATCACTTACTCTCCTAATTGCAGTACATGACATGACATGAAATGAATGGTGTTCATTGATCAATAATGTGTCACGGAATATAAGTACCTGTATGTATTAGAAATATAGGTTGGTCTTCCAATTATTTTTACCGTGGCATATTAGTTTTCAAGAGCACAACGTTTCAAATGTTATTTTAGACGGTATGTTTTTGCATCCATTATCCCTTACGGGTGTGAAAGGTCTTTCATGGAGCCCAACCCAAGGCTCGTTCAGGGAGTCTGCCTTGGCATGAATTCAGGGGCTGGGTCATTTTCTTTGCAGCTGTTTTCTACTAGCCTGTGTGTGTGTGTGTGTGTGTGTGCCTGTCCAGCCAAGTTGTAAGGTCTCAAATGAGGGCACAGCTGGCAGCTTTTGGCAGTTTTCTTAAGCATGGTTCTCTAAATTGCTACAATAATCAATTATTTTATTTTTGCTTTATTATTGTTTTTCAATGTCCAGTGGTGAGCGCAAGTGTATCTAATGTTTGGGTTGGTAAGAAGAAATCAAAATAAATCAAATGAATGTTTTATTGAACAACTTTCATTATTTATATACTGTATAATAAACAATTGGTGTATGCTTGGTGGGATCAATGGTTGTCTATGATTCGGTATTTGCTGGAGTAGCATGCAGTTTTCTCTGCTGCATATTTTTTTGTCTTCCATTTGAGATCTGTGTGATCCACTCCCTCTCACAGATTTCATCTGTTTAGTTGTTTGTTGTGTCTTGAGACAATAAATGTCAACACTGACTCGTTCATGTGTGTTTCTGCGTGTCTTTTATGATGTTCTATTCTTGGAAGGATTTTTATTACAGAACTGCACCGTAATCTGTTCAAATACAACAAGGTATTGTTGGTGTTGAGTATTTTTTAATGAACAAGGCAGTTTATTATTATTTTGTCCTTTTGGCAGTGTGAAACAAATGCTCAGGTCAAGGTAGTGCAGAAGCATAGTCAGTATACTGAATGTGTTGCCCAGTTTTTCCTCAACAAATAGCTGACATGAGCTTTCTGAGCTTTGTTGTTGTTGCTGAGTAACCAAGGACAGTTAAGAGGAAAAATTGTCTTCATTACTTGAGCAGGCATTATTTATGGAATTATTTTTTTTTGCTACACTCCATGTATTGCAGGATTTCTGCCACAGGCATGACTTACCAAGTGAAAACAAAACGTGATAGATAGATAGATTATTTATTAAGTTGCATGGCTAATTTTATCAAACATGAGTAAACATTCAAAGCAGCAGTGTGTCGATCTGACAGCTGTGCTTGTTTGTACAAGTACAAGACAGTTAAATGTTTGGGTCCATGCTCAAGCACCTTTCCCTGCAGTACAGTTTGTGGAAGCTCTAAAGATGAATGGCAAATACGTTGTCCAGTTTGCAATGTTTCCTCTACGTTTAAAGAATTTGAGGTGCAAGGGGCATCCCCCACACACACACACGTTCACACATAGACGACTGACAATCGGCAAGGAGCGCTGGCATTCATCATCTTGCAGGAGGAGGAACTTTATTAATTTATTGACTTTTGACTTGTTGTTATTACGTGGAAGAATGTACTATTGAGCGAGCGTGTACCTATTTGACTTGATGGACTCTCTTGTTTATTTATATCCAAAAGGTCCCCCGTTAACGATCCACAAAGAATGGTATTTACGAATTGGGATTTACATTTTTTGCAGTCTTGCTGCCCTAATAAGACTCCAGCTTTACCATATGTATCGTCCCTTGTTACCAAAGCTATTCTATGGTATTTTTACCATTAATGGTGGTTACCTTATTCAGATTTGTGTGTGAAAAAAGTGAAATGCATAAAGTACGTTACTCCTTCACTTTTTCAAGTTAAGTGTTTTATTGGTATTTAAATTTTGAATACACTTGTATGATTGTTGAGAATGTTTTGCTCTGAATTTTGCTTAAAATTACAGTTTTTATGATGGCGACAGTTTGATCTTGGAACTGGTCGTTTCTATTTGAATGGGGGACATAATTATAAAATCAAAACAAATCAGTTTGACCAGCACCCTAAAAGGAATGAGGTTCTATTTTAGAGGTTCCAGTGCATTTTATTTTTATCAATATATGCTTGGGTCATATTTTTTAAATATATATTTTTTAGGTCAAATGATTACAATGTTTAATTGGATTAGTTACGTTTTTCAAATTAATTGATCACAATTAGTCACCATGTCACACTGACTAAATGACAGGGCAGGAGTATATGTATTTGTATGTATTAAAAGTGTGAAATTAACTGAAAATTTAAATAAAGTTAAGAGATGGCACACACGTCTGGAAAATCAAGTTTAATATAAAAATATTTGAATCACACTTTAAATGTGTTATGAGCAATGAGCAGTTGCATTCAAAGACACCACGTAATTTAAGTTGAATTCACATGTTTGAGTGTTTTGAGTGAATTTTCTGGGATTTCTGAGCATAATTAAATGCAGCAATTCATACTTGC
>QODF01000041.1:5066122-5155952 GCA_024372805.1 Oostethus manadensis
GCACAGCTCTCTTTTCACCACGACAGATCGGTGCAGAGTCCGCATCACTGCAGACGCCGCACCAATCCGCCTGTCCATCTCGGGTTCCATCCTTCCATCACTCGTGAACAAGACCCAGAGGTACTTAAACTCCTCCACTTGAGGCAGGACCTCATCCCCGACCCAAAGTTGGCACTCCACCCTTTCCGGGCGAGAACTCATCAAATGTAATTAAAACTTACAGTGAGGGAGTGTTCAGGGTGAAACTGTTTTAAACCACTTCTCTAAAAAATAAAAAAAGGAAACTGTTGCATAGATATCAGACTGATGTTAAATACAGTATTATGCAGATATCTGAGTGTTGTGACTTATGTGTGGGAAGTATGTGTGGGTGTCAGATGTATCAAAACCAAATGAGGTGGGGAGCAAATTACATGGCAAAAATAGTATCCCTAAGCTGAGCGTGCAGATATCAACAAAATTATTTTAAATTTTCCTGTGACGTTGATCTGTGGTGACAAGAGCTTTCTTTTTTCTGGGGCCCAAGATAACCCTTCTGCCGACTACGTAAAAGAGTTTTATCTCTGTCGTAAATAGGTTTACATGTCGCGTAATGTCTTCAGCCCTAAATCTATCCAATTTCTATACCACTTGTCCTCATTTCAGTCACGGGTGAGCTGCAGCCTATCCCATCGAGAGGTGCCGTACACGCTGGGCTGCTCGGCAGCCAATCGCAGGACACGTTGAGACAAACAACTATTGACACTCATATTAACACCTATGGACAATTTGGATTCTCTAATCGATCTAATATGCTTATTTATGAAATTTGTGAGGAAGCCACAGTACACTGCAAGGTTCCGCTGAATTTGTCAATTGAATTGATTCCATAAAGCTAAAATTTTAACACTAAACACATTTTTATTGTTTTACAATGATAGCTTTATATGTAGAAAAATGCATAATAAAAAATGATGCATGAAATGGATAAAAAAACATTTAAGGTCTTATCCTTCACTGAAGGCATGAATCTTGACTTGACTTGTCCCAAAGACATGATGTGGCAGCGAAATCAAAATCATCAGAAACACGACCCTGCCTCCTCCCGAACTAAATATATCGAAATAGCGACTTGATACACCGGAGAAAGTTGGCAAAAAAATTAAAAACTGAATGGCAGATAAAGGCATCCGCTTGGTTTAGCAGAGCATGCTAGTGCGACTGTGTTTGTGCAATTTGGGGTGTATTAGTGTGTTTACACCATTCATCCATCCGTTTATCAATTTTCTATACCGCTTATCCTCATTAGGTTCGTGGGTATGCTAGAGCCTATCCCAGCTACAACGTGTTGTGTTTTTCTGCTTGCTTACACTTAAAATGCTAAAACGCTTAGAATGGGCGTTCTACTATGCCCGCTGACGTGCAAATTATGAGTGAAGTCAAGACGAGAGGCATGTTTATTCTTGCTCCCAGCTCATCTTAGCCATCAGGCATTCTCAAACACACTCAATGCACTTCCTTCAAAATAACCGCTCTGTTCGCCACATACCATCTAGTTTATCCAACAATCTAATTTCTAATCTAACATTAATAACACAATTGGAATTGCATTGATGACTAAGTCATCCTTAACCACAAACCCTTGCATGGCAGTTTGTTGAGGGTTTTGTAACAGTGTACAGAGGCCGACATCCCATTAGAAAGATTAGCCAATCGATATCTGTTTCTAAATTACTGGGCAAAATTGTCCAATGATGTATTATATCAACAATTTTTTGCATTGAATTAACAGACATTTTATTTACTTTCACCAAAGTACACATTCTATGCTGGTAAAAAAATGTGTAAAATGTAAAAAAAACATTCATTCATTTTCTATGCCGCTTATCCTCATTAGGGGAATTATAAAAACTTAAATGAAAACATTTAAATTTGGGAACAAAAATAACACAGATATCATAAGGACCTACACCTTCCTGTTTTTCCATGAGTTATGTCTTGAATTAAATAGTGTTTCTCACCTCAATAACCAAAATAGAGCCAAAAAAAGCTATTTGATAAAGAAGGTGAGAAAGATAAGAAGTAAATCATGGCAAAACAGGAAGGTGGTTTCTGTGTTGGTCTTGCTTGCCACATTGTGTGCTTGGGAACAGTCACAGTCTTCAGTGAAGGTAAAAAGTAACCTAAAGGGGTCTAATTTTGTGTCAGCTTGGCGCAGGCTGCGCAGTGGTAATTCCGTTGTGACACAGTGCACAGCAAATTTGGTAATTTGGTAGACCGAGGCGCGGCGCAATGGGTGCGACGGCGCAGCAGGGGCAGGTGCCGACTGATTCAACATGGCGTAATGACAATTTTATGCCGAAGGTGCGCTGAAAGCTCGCCAGATCCAACCTGGTCTTCTTCTTCTGACATAATTTTTTATTGATTTGGATCCCATGTGCCCTGCGATTGACTGGCGACCAGTCTAGGGTGTACCCCGCCTCCCGCCCAAAGTCAGCTGGGATAGGCTCCAGCATACCTGCGACCCTAATGAGGATAAGCGGCATAGAAAATGAATGAATGAATGGATCCCATGTAAGGGGATAGAATATAGAGACTCATGTGTATGTCAGGGTACATTTTTACTGATAGAGGCTCTTTGTGTGTATTGTATTGTGAGTTAAAAGAGAGTATAATAAAAGCTGTATTCATGTCTTTAAAGAGTGCTATCTGTAAGATGAGAGCTTTAGAGCTTCAACTGTATGAATTATTTTATTTTGCTTTCACCCCCCTTGCATTTCAAGCCTTTGGGCATTGTCCTCTTAGTACGGCATTGCTGCAGTAATCTGATTTTATAAGAGGAAGGGAAGCGATAGTATCAAATGGTGCACACAGACAACTGACAGTGGTAATCCACTGCTTCCTGAATCATAAACACCCCCATAAGCCATCTTTAGTGCCCTTTTAGAATGGTGATACAGGCACAAATGGCAGCCGTATAAAAATCATGCGGATCACATCACTTTTTTGGGATCATTGAATTTTTTTGACATCTTCTTGGCTTTTGAACGTTTGGGAATACAGCCGGACAGGGTTCTAAAACATTTTTTGTCTTAAGGGAAAAGCCAAAGAAAAATTAAAATGTGGCTGAAGGTAAACCCAAGAGCTTCCAAGATTTGATGAGGACTTGCAAAAAGATGACATTTTTGCGGGACGCCCTGCGTGTTTGACTTTAGTCGTATTTGATTTGTCAGTTATGACTGTTCCTCCTTGTCTAACTTTGCCCTGAAAATCCTTTAACTGACTTCATGCTTGCCTCCATGGTGTTCACCCACGTCTCCAACAGTGGACCCATCACCATCTTTGCTCTTCCCTTTTTCATGCTTACTTCCAGTGAAATGTGTCAAAATTCACGTGGTTTCCTTGCTCTCCCTTCCTGGAGAAAGAGGAATTTCCTCAGGGAGCGTTTCACATTCCTGGCAACTTGGAGTTGCTGGGATGGTTTGCCTTGCTCCACCCCCACCAGCCCTTTTTGCCAACACCCCCTTTTGCGTTCCATTGTTGACCAACAACCTGCACCCTTGGAGCTGGAGCAGGATTGGATCTGCAGTTTGCCTCTTTTTATAAAAAATATTCCTAATCTTCTCAGAGCTTGTGAACAGACACGCCCTCTTTCTTGAATTCATAAAGGGAAAAGTCCCCCTACCCCAGCCTTGCCTAGACCCCAGAATGGGATGAAGTTCAGATTTTTTGTGGGGGAGGATAATGGGGTAGTTGCAAAGAAAACCTCTACCTTGCATTTTTTGTCTCTTGTCGTTCAAATCTTATACGATTCTCTGTTTTGTTCTTGCTCTAGGTAGATCACACCTCTCCCATGCTGGCATTTCCTGAGTAGGATGTGCCAGTAACAACACATGGACTATTACATTAGATAGAACACTCATGCGTGGATGAATGCAAACACTTGACAGACCAGCTGAAAACAAGCTGACTGGTTTTTGTCATAATATGAATTCTGTCAGTTAGGGCTGTGGCTAAAATATAAGACATATTTAGTGTTATTTCATTATTTTTTGTTAAGTATATAGTACCACATCTGTTCATTCATAGATTTGATGCCTCAGCAAGAATCGGCAATGTAAATAGAAATTAAAATATAAAAACATGAAAATAAATCAACTATTTTAGGTATCTGCTTTTTCCCCCGATAATAAAAAAACGATTAAAAAAAAACTGCTGTATATAGGCCTATGGCCTCCCGTATGAGACATTTTACCGGAGCGTAAATGATGACCTGATGAAATCGTATCATGAAGTGTGTAAACAAGTGTGCAGTAACAAACTTGGGCACACTGTACTTGACTAACCTTATGTCTGTGATTTGGAATTATTTCCACGTGTCTCCTTCAATAATTAAACTTGTGATTTGCAATTACTGCAAATCGTTGGTTATGCGATGCAGAACCTCAAAAAAGAAAAATACAAAAAAAAGACCACCCAAAAGCCATGAATCAGAAAATCATGGAGTTTATCGCACTGGATAACCAGCCCTTTCCTAATGTGCAAGAGGCTGGATTCACCAAACTTGTGGAGTTCCTTGAGCAACGATTTGCCATGCCCGATTGCAAGCATTTCTCATTTGTTTGCTTAACAATGTTGATTACAGCCACTTTGAGAAGATAATTGCTGATGCTGTTTCCATTAGCTTCACAACAGATATGTGTTAATTCCACGACAGAAGATCTATGATATCACACATATCAGTATTGTTATTGGTTGATACTGTATCGCGATTTGAAATTTTGAGTTGGACAATATTGGCATATTTGATATTGAAAAGCCAACATTGCGTTGCATAATTTTGATCATGTGCGCTGCTTTTTGGGGTTTGGCTATAATCATCTGTTCTGCTCCAGTGTTTGTAATGACTGCCCTATTTTGGAACATTGGGATGGATTTTGACCAAATATGTGTGAAAATCTGCAAATCTGCAGTGGAATTAAGCAGTGATGGCTCAGGGCAGTTGGCTCCCGCCACATCACATGACTGAGTTGTAGATATGCTTTCATGTTCAGTTTATCACAGCATTTAATTCTGGAACAGCCAAGATGATGCTTGCCTCCAAGCTGAAAAAACATAGTCGCTGAAAACACGCGGTGTGTCATAATCGGCAACATTTTAATTAGGACTCATTTGTTTTCTGCCGTTTATCCATTATTAATTTTCATTTTTACTTGTCCTCCAGTTAGCTACTTTGATGTTCTCCTTTTTTGATTTTGGGATTGACATATGCAATAAGAGTGACTCCTGTAATTGTTAGATGTTAGAATTCAGCTACAGAGACTTCCCTCATTTGCCTTCAGTATGCCTTGAACACATACCGGAGTCACGATATAGAAGTCATGTACAAGTTTCACTTTTGCGTCTCACAGCAACCACGGTGTGTTCAAGGACTGCTGAACAAAATGTGAAAAACATTTACACAGTCACACGACCCAAACATGTAAAAATTGTGGACTATTTATAAATATGATACATGTAGGCTGTACATTTTACCAGGTATTTAGAAATTGTTACCATTTGAAATGTGCTGCCGTGGAGGAAGAAAATAATTTTTTTGACCAAAAATCAACAAATTTGTGGGGAATATTTAGCTGATCCCAGGTATACAAAGGCTCAATTTTTTGTTTTTACCATATTGGTCAGGTTTATACATTTTTTAAGGAATTCTGACATAAATCCAGACAGACATAAAGACAGGAAAAAAACAAGAAATAATACAAATGTTTTAAGAAATAAATTGTGTGAATTTACAAACAGCACTAATTTTATGGCCTGCCCACTTGTCTAATCCCAGACTAACGAGTCTGAACTGTCTGTTTCTGTTTAGATGCCATTGCATAATAAGCCCTACTTCTGTTACTACGTTGTTGTTATACGTTTTGTTTTTTAACGTTGTCGTGCTGCACGTTTTTGTGCTTTATTAGACATTTCTTCATTACTTAATGTGATGGGTTTACTTTAAAATTAATTGGCTGATTTGATTAGCATCTGCAACACTAATAAGAAATGCTACAGATACATATTGTAGATAGATAGATAGATAAATGTTATTAATCTCCTAGAAGGGGAAATTTGTTTTTGCATTAAAACATACACTCATCTTGAACAGCCTTATAAATCGAGCCTTAGTTTGTCTAATACTGTGACTTTTCTGTGGTTTTCACCTCTTTTCTTCCATCACAGTATTGTGATGCAGGTTTATTAAATGACATGTATATGTTTTCATTGCTTGTCTTACCCTTCTTTGAGAGGTTAGTATGTCATGTTTTGTGACACAGTAATCTTTAGTTCAACCCAAGGTTAACTCCTTAACCCACAAATCGTGCTTTGTTGTGCAAAATCCTGTAGCCATATATGTGACTTCCACCTCCAGTTTGGACTGTAAACATGCTTTGCCTGTTCATGTCTTGCATAGTGACGACAAACATAGGGCTGCTGACTTCATCAGTCGCTGCTCAGGGTTAAACAAAAGAGTTGTTTAGCCCTGCAAAAAAAGAAACAAAGGATGGCAACCACATAGTGAGTTCCTGGTAAAATGTGTCAGATCACTGAGGTGTGAACGCAGAATGGCTAGCTGAAGTTTCATCAGACATGAACAACACTGAATTGACACTGAAACACAAGTAATCTTAACCTTTGCAGTAAGCATCGTTCATGTGGCTTTGATGGTTCTGTTTGTTTGTCAATGTTAGTGACACAGTTTTGAAATGGAATCAAATGAAACAAATGAATTGAATCATAGATATTTGTTTTGTGTTAATTGTTGGTAATTTAATCTCTCATAAGGAACTGGGAAATAAATAGTTTATATTGGCTGATGTTAATCGGCAGAATATCTCTCTCGTGTTGATTCACTGTTGAGTGAATGAATAAATTTACAGGGAAAACGCCTTAAAATGGGTGGCATCTACACAAGGGTATACGGGCTATTTTTGCCAAATGGATGTTTTTCAGAAAGCAAAAGCTTAAATCACCAAATGAAAATAAAACCTATTCGTAATGCCCAACTCTGTTGAGAATTATATAAAATGTGCTTGTAATCCTGTCAAAGTCTGATTCCACCACAGCTCTAGGGAGCGGCTTGACTTATTATGACAACTCCTTTCCTCTTACCATCGCGGAAACCACCCGTTTATCTTTTCCTCAATCTTTTTTATTATTTACACTATTTTTCTTTCCAGGTGGTTTCATACCTGTGTTATGACACCTCGCCTGCCTCATGGTTGCACACAATTAATCTCTCGCTGCCTATTTGTCTCCACCAGCTGGCCCAACAGAGCTCAAACCCAGTGAAAGATTAAAGCACGGCAACTGTATCTTCCCCAGCGTATTACTCTAATCCCATGCTTGTTTATGAAAGAACAATAATATGCGATTAGAGCAATAGGAATTGCTATAACCCCTAATAAATAATGCTTTACATTTGTATTGTTCAATACTTGAAGGATGGCAAACTCTATTCACTTTCCATCATTGAGGGTGCAATGGAGGAACTTTTAGTCGTGCTGTAGCTGTGGTCTGTGTTGAAGCCATAAATGAGTTTAGAATGTAAAAATCAGAGCCGCACGGTGGTCTCACAGTCAGGAGGTTCAGGGTTCGAATCTCCATTGGGCATCTCAGTTTGCATTTTCTTCCCGTGCGTGCCTGGGTACTCCGGTTTCCTCCCACATTCCAAAAACATGTATGTTAGGTTAATGAATGTGAGTGTGAATAGTTGTTGGTCTATATGTGCCCTGTGATTGACTGGCGACCAGTCCAGGGTGTACCCCGCTTCTCACAGGGATTCAGCATACAAGGAGTTTAGGAGTTTATAGACTTTGAACCCCCGTGTGTGTGAGGATGCGAGTCCGCTCACCATGACAGTCCACACGCACATGCACATATTTGAGCTGATGCTTTGCTACAACCTGTTTGGGTTGGCTGGACGTGGTGGGTTGTCAAAACACCGCTAATTGTGAGGGTTGTCAGAAAACGCGGAAATAGCGGCACACACTTGGTAGTATGGATGGATAAATGAGGATATTCACAAGCATAATAGATATAGTTACTTTATGTCTGTCTATGTAGTAATAGTGGTAATAATATCAATTTTGGCAGCAGTGTCGTTGAAGATCCCACTGTAAATGATGACGATGATGGCTGAGTTTGCTTGAGAGATGAGGAAGAGTATCACAAGTGGATCAGACACTTTGATGAGATGGTATCATGGAGACAGAGCTGACAAATTCTGAGCCTGGTGATGTCATAATGCGCAGATGAATGACTTTAAACCCATCACAGACTTTGGGTTATACTGATTATTGTTCTCATTTACTGTATGCCTTTATGTCTAACCATTTTCACGCTACCACTTTTTGCCATCCATCCATCCATCCATTTTCCTCCGCTTATCCGGGTCCGGGTCGCGGGGGCAGCAGCTTCAGTAGGGAAATCCAGACTTCCCGGTCCCCAGCGACTTCTTCCAGCTCCATCGGGAGGACACCAAGGCGTTCCCAGGCCAGCTGTGAGACATAGTCCCTCCAGCGTGTCCTAGGTCTTCCCGGGGGCCTTCTCCCGACTGAGCATGCCCGAAACACCTTACCAGGGAGGCGCCCGGGAGGCATCCGGACTAGATGCCCGAGCCACCTCAACTGGCTCCTTTCGATGTGAAGGAGCAGCGGCTCTACTCTGAGCTCCTCCCGGATGCCCAAGCTCCTCACCCTATCTCTTAGGGTGAGTCCAGCCACCCTACGAAGGAAACTCATTTCCGCCGCTTTTATTCGCGATCTCATTCTTTCGGTCATGATCCATAACTCATGACCATAGGTGAGGGTGGGAACGTAGATCGATCGGTAAACAGAGAGCTTTGCCTTCCGGCTCAGCTCTCTCTTTACCACGACGGTCCGGTACAGCGCCCGCATTACTGCAGATGCTGCACCGATCCGTCTGTCGATCTCACGCTCCAACCTTCCCTCACTCGTGAACAAGAACCCGAGATACTTGAACTCCTCCACCTGAGGCAAGACCTCACTCCCAACCCGGAGGGTACAGTCCACCCGTTTCCGACTGAGAACCATGGCCTCGGATTTGGAGGTGCTGAGTCTCATCCCAGAAGCTTCACACTCAGCTGCAAACCGCTCCAGTAAACGCTGAAGGTCACAGCCTGATGAGGCCATAAGGACCACATCGTCTGCAAATAGCAGAGACGAGATCCTAAGGTCACCAAGCTGGACTCCCTCAACACCTTGACTGCGCCTAGAAATTCTGTCCATGAAGATTATGAACAGAATCGGTGACAAAGGGCAGCCTTGGCGGAGGCCAACGTTCACCGGAAACAAGCTCGACTTACTGCTGGCAATGCGAACCAGGCTCCTGCTTCGATTGTACAAGGACCGAATGGCACGTAGTAGCGGGCCACCAATCCCGTACTCCCGGAGCACCCCCCACAGGACACCACGAGAGACACGGTCGAATTAATTAATTTCCAGGTCTACAAAGCACATGTAGACCGGTTGGGCAAACTCCCACATACGCTCGAGTACCCTTGCAAGGGTGTAGAGCTGGTCCAGTGTTCCGCGACCGGGACGAAAACCACATTGCAGCTCCAGTAACCGAGGTTACTGGAGACTAAGACTAAGACTAAGACAGACTAAGAGTGATTCAGAAGACCCCTATGAAAAAAATCAAGAGGAGTGACCGCACCTCGCCCGGACGTGGGATACCACTTTTTGCCAAAACTGAATATTTTCTTTAAAAAACTCTGGCGCTTAATGCGATAAGAACAAATAGTATTATAGCAGGAAAAAGGCCCATGGAAGATTATCTTATCTAAGCAAATCTCACCGCAGACGTTTTCTCTCAGTAGTTAGACTTTCCCCTGTTTTTCTTGTAGAAGAATAAAATATTCAGAAGTGGCTTTCAGACCAGCACACGATTTATTCAGGGCTAAATTATGCAACTTGACATGAACATATAAAAGTGAAACAAAGTACTATAAAGTTCCTCCACATGCTCTATCAAAATACAATGACAACATCTGATTCCCACAAAACGTACGAGCAATAGTGCAAAGTACTAAATTTTTTTTCTCCTGCTTTGCAAACTACTTCTCATGCCAACTATTCAGTATTCTTTTCATCCAGGCCTCTTTAAAATCATTCTCTCCATCCTCTATTTCGCCCTGTTTTGTGCCTCTGACAATTGGCGTACAGTGATGGAAGGGTATGGAACTGGCAAAACATCAAGCAGAGTGCTGACCAGGGGAAAATATTCATTCATTCATTTTCTGTACCGCTTATCCTCATTAGGGTCACGGGGATGCTGGAGCCTATCCCAGCTGGCTTTGGGCGAGAGGCGGGGTACACCCTGGACTGGTCGCCAGTCAATCGCAGGGCACATATAGACAAACAAACATTCACACTCACATTCATACCGATGGACAATTTTTTTAGAATCGCCAAAATTAACCTAACATGCATGTTTTTGGAATGTGGGAGGAAACCGGAGTACCTGGATAAAACCCACACACGCACGGGGAGAACATGCAAACTCCACACAGAGATGCCCAACGGAGATTTGAACCCAGGTCTTCCAGATCTCCTGACTGTGTGGCCAATGTGCTAACCACTCAGCCACCGTGCGGCCCAGGGGAAAATATATATTTTTTTTAAGTGTTTTTGTTTAGGCAGCTAAGTTGTTTGTTCAGTTTAGGGGTTTCATTTCTGTCTTTTTATGTTGTGCATGTGGATTTTTTTCTCCATCATGCAAGGTTTTGCCACAGGCAGACTAGCTGTAGTCTCTTTGTAGTCTCTTCAACTTAAGATGACTTCTATCACTATGCTACTTGAGATGCTGCTATCACTTAAGTGGTCCAGAAATAGTATAGCATTAGTAGCCACAGGGACTTTAAAGCTTTGGCTACATCTTACAATGCTATGCAAAATATGCATATTGCTCTGTAATCAAATATTGCATGTTATTCTAGTATAGCCTATGTAATCAATTAAAATCTTGGTCGTGCTGGTCTGATAGAGACTTCAATAACAATGACATCATTGTTTTATTTTCATCTTTTATCACAATATTTTTACTACCAAATTAGTCTGAATCTAAGACAACATTTAATCTACAGCCCCTCATAAAAAAAAATATATATATACATATTAATAGTATCTTTTAGCCGACAATCATTTGATAACTTCATTGTCAAATAAGATGAGCATAACAACTCCTTCTCTTTTGTTGACTAACCTGCCCAACTTTTTTTTGGACAGGACTCGCTGTGGCTGCATTTCTCCATGTCACTGTCATGTGTGTGGGTGTGGGTGTGTGTGTCAGGAAAAAAAAGCTCTGATTCCCTTAGGGAAAGTGCATTGGAAGACCTGCTGGTTAACATTGATAAATCTCTACACTAAGACTATAAGACTACCTGACTTTTTTTTAGACTGTTGTCTGGGGAAAAATACAATCTGATATTCCAGGCAATACAGTATGTATTGTAAATATCTAACCCACGTCATTTCAATCTTTGGACTATTTTAAAAAGAAAGATATAATCAAAAGTTTTGAGTCACACCCATTTATCAATTACTTGATCACGGTTTATGTAACCTGACCAGAGTTTTAAGCTCTTTAGAACCAAGGCACATGTTTGTTCCTTTTTTAAATAAGGTAAACACATCAGACAACTAACTTCCAACCAAATGCTAGAAGATTACAGCCTAATACAGAAGATATAATGGCACGTTTGACATTCTGAAAGTTTGTATTACACTTAAACCAATGTATACATTTTTGATCTATGCAACAATGTCATCAGTACATCTGTCCATTGTGTTATCTTGCCATTGGTTTTAGAATTTTTTTATGGCTTAAAGTCTATATATGTAGTTTTCAAATAAAGTACATATATGTAGTTTTCAAATAGTTATAATTTGTCTTTTACTGTCACTAATCAGTAATTATGTTTATTTACATTACAAGGTCATTATTGGGTCATCGTTATTATCGACTCATGGTAGCGACTCAATGGAGATAGCCATTTAAACGTTACAACGCAGGTTTTCATTGTTGGTTTACCACACACTTTAACAGTACATGCTACAAGAAAGACAATCAAATCTTTAAAATCTACATTGCCAAAATGTACTTAGGAGATATTAATTGACAGCAGTGTTAATGTGATAATGTCTGTCAACATATAAACAAAGTACTGTAAATAGCGGTTGGTTTGCGGAAGTAGTCTTTCAGCCCCATTTCTAGTGGGAAAATGCTAAGGGGTCAGTGTGGGGCAAATCAATATAGTATGAAAATATGAAATATTAGAGGTTTGGTCCAAAACATACCAGAAAAGAGGCAAGAATGTTGACTACTGTTCTTCAAAGTCAAAATTGATGTGAGAACAAATGCTGGAAAACATAGCACATCACTTTTCTGTATTCTGGTTTTATAATCCAGTGGGACTCAAAGCAATAGTTCGTCTTCATCGTTGATCCAGTTTGGCCACTCGTACTTGCCGTCAAGATTTCTGTTTACAGGCCTTGTGCGCAACTGTGCATGCCCAGTGTTTGGTTCTCGGTCTGTCACGTGTTTCCGCTTTCAGAGTGTCACAGCGCCGCTAACGGCACTAGATTTACAATGTGTATTACATCTTTTTCACTCGTTTTATATACACTCATGTGGACGCTCATATTTTTGAAATTAGCTCCATCTTTACAGAAAACAAATCAGAAATGATGAGCGTTTTGTCTTTGTGTGGATATAGCCTTACATTTGAGAGGCTGAACTAGAGGATTTTTTTTTTTAAATAAAAAAGATTAATCGAATGTCAAAATAGTTTATATAGAATATTTGAAAATAGCCACACCGACTTGAGCTTAGGCCACAATCGTTTGAACAAGTTCCTATGGCCAGTCTACATGCAAAATGCACCGAGGGCGTTCGTGTGACGTGCTGATTTTCGAGCTACAAATTGGCCGCTTTTTCTTAATGACTTCTGTTTTGAAGTCATTAAGAAACTTACTTATAAACTGTTTGCCTCGTATAATTTATTAGGTTTCCTTTTGCTTTTTGCATATTTTTGCTTTAGCAACATTTTCCTTTCAAAGCATCACATGCATGACCGTATCCCGCATTTATTTTATCAAGTGTTATTCTATGGCACATGGAATGGTAAACATTTTAAATGGTAAACCGTTTGAAGTCTGCTTTATTGCTGCAGTGAAGATCAAATATTTTGTCATATAACCCTCCATCACAGACCTCTTATCAAAAACAAATATTTGGCCAACAGCTGCTGAAATGAATTGCCAGATAAGATTGACCATCTTCAAACACTCAGGGACTGCAGCGCCAGCACTCATTTCCTTTTCCAGTGAACATCTCAGTGACTATGCTGTATTTGTAAAGTGTTCGTGAAAATTCATTTCTGTACCAATGTATTCATTTAGGAACAAACATTTGACGATTTTAAGCACGCCTATTTGGTTGTAAATATAAAATATGCCTTTATTAGGCCCACAAAGGGAAATTCCAGAATATAACGGATCATAGAAACACATATTACATATGACCAGTCAAGCACATCCGATAGAGCAAAATGATTGTCCACATTTAACTCTACTGAAGGAGAATAGTGTAATTGTTTAGCTTCACTGTAGAATACCCAAGGGTTCAATGGTGGTAATGATACGGTGCATGACATGAACACACTAATAGGTTTAGATAGAGTAGCATTACACTGTGCTGCTGTCAGCTGCACCCTTTAGGCTAAAGCTATTGGCTGACAGTGTGCTCAAACACCCATTTGGCACCATCACACTGCTCATTTTGACAGGGTCCAATGGGCCAAAATCATGCATTTTATCACAGCTTTTGATGGTTGAAGTAAATAAGACAACATTTATTTTTTATGGCTGGTTGGAACTGGATTTGAGTACAAAAGACTTGGTCCAGTGTCAGTCAGTCATAGTGCATGTAATCACATATGATATGATGTTCAGCCAGTAAACATACTGAATGGCTGCAGATTGGTATTGGCCATGCAGTGGACTGGAATTAATTTGTCCAAACCTAAATGTTCACTTGTGCTAATGGGTCACCCTCATTTGCATGCAGCCACCAACAGTCCCCACAATTATTTGGACATATAATCCATTGTCACCTTGCACCTACTTTAGTCTTTTAGAAACGGATGCCAACAGTTGTTTTAAAATGATTGTTTTGTTAGCAAATACTATAAATAACATCTTACAATGTAGAATAATGGTTTGATGCATTTTATGTACTATGAAATGTAATATCAATAGTTAAATTAATATTGCCACATTACCATTTAGCAGAGAAATGCCCTTCCTATGGTCAAAAATATAAAAAGTTTCTTGCACATACAAACACATAAATACTATGATTAACACTATACTATAATTTATGTATACGATGATCAAAAATGTCGGAGCTTCAAAACGTTTGGAATAATGATAAACCTCAGTATATAAGAGTGATGACCCAAAAAGAAGATCTTGCCTGAGACTGACGCAAGGTAAAAAGGGTGAGCTCTTATCAACTGGCAAACAGAAAGTTATCTTTACTTGCCACCTTCTGGTCATATAAATATTGAACGGCAGCTACATGCTTGGATTCTCCACCCACCCAGTGGTCTCAAAGTATTGATACAGCTGTGTTTTATTTTTGTTTGGTAAAGTGATGCACGCTTTGTGTATAACACAGGCCCTCAATAGTATCATGGAATAATTCATGCACATTTTAGGACATTTTGCAAGATTAAATATTGTATAGGACTATATGAAAAATTAATGGTGTGATTGAATTATCAGTAATAGATGGGGTAGGATTAAATAAGTTGACTAATAATGGCTGTTACTTTTTTATTAAGCATGAAATAAACCATACCATACCTGCTTGTGACCTCTTTTCCTATATTCATTCATTTTTTATACCGCTTATCCTCATTATGGTCACGGGTATGCTGGAGCCTATCCCGGCTGACTTTGGCGGGAGGCGGGGTACACCCTGGACTGGTCGCCAGTCAATCACAGTGCACATATAGACAAACAAAGACTTAGAACCAGTCACACTCATATTCATACCTATAGACAATTTAGAGTCTCCAATTAACCTAACATGCATGTTTTTGGAATGTGGGAGGAAACCGGAGTACCCGGAGAAAGCCCATGCACGCACGGGGAGAACATGCAAACTCCACACAGAGATGCCCAACGGAGATTTGAACCCTGAACCTCCTGACTGTCAGGCCAACATGCTACCCATTCATCCACCGTGCAGCCTCTTTTCCTAGTTTGGAAATAATTGTTTAGAAGTGTGACTCGAATTTGTATTACTTTTTGAAACAGAAATCAACAATGGTAGCCTGCGAATGGTTAAATTTAGGTTTAGGGATGTCCCATAATCGATACCGATAATTGGTTGGCTTCTATTAGCATACAAATGATATATTGAGTCAAATTTTTTGTTGCTGTTTTTGCCAATAATAATTTTGTGCATGTGATGATGTTGTGCTACAACGCGCAGCAACAAACTTGCTAGCTCCTTATGTCCTCGATCTGGAAATAGTTGCGTCTTTGTGTTGTAAAGATGCAAATGGCAAAGATTGCTAAGTAAGCAAGGCATACTATACTTCTATGGTATTACACTATTACACTTCATAAAAAAATCATTCAAACTCACAAGCAGCTTTCATGCAGAAAAATAATGTAACTGAGGGTTAAGATTAAGACATGTGCAAGCTCGCATGATAAGAGGACGGCAGCCGTGTGGCTCAGGAAGGACGCAGGTTTATCTCACTGTCACACAAAACAACCATCAAGCACTTCACAATAAAACCTACAGTACATCCTGTCAAACTGCACTGAACAAAACAATGGGCTCCAAAAAAATAGCTTTGAATAATAAGCAACGGCTGCCATGCTGCCGGGCCACCAGAGGGGGCTTAGGAGCTGCTCTGCTGGGAGTAATGCATTATGGGTAGAAGGTAAAAAAGCTGTTGCTTGTTATTTTGAACTCATTTTGGTATTTGTCTGCTATACTTTGTAACTACCTTTTGAGTGTTAAGTTGCTGTGTTATGATTTTAACGTTATTTGTAAGATGACACAGTGAGTCAGACTGTTATATTGCTTAATGACTAATGATTTCCGATGGGTTGGCAAGCTTGTTGTGAGTTACCTTATAGCTTGTGATTTTCTTATTTCTGGTGTGAATAGCTATTTAAATGCAGCAATTAGTGAGTTTGTGCAACACCAGGTTTGTCACTGCAGGCACTTGTTTGAGTGACAAAGTGAACTGGCACTTGGTGGGAACACAGGGACTTAGTGGCACCAGGCCTGTCCAGATGGCTGCGACTTACACTTTCAGCACAAGACAGTGGCAGGCAGGAGTGGAGATAACATGTCTAATGATAATAATAATTTAAAAAAAAAAAGAGTGGCTCCTGATGTGACCAATTCAACACCTGCAGAATTTTTAATTACATTCCAGTTTGAGAGAGAGAGCGAGAAAGAGAACAGTGATGAGAGAAATGATTGTAAACCATCAGTCCGGCCCTCCGTCTGCTTCCCACAAACGCCTCACACACGCACACAGAGAGCTGTGTGGCTGGTGACTCATCCGTACCATCAGGCAAGTCCCATTCAAGTGTGATCTGCAAAGTTTCACATTTGATTACTGCAACCCCTCACATGATAACTAAATATGACACCTGTCCAAAAAGTGGAGTGTGTGTTTTGCGCTCATCAGAAAACATGAAACATTGTAGAAATAATGTGATTACAGCTGTGATTTACAAGTCGAATACTAGAGTTTCTCTTTTCCTGTAGTTGTAAATGCAGCTTTGACGTAAAAGTGAAGTACCAGGATGTGCAGTCACACGTTCATATTCTTCACACTCACACGCAGTTCCTCCGTGCACCGCCCGCAACGTCGTCTCTTGCTCTATAATTTTCTCTGTGCCTTTCTGAATCACACTAGCCTAGTGGGGAGTGTTGCAGAGCGTCTCCCATGGAGAGTGGGTGTCTGCAGAGCTAGTTGTTTGCTTTGTCTGTCTTCCTCGCCTTTGACTGTGGTTCATACTGATCACAATTTCATGCAACAGGGCTGATGGGAAAAGTAGGGCAAGAGGAAGTTTTGTTAACCTGGCTTGGGAGTTGTTGACTTTTGCTGGAGAGGCAAGGATTGAAGTGAAGAATGATTTGACCCTGCTAGTATGCATTTGTTCTGTCTTAAATAACCTCACCGATGCCACAAAATAACCACTGTCTAAAATATTTACAGTGTCTCCTACAGCGGTTACGACAGTGCGAGTGCGCAGTCTTGTTGCTATATTTGACCATAAATCAGACACATTTCTTTTTTTAATCCACTATTGTACCTCATCTGTCTGTCTAACTGCTTTTTGATGACACAAATAGCAGTTGAATGGGTTTGATTCAGTTCAGTTTATTTCTTTAATCGCTGATCTTTGAATCTGCTCCATTTTTAGGTATACCTGCAGGCCTATGAAAACCACAAGTGAAATTTGTCCTTCCATATTTTGAACTTTTGTCTTTCTCTCTCACAGGCTTTGCAGCCTCACACTGAAAAAGCTTGTCGTGCTCAAAGAACTAGATAAAGAACTGAACTCGCTGTCTATTGCTGTCAAAATCCAGGTGAGTGGTGTAATTGTGTCTTGCTTTTCAATTCCTTGCTGCTGCTGTACACTGTTTAACATAATCGCCAGCCTAGTCGACGATGCTAATCCCGCCAATTGATAAAAAGCCTACTTAACTGCTCGGGAAGCTCTGGCACATCACATCTACTCACATGCTTTCAATGGCAGACTAGCATTACAACTCTAAGCAGGTGCATTAGCACCTTAAGACGTGTTTAGAATCTTACATTCATGGTTATGGGTGTGCAGACAAAACCTCAAAAGACTCATGGCAGGGCTGTCACTCACATTTAGCTTTAGGGCTGACAATAACTTAAAGCAAAACACAAATAATCCTTGGTGTGCATACAACAACATAAAACAGGGTTTGTGATTTTATTGTTTTAAATATCACTACTAAATTAGGGATGCACCGATTCACATTCTTTTCACTTCCGATCCGATCACGATACCTGAATTTGGATATCTGCCAATACCAATACAATTGTGATACCGGAGCTGTTGGCTTTAATATGCAACCATGCCAAAAGAATTTCAGCAAATGTAACTAGAAGAATATCAGCGAAGGTAGCCCAAAGTCTGAAGCGTGCATGGCTTTGGCCAATATAGATCTCTTGACACATAATTTTCAGGTCGATACATTAGCATTATTGTTGGTTGCATATAAAGCTGTAATAATCTCCTTTCTACAGGCAAGTACGATATTGCAGACACCTGCATGCTTTGGGTTGTGTTTTGTAACTTCTGTTTTGTGTGTTTACTGATGTGCGTGGCCGTGAATGCATCAGGCGGCAGCGAGGAGGACGGCTGCAGAGCATGGGTGGAGACAGTTATCTTTGCTGATACACTTGTGGCTACAGTTGTTGACAACATTAAAACACAGAGGTGGCTCATGTATTGGAAATCTCCACTATTGGTATCGGAAATTTCCAATATGTGTACTACGCTGGTATATATAGATATAATATGGTATATAAACTGTTACTGGATCGGACCAGCCCCATCCCTGTACCAAATATAAATACTTTATGACAATGAGAATATAGATCAGTGCTATAATAAGATGGTATGACGTGTTCCTAGCATCTAAAAATATTTGTGATGTGTATACCTTGATAAATCAAATGTCCTGCTCAAAAGCTTACATTGATGCACTTCATTGTATATCATAAGGATGATTTGATTAAATTCCAAACACATTCCATTACTGTCATCATTTGAACATTAGAAGGTGGATTTATTGTAATGATCATTAGGTGTCGTCATTGAGGGAGGTCATTAGTTTGATATTAATTCATACAAAGTTGATACAAAAGGCTGCTGCACATTTTCTTTTCTCAGTCCATGTATTTTTGTTTTGGGTTTTTTTAAGAGCCACTGCAGCCTCATAACTGATGAGTGCTCTTTGTTGCCTACTTTGCAGTGTATTGAGGTGGAAGACTGGATGACATTTAAACCACATGATGTCTTTGTTTTATTTTTAACACTTGATGAGTGCATAAATATGGCATACAGGAGTGATATTAAATTTCTGTCAGCGGTAACAAATTGTCCCAAGAACCAGTTTGGCCGAGCTTGTTTCCGGTGAACGTTGGCCTCTGCCAAGGCTGCCCTTTGTCACCGATTCTGTTCATAATCTTCATGGACAGAATTTCTAGGCGCAGTCAAGGTGTTGAGGGAGTCCAGCTTGGTGACCTTAGGATCTCGTCTCTGCTATTTGCAGACGATGTGGTCCTTATGGCCTCATCAGGCTGTGACCTTCAGCGTTTACTGGAGCGGTTTGCAGCTGAGTGTGAAGCTTCTGGGATGAGACTGAGCACCTCCAAATCCGAGGCCATGGTTCTCAGTCGGAAACGGGTGGACTGTACCCTCCGGGTGGGGAGTGAGGTCTTGCCTCAAGTGGAGGAGTTCAAGTATCTCGGGTTCTTGTGCACGAGTGAGGGAAGGTTGGAGCGTGAGATTGACAGACGGATCGATGCAGCATCTGCAGTAATGCGGTCGCTGTACCGGACCGTCGTGGTGAAGAGAGAGCTGAGCCGGAAGGCAAAGCTCTCTGTTTACCGATCGATCTACGTTCCCACCCTCACCTATGGTCATGAGTTATGGGTCATGACCGAAAGAATGAGATCGCGGATACAAGCGGCGGAAATGAGTTTCCTTCATAGGGTGGCGGGACTCATCCTAAGAGATAGGGTGAGGAGCTCGGCCATCCGGGAGGAGCACAGAGTAGAGCCGCTGCTCCTTCACATCGAGAGGAGCAAGTTGAGGTGGCTCGGGCATCTAGTCCGGATGCCTCCCGGGCGCCTCCCTGGTGAGGTGTTTGGGCATGCCCAGTCGGGAGAAGGCCCCCGGGAAGACCTAGGACACGCTGGAGGGACTATGTCTCACAGCTGGCCTGGGAACACCTTGGTGTCCTCCCGGTGGAGCTGGAAGAGGTCGCTGGGGACCGGGAAGTCTGGACTTCCCTACTGAAGCTGCTGCCCCCGCGACCCGGATAAGCGGAGGAAAATGGATGGATGGATGAAGGGTAACAAATTATTTCAACCCACAAAGCCAGGACTGTATGGCTACAGAAATACAATTTTTTTAAAAAACTTTCTACCCTACTTTTCGAGCAGCATAGCTCATGTAGTACAGTCGAGTGATTTTCTTCCAACTTAAAAGTTATGTGTTTGATCCTCAGTCCTCCTGTGACCATCTTGTACTTTGGGACGACATACTGAAGCCGTAGTTCCCCTTAATGCTGCATCATCTGTAGCTACATGTGGTAACTGTGTCAAAGCACTTTGAGTATACAAGTGACAGTCTCTTTATTTACACTTTTCCATGGCAAGAACCAGATACTATTTGTAGCTGTTTCTGCTTCTCAAGGTCAGTCCCAGTAACTTTTAATTTAATCTATAATTTCTTTTTACTGCGATTGACTGGCGACCAGTCCAGGGTGTACACCGCCTCTCGCCCAAAGCCAGCTGGGATAGGCTCCAGCATACCCGCAACCCTAATGAGGATAAGCGGCATAGAAAATGAATGAATGAATGAAAACTTTTTTTTAACATTTTGATTCAGTACAAATGCAAACCATAGCTCCAAGGGGTTTACTAGCTGACAAAAGGTATCTTCAACAATAGCAAAGGGCTGGTCATCCAACGGCATCCTTCCATCCTTTCCATGATGAATTCACAAATCGCTTTAGCCATCAACTTGTCTCTTTCTGCATTTTCAAATGCCACAGCAATAGGAACAAACAGCATTTTGCAGCATTTGGCAAAACAGTGAGTTTCACACAATTGGTGCCATGTTTGTTTACAAGTAAGCTCAGGGGAAATTGTAACAGGCTGTATGCAGCACGTCACAGAAAAGGAGTAATCTCAACTCATTTTAAAAATTCGGTTTTCAGAATTGTTTACTTATTTATTTATTGGATTTATTGGTATGTTGTCAAAATTTCCTTATACCAGCCCGATAATTATTGTGCACTCTTAGTTTTACTTGTCGGTATAGTCAATATAATATGGATGACCAAAAGCACCCCTGGATTGTCATAGGATGAGCAGATTTTCCTTTGCTGCATCACAAAATAAATACATGCTAACATTAGCTTCCTCTGTTGTTGCAGTAATATGCTGCATGGTTTTCACTTTGCAGCAGTGGCCTGTCTTACTGGCTTCAATCATCTCTCCAATAAAATATGTCTTATTTCCATGGCCAACGTGTCATACATTGAAGTGTTTGTTTGTTAGCATGTTTTGTTCCAAACTCCTGTTGTTTTTGTAGTAGTATTTTGAATTGGGAAAACCGAGGCAAGCTGTACTGAGCTCCGTGTGCATTGTAATGTAAAAGTGCCATTAGTGCGCTGTCTCTCACCTCGGTGACTGCTAGGTCACTGCAAATAGCTCACGGCGAATTGCAAAGACTTCGAAAATATTTTATTTATTGTACATTGCAAAACAGTCTATCACCACCTGCTCTTTCCTTTGTTCTAGTAGATTACACATACTGTATTTTGAGACTTGGAAGTTACTTGGGCAAGAGGGTGGAAGACCATAGAAGGCCAAAACTAAGACCAATAGAGACTTTTTCTATACAGTGTTGTCAAAAAGTGTTTTCCCCTTTCCTGATTTTCTTTTGACGTGTTTGCCACACATAAATGTTTGAGATAATTACTGCACTGCAAATGTATTTTTCAAATGAAACTTTTTTTTATTAAGGGAGGAAAAAAAAAACTAATTGGCCCTGTTTGAAAAGGTGATTGCCGCCCATGTTAAAACATAACTGAGATCAATTGAGATCTGTCACTCTGGAAAAGGTTATGAAACCATTACTATAGCTTTGGGACTCCAGCGGACCACAGTTATTGCAGTTATTGTTTTTGCCATTATCCACGAATGGCAAAAACATGGAGCCGTGGTGAGCCTTCCAGGGAGTGGTCGGTCAACCAAAATTACCCCAAGAGCGCAGCGATGCCTCATCCAAGAGGTCACAAAAGACACCCCCAACAATTGCCAAAGAACTGCAGACCTTGCAAAATGACTTTGGAGTGGCCTAGTCAAAGGCCTGACCTGGATCCTATTGAGATGCTGTGGCATTACCTTAAAAGGTGGTTCATGCTGGAAAACCCTCCAATGTGGCTGAATTACAACAGAGATGTGTGAACCATAATTCCTCCACAGCGCTGTAAGAGATTCATTGAAAGTAGTAGTAGTAGTGCTGCTAAGGGTGGCTCAACCAGTTATTAGGTTTAGGAGGGCAATCACTTTTTCACCTACATGGTCCCATGTAATTAAGATTTTTAGTTTTAGTTCAAAACTGCAATTTGTGATCACTTATTTTGTCATGGACCAATCAGGAAGGAGGCAAACACTTCTTCACACCACTGTACATTTGATACTACAGCCATTTATCACCACCCATCTTTGCCTTTGTCCTAGCAAATTAGACATTAAATCAGACTTAGAAGCTGCAGTAAATTAAGGTGAGTGTGCTGTCCCTTTTAGAAAAGTGGAGTTTGAATGACAAAGGGTTGTTACATTCCACCATTTGCCACAAAAAGACAGGGCTTGTTGCAGAGCAGACGGGCGAGGCAAAAGCGAGGGCGACGGGGGTGATGAGGACATTGAGCTCAAGCTTTTCTTTCCAAGGCCGTGTATTGTAAATGCATGTCAGGCAGTTTGAAAGTGCTCTGCTTATATGCCTTGATTCATTGTGCCAGCTTCAGAGCATGAGAAAAGAGCACATACAAGGCTTCTTTTGTGAAGCACTAGTGACAAGGTCAGACTGTGATTTTCCTTTTTTGCTTCTTTTTTTATATTAAAAAGTTAGTGCTACTGCCACTGGTTAGACTGTGACTGTATGTTCTTTCTGAAAAGCATTCTGGTGGATGCATGTAACAACAAGCATCAGTGTTGCAGCCAAGATGACAAGTTTTAACAGGAGTGAATGTGTTATTCACATTTTAAAAAAATGCGCAAATACATTCATTATTTCCTGTCAGGATGCATTTGGGTAACAAGGTGGATTATACGCCAGTGTTTGCAAACAATAAAACATTGTTAATTTAGACTTGTCTGTTTTTTCTACACAACCAATCTAATGAAAAGGACTTAATTGGTATCACAGTCCGTATGTGCACATGCGCTAAAACAATCAAATTCCTGAAGAATTTGGCCTCTCTGTTTTAACACTTGAATGAGAAGTCCCTGTTTACATGCACTATCTCTAAATCAGTACTGCTGTGTGCCTCTGATATGCCAGAGGGCGATTGTGGTCATTTCAGCTTTTTTAGCTATGTGGATAAAGGAAGTACAGTGAATGCTACATGGAGTAGTGATGGGAAACTCAAATCCTTTTACTGACTCTGGTACTTATGAGTTACTCACTGAAGTAAATCACATTATGTAGTGGAATTTTATAGAAAATATCTTGCAAAATAAACCCCTCTATAACTAAATGCAAAAAACTCAACTCATCTTAAAAATAAAACCAGTTTCCAAATGGGCATGCAGGACACAAGCAAATGCAGCTGTTCCGTTCTTAATGGTTTGTAAATGACAGACATTTATCAATCGATCAGCAGTCGAGCAGTAGATGCTCGGGTCTTGGCCGAACACCTGTGATGCTGGTTTTAAATACCGTGATCTAGGTATGCTAACTGGATCATTAAAAAGTCGAACACGGTCTCATGAAGGTGGTTTCAACCAAAGTTATGCAAGAGTTGTTCTTACCGTATGTGTCATTCCTGTGATTGACAGATGACTTGCCTAAGGATTTACATCAACTCTTTCCAGTTGTTAGTAGGGATATTCTGTTACCCTCAACTGGGAACGTATATAAAGTGGAAAACGGTTCAACTTTATGCCAGAAGTAGATCTATGTAAACACTTTAAAGCAGTATATTTCAAATAACACTGGAACACATTTTACTATACCCTGGAGCCTGGCCTGGGGGAGGGGCTCGCAGGCTAACGCCTGGTGGCCTGGCCTTCACCAGTGGAGCCTGGCCGGGCCTAGCCCGAATCAGGAACACGGGAACTCCCCCCCGCAGACCCACCACCTGCAGGGGCAAGCATAAGGGTCCGGTACAATCCGATTTGGGCAGTGGTCAAGGGCGGGTGTTCGGGCGGCCAAATCTGGGAAAGGGTCCTGACTGTGGTTTCACCCGTGGGGCCTGGCTGGGCCTACCCCGAATCAGGAACACGGGAACTCCCCCCCGCAGACCCACCACGTGCAGGGACAAGCATAAAGGTCCGGTGCAATCCGATTTGGGCAGTGGTCGAGGGCGGGTGTCCGGGCGACCTGGTATTCGGCGGCCAAATCTGAGAAAGGGTCCTGACTGTGGTTTGTGCGCACACGCCAAACGGCAGTTCAGAGTACCCAGCCTTCTTGGAGTCTATCAGAGGGGTTATGGAGAGCACCCCAGCTGGTGACTCCATAGTTCTACTGGGAGACTTTAACGCCCATGTGAGCAATGACAGTTTGACTTGGAGGGGCGTGGTTGGGAAGAACGGCCTCCCTGATCTGAACCCATGCGGTGTATTGTTGCTGGACTTCTGTGTGAACCACAGTTTGTCCATAACAAACACCATGTTCGAACATAAAAATGTCCATAAGTGCACTTGGCACCAGGACACCTGGTTTGCATTGTCAGCAGTAAGTCGAGCTTGTTTCCGGTGAACATTGGCCTCCGCCAAGGCCGCCCTTTGTCACCGATTCTGTTCATAATCTTTATGGACAGAATTTCTAGGCACAGTCGAGGCGCTGAGGAAGTCCAGCTTGGTGACCTTAGGATCTCGTCTCTGCTATTTTCAGACGATATGGTCCTTATGGCCTCATCATGCTGTGACCTTCAGCGTTAACTGGAATAGTTTGCAGCTGAGTGTGAAGCTTCTGGGATGAGACTCAGCACCTCCAAATCTGAGGCCATGGTTCTCAGTCGGAAACGGGTGGAATGTACCCTTCGGGTTGGGAGTGAGGTCTTGCCTCAGGTGGAGGAGTTCAAGTATCTGGGGGTCTTGTTCACGAGTGAGGGACGGTTGGAGCGGTGCAGTAATACGGTCGCTGTACCGGACCATCGTTTACCGATTGATCTACGTTCCCACCCTCACCTATGGTCATATGAGTTATGGGTCATGACCGAAAGAACGGGTTCGCGGATAGAAGCGGCGGAAATGAGTTTCCTCCGTAGGGTGGCTGGATTCACCCTAAGAGATAGGGTGAGGAGCTCGGCCATCCGGGAGGAGCTCAGAGTAGAGCCACTGCTCCTTCACATCAAGAGGAGCCAGTTGAGGTGGCTCGCTCATCTAGTCCGGATGCCTCCCTGGTGCCTCGCTGGCGAGGTGTTTCGGGCTTGACCAGCCGGGAAAAGGCCCCGGGGAAGACCTAGGACACTCTGGAGGGACTATGTCTTACAGCTGGCCTGGGAAGGCCTTGGTGTCCTCCCGTTGGAGCTGGAAGAGGTCGCCGGAGACCGGGAAGTCTGGACTTCCCTACTGAGACTGCTGCCCCCGCAACCCGGACCCGGATAAGCGAAGAGATTGGAATAGAACATTTTACTATATTTTATATAGAATATAATGATGCAGGAACTTCAGTAAAGCAGATCTGTAAAGAGGAACAACAGGCCCATAAAACACATTGTTTTTGTACATCAATGAGTTGTCAACATTTCAAATTGCAACATTTTACACAGAGGTCATTCGTACAATCACACATTTACAAGCATATTTTTGGCAAAGACACTTTTACTCTAGGACTCTCTAGGGCACTCTGAAAGCATGACTTTCAGGAGAAATCGGCATCTTTTCCTTCATTGAATCACATTTTTATTAACACACAATAAAACTGCAGTGATGGAAGTTATTTTTGATACTTAAAAAAAAAAGACATATCCATTGAGGAAATCGGTCATTGAAAATGTTTATTTTGAAAATTTGTAACAATGAATCTGGGCCCCTTCTGAGAAAGAGCTGTTTGTACTAGGTTGCCACAATGTGTTACTATTCATAAATGTGTGAAACAGGTTGATGCTAAAATAAGGCTTGCTTACATGGAGCTTTTACTCTTGATGATAATTGTCTGGGAAACATATGGTGGAGGATTTGGGTAATAACTTTTGTAATGGCAGGGACACACACCAGCACCCGCTGCTCATTGAGAAGAGCGATGGTAGAAAGCCCACACTTTTAACAGGTTTATGTCTTTGTTTCATTGACAATGTTTTTTAAGCATTAAGATTACGCACTTTGTTCTGTCATCCCTGACCGCACCACTGTTATGTGCTGAAATCTATACTTACCTTTCTCAGACGCAACCACAATTTAATAAATCCACCAACCAGAAGATAAACTGTTTATCTCCTTTATCTTGAATACACACATTTACGGGCAAATATTTTGGGAGTCACTTCAAGGAAAACTGCACTTTGCTATCCTCCACAATCCTTATGTAAGACATGAACACACATGTATTTCTCTTTTCTGCGCGTTTAATAATAATAATAAACAGATAAAAAAACAGACAGCCAATTACTACAATAATGGGACACACCTATGCTGCCTAGAAAGACTGCTATTACACCTCCAAAAACCTCCAAAAAGGTTTTACAGTTGTATATACATACTGTAACCACGTAGTAACTGGTGCATTCACAATAACTAGTATTACTACCTTTTAGGCCTAACTGGAGCTTCCTTCATGGGCACATTGATTTCATGTCGCAACATAGAAACAAACGCCTACACCTAGCATTAACTTTTCCAAACTCATACACATAGCAACAGTAGCAGCAGGTCCAATATGTAGCGTTACCTTTTTGTAGAGGCCTGAGGCATTTTGAGTGCAGCGCAGTAGGGTCTAGCCGGTGCGGTATGCGCCAAGGACGTAGTTTGATCAGCGTAACAATGTTAACAATACTAATAATAATAACAATGTTGGAGTAGCTTGGTTAACATGCACATCACACTATATGTAAATGGAGCGTTGTTGTTGGCGGATTTATAGACAGAATAAGTGTTTCCCATTACAGGAATTCTTAGCTGCATGTGTTTAGGGTGTTTTTATATCTTTACCATGCACAAGAAAGAGAGAGGTGTGTTCATGTCTCACGGAAGAATTGGGGATGATGGGGAAAATTCCTAAAAGTGCAGTATTAATTTATATAGTGGGCTTCACTAACTTTGCTGCTTTATTTTTTGATGCCCACAAAATTGCTTGTTTTTGAGTATGTAACAGACACGTATAAAACAGTGTTTTCTTAATAAATACTGAGGTGGCAGAGTTATAGAAACACCAAAAAAAACACCTGATACCAGCTTTGTCTTTTTATTACCTGGAAGACCAGGTATGAGGTGTGTCAACAAGGGGAATTGCGCAGACAGTCCCGTTATAATGTGTTTATAAGTGAGAGCAAACAGGTTGGGCCTGTAGTGGTGAAACTTTATTTGTGGTGGGCTGCCAAAAACAGATGAATGTATGGGAAACACTGCATTACTACTTTGTCTTTATCTTCCAGGGGTCGAAACGTCTTCTAAGATCCAATGAATATGTTCTCCCTCCCAGTGGACTAATGGAGACTAATCTGGAACTCACATTCTCACTACAGGCAAGAACTCCTATCATTGTGCTTTGAATTCTCACACTGACATGGCAGTTACTTGACAACTATGATCGGAGTGACGCTTGTAGCCACTCTGGTAGCCTTGTGTGGAACTTTCTGTTATGGCCATGATGTTTGTACATGTGTGTTTACAGTACAGATATGTAGTGGTTGACTTAATTAATATATTTGGTAATCAGTTCTACAGTAGAAATGAAGTTCAGGCCGAAAGTTTGTCTGCCTATCAAAAATTACCTTTCCTATCTTGATCAGGAAAAAAATAAAGTACTTTGGGATTTGATCTACCTGGGTGGGCCTTACTATTACTATAGTTACTTCATCATCTAATGGCAGAGAATATTAAATATTCTGTCTTGAAAATCATTCTCTGAAATAGTCTAATAGGACCTCTCATGCATTAATCCACGGTTCACGTCAAGACTTAATTAAGTTCCTGCTTAGCAGTCTGAGACTGCTCAGAAAGCTCTAAAAATGTCACAGACAGGTGACATATGTAGAAAAGAACCTGGATGACTAAGTTGCAGATGCTTCCATACACAGTTATAGGATTCACATGCTATGGCCTACATATTTGAACATCCTTCGAAGATGCATGTGTTTGGTAGAATGTAAAAGAGTTTGAACACCATCGGTAGAATTCTAGAAAACCGAAGTATCCAGGTCGTGATATACTGACACTATTGGTTTAGAAACAAGATGACCAGAGGGGACGTCTTTGTTAAGTGTGTTTCTCCACTTTTTAACATACAATGAATTAAAAGGCTCAATGTGGCTCTTAAAACTGATAACATGTAATATAATGTGCTTTGTTTTATTTACAGTACCCCCATTTTTTGAAGAGGGATGCCAACAGATTACAAATTATGCTGCAGAGGAGGAAACGTTACAAGAATCGAACCATTCTGGGCTACAAGACTTTGGCCGTGGGGGTTATCAATATGGCTGAGGTACTGTCTGTTACTTTGATGTAGTTTCAGAAGACAGATCCTGGAACTCTCTTCTCTGACAGTGATTGACAAGAATTCATTGCCATATACCATTGTTTTCTTTCCAAGGAGAGGTCCTGCTGTGTTACACTTACTTTTGATCATTCATTTTCCTCACACACTGCTGTATGAGATTAGGGGCCATCTGGACTGGCTTTGGATATATTTTTTCTGAAATAGCTCCTTTGGACCATGGTATGTATAAATAATGGACCAAAAGCTGGTGTAATGCCCAGTGTAGATGTTTGTTTAATGGAAACTGGGATTTGAAGTTGCTTTTGTCCTCAGTCCAAGTCATTCAGGGTTTCAAAATCTTGCCAGCATGGACTGATGTTTTGTTACATATTACATTGGCAAAGCGCAAAGTGGGCTCTGAGCTGGATGTGCAGTTTTATCAGGCAAAGCAGTTTTTTTTTTAAAATATAAATGCTTGTTGTTGTGAAGTGAAACCACATGCTGTTTGTGCCTCACATCTCTTAAATAAGCTGTTGAGTTTTTGGAATGGATGGTGGGTGAATGGATTTAAAATATGTCTTAAATGCTACTGGATCTTGGCAAGTGACAGAAAATACAATTAAAGCAGCTCTGAAATTTATGCTGGCATTGATGCGTTTCTAAATACAACATCCATTGATAAGAGATTTTAGCTGTAGCTTAGGTACAGGAATTATCAGTAGCAACTCTGAACAAGTCTCCTTTTTTTGCCCATGCCAGTGTCATATTGCTGTCTTTTGTATGACCTTCTTGCAGCTAGAATTCCATTTCTAGCATTCTAGAATAGAATTTCTGAAAAGTATTTAACATTGTTATTGGAATGTCCATTCCATTCATTTTCCTCCGCTTATCCGGGTCCGGGTCGCGGGAGCAGCAGTCTCAGTAGGAAGTCCAGACTTCAGTCCAGGGGGACACGAAAGTGTTCCCAGGCAAGCTGTGAGACATAGTCCCTCCAGCGTGTCCTAGATCTTCCCTGGGGTTTTCTCCCGGCTGGGCATGCCCAAAACACCCTGAAACACCTCACAAGGGAGGCACCAGGAGGGCATCCGGACTAGATGCCAGAGACACCTCAACTGGCTCCTCTTGATGTGAAGGAGCAGCGGCTCTACTCTGAGATCCTCCCAGATGGCCGAGCTCCTCACCCTATCTCTTAGGGTGAGTCCAGCCACCCTACGGAGGAAACTCATTTTCGCCGCTTGTATCTACGATCTCGTTCTTTCGGTCATGACCCATAACTCATGACCATAGGTGAGGGTGGGAACATAGATTGACCGGTAAACAGAGAGCTTTGCTTTCCGGCTCAGCTCTCTCTTTACCACGACGGATGTCAAGATCTTTTATATACAATTGCAAATTTAATTGTAATAGCTTTATTAAAGTAAGCTGTTTTATGACACTCTTATTTTATCACCACTGTTAGACAGGGTGTGCACTGCTCGTATTTTGAAGGCTGGAAGTGTGTTGAAAATGTGTTTTGACTATGCGTCAAACTACCCACATTGCTTGTTTAAAAACAATGTCACTGTGGTAAAAGGTCACATTTGGCGTCTTAACCACAAGAATCTCGGCGGATAATTCTATCTAGCTGGCATGCTAGCTGCCGCGAGTGACAGCTAGCAAAGCATGTAAAAAAGGCATGCTTTGATTGATCGGCCACTGATCAGAATGGTCCGATTTCCGTGAAAAACCATGTGGTCCGCATGTGGCAATAAATGCTTCTAACGCAGATCACAAAAACCTCGTGCTCATACTATTGCAGCCTGCAGTACGTAGCGAGCGTCCCTCGCTCACTTTCCTTTAACTGCGCAGGTGTGTCAAACGCAAAACAAACATGTCCGCCGTGTGGAACTTACCTGCTGTTTGTGAAAGAGATGTACATTTTGCATCCTGCAAAACATGCTACAAAAAATACTTTGCAGTGGTAACACGTTAAAAAGCTTTAATTTAATATGCAATTTAATGAACAAATGTCATATGGTGAGGAGTGAAGGCTCTCAATGTGATACGATTCAAACTGCGGCTACTGTAGCCCAAATGCGAGACAACACTTACTCTTATGTGGGTGACATTCAGCAGTCTGAAGGAAATACCCGAAAAATTAATAAATTCATCGGACTTAATGGCCAGCCTCTCGCAGAGGTCGCCCCGGAGCGTGATACCTGGACTCCTGCTAGAGCTCCATCAGACAATATAATCCTGACATCCAAAGTCTCCCTAAAGAAGGCGTCTCTAAGTTTCACGAATAATATGTGTTCTCTTAGAATAGTAAGTCAAATATGTTTCTTTCTAAAGAAGGTGATTTTATTGGTCCCTTTTTCATATCATATACCCAATAGCAGGGGTTCAACCAGGAATTTTGGGCCCACTAGAAAAAAAGAACCCCCTCCTTTCAATTGTCCCAATGTTTTCCTCATATACGGCACCCCTGGCCAATAGCACTCATCATAAATAAATTATCTATGTGATCGGTATCGACCAATTTTACTCATGGATGGTAGGTATTGGAATCGGCAGCATAAATCCCTGATTGGAACATCCCTAGTGTAAACACAGATAGAACAGCGGTAGGTTTGACAAAGGAGGGATCACACACGGCGGCATTTATTGGCATAGCCTGTGTCATGCTGTCAAACTGAAACCATTGAGATTTTACAGACTAGTTTTGATTCTCATGGCAATACGGGATCAGTCGATGCTAATCGGTGACTGACAGGAGCATCCCTAGTCACACTAATACTTTTGACTTTGTCACCTATAACACATGTTTTTCAAATATTTGACTGCTTAGCACATCTCAACCTGCATTGGTAGTTTTGTCTGTTTCATAAACAAAAGGTGATCCACATTTTTTTTGGTTATTTTATTTATTTTTATTTTTTTTCTGCGTGTACCCACTGTGTGCCTAGCCCACACCTCTGAAGTAAATGGTACAGCTACTCAAAGCGCTTTTACACCACATTCACTTTCTGACAACACAGCATCTAGAGGGACCAAGGGTTCAGTATCTTGCTTGGATATGTGGACAGGGCACAACCCATAACAACAACCCATAACACAACCCATTTTCATTTTGAAAAATGACTCTGTGGACCTCCTGCCAGTGTTTGAGGGAAATAAATGCCCTCCTTGTCTAGCAATCCATCAAGTGAAATATTACAATGACTCCCCTGATAGTGCTTTGGCTAAAAGCAACACGCGCCTGTGTTACACAGTTGGACTGCACGATACAAGCAAATTGGCTTTGGTCTGTTAGACAGTCAAGGTAGAAAGAACCAGCTCTGTGGCAATGAAGATTCATTTAGTGTCAGCTTGATGTAAAGCAATGTAATGAAGAGGCCCCTTCTCATGGATCAGTGCTGGCTCTTGTAGATAGAGATAACATTGTTTCATCCTGCCGCTCTGTTAAAAAAGCAATATTTCTTCTGTTGGGCTTCAGCATGTCTCTGCTGAATGACTGATCCACCCAGAAATTGCAGGAGACATGATTCTATCTCAGATAAAGAGGACTATTGAGATATTGAGACAGATGAGCAGAGTGTTTCCTCATTGTTTAAGAAAGTGTGAAGAACCCTGCAGGAGGAAAACTAATTAAAATTGGCAAGTCTATTTTTACCTTATGATAAGGCATTTTTTCAGGTGATGCAACACCCGACAGACGGAGGGCAGATTCTGGGTCTCCATAGCAACGTGAAGGAAGCGCCAATACGTGTGGCGGAGATCAGCGTGTTCTCTCTTTCAAGCCAACCCATAGACCACGAGGATGGAAGCGGTCAAGCTGGTAGAAAGACTAAAACTTCAGGTGGGCATCATCATCCACATTTCAGCTTTTCTCATTCCTCCTACCACATGGCTCCCATTTCTCAACTGAAGGGGGAGTGAATTCTTATAATTGCTCTTCACCCAATGTCCAAAAATATGGTTGCAATGTTGACGTCTGTGTTGAACAGATGTTGGGCCTATTACCTTTCACTGCTCTAATTCTGGACAGTGGGGGAAATATTTGGCCCCGCTTGGGCTCCACGCCTGCATCCTGCTATGCCGGTCCCTCACATTTCTGGTTGTTATTAAGGGGTTCACTCAAACATAACAGATGAACTCATGTACCAAGTATTAAGCCTGTGTCATTTTGACAAAAATAAAGTACATCATGATCCTCTTTGCAGTGATCCTTCTTAATATCCCTCCCATTTTAGGGTATGAGACAAAAAATGCGATCACTGGAAATAATGGACTAAAAAGAAAAGAAAGTCTTAGGTTTTACTGGTTGTTTTACCCAATGAAAATTTCTGAGGACTGAATTATGTCCATGTGTTTTGCTTTGGTCAAACAATAGGTTTAAACTCCATATTGAGAGAAATTTAATATTTATAATATATATTTATTTTGTTTTGTTTAGACCGCTCACCAGATATGGACAACTATTCGGAGGAGGACGATGACAGTTATTCATCTGAGCAAGAAGCCAGTGATGATGCAGCTCATGGCCAGGTGAAGGTCACAAATAAATAAAAGCTACAAATCATATTTAGAATTGGGATGGACATTTAAAAAAAATTGATTGACTGACTGTAGCATATCTTGCCTTTATGGTTCTACACACGAGGGGTGACTGCAATTGGCAAAACTTACCGCTAACGTGTAAAAAAAAAACCTGCACGCGGGAGGCGACAAGCAACTCGACCAGCGACACACTCACATACAGAGCGAGTTACGAATCTGCTGTGGTTTTGATTGGCAGTAGATTGTTCGGGTTGTCAAATTTGGAGGGATTTTTTGGTTATTAAAGTTCAAGGGAGAAAAAGCACCCCGTATGCACTGTCACAAGTTGCTAGAGTAACATAAAACACATTTTATAGACAATAATTATTGGTTGTAGAAAAAGCAACTCCTAGGTTGTAGGTATGTAGAAAATGAGGCAAAAATAATTACAAATAACAAACGAATGGACAACTGAATATTGGTTGGGGGGAAAAAAACGAAAACATTGATAAAAAAAAAAATCAAGTCAAAATTTTAACCAAAATTTTGGATGTCAATCAAAAAACATCCAAACGGGGCGGACATTACCCGAGGTACCACTGTAGTGTTTTTAACATTAGAGTCTTGTAGACATGAAGAAACACCCCTATAGTCAACTTTACACTCCCATTATTGTTTACATCACGGGGAATCAAGACGTTGGCCAGCAAGCAAACTAACCAGTTAGCCTCAAATTCCTTTCCTAAGAACTTGGACATGCCATGTTGGGCATACCATGGCTGACTTATATCACTAATCCTCATTAGGGTTGTGGGGGTATGCAGCAGCCATCCCAGCTGACTTTGGCCAGAAAACGGGGTACACCCTGGACCGGTTGCCAGCCAATCTGGGGGCACATATAAACAAACAACCTTTCACACTCAATTTAGAGTTGCCAGTTAACCTAACACAGTATGCATATATTTTGAATGTGGGAGGAAGCCAGAGTACCCGGAGAAAAACCAGACACTCGTGAGGAGAACATGAAAACTCCACACAGACCTGTCTAACGGAGACTCGTGCTACAGCAACATGCTAACCATTTGGCCGCTACGCGGCCCTAAAAACATACAAAATAATAAATGAGAGAATTAGCACATTTTTACAAACTGTCAGTACTAAATAACATCCTGTTCCCTCATTGGTCAGTGAGTGAAACTCCTGTTAATTGGTCGTCATCTGGGGGACAGCAATGTGAAATTGAACATTTTTCAACATTCAGGCATCACGTCGCAAGCCAGCATGTGCACGATGACATGCATAAACATAAAATTTAACTTACACGAATCTTGGGTGTTGCTTGACAGGACAAAGACGCTCAACAGCGATTAATCAAATGTCGCACAGAATGCCGATCCCTATTCTTAGAATTTGTTTTTGCACAGTTGCTTTGATGTACATCATGTAATCTCTTGTCTCTCTCTTGCATGCTGCAGGATCTTTATGATGAAGATGATGAGGTTCGGAAGCCCAAGAAAGCTCGGAGAAAAATGATACGAACCACCTCCATGACAAGGGTTAGCTGCCTCCTCATGCTCGCTAATCATTGACCTCGACAGTAACCCAAGATGGGTGCTTTCTCACATAGAAGCTTTTAGAAAAAGTACACCGTGTGTTCCATTTGTGCAAACCATTAGTAGGATTTGGATGAGCATGTTAAATGAACTCGGTGGGCTCACTGGACTCAGTCGGATGGTCTTTATAATGTGACTGTGGATGCATAATCAAGTGTACACTTCATATAAATCCAAGCCATTGAGTTGTTATGCTTTTTTAATCATGGCAAGCGTTTCCTTTTAACCTTACTACATTTGTGTTATTCTGTTACAGCAACCAAACTTCAAGCAGAAGTTTGTCGCCTTGTTGAAGAGGTTCAAGGTAACTGATGAGGTGAGTTGAGAGATGAATCATTGCATCTGATTAAGTGACAGCAAAGAGAACATGTTCATGTGTGAAGTAAAGCAACTGAGTGAATTTTAGAGAACGCGCCTTGCCTGGGATGTGTTTATCGTCTGTTCAAGCATTTAGTAAGACAGCTGTCAATGATAAATGATTCTGTTGCTGTAGGAAAAGAGCTTCTTTTTATCAGTATTGACTGATTAAACAGCAAAGGAAAATGTGAATAAAACAAAGAGGCTCAAGCATCATCATGGTTCTTGGATGCATTACCTCCCCACTCATGGATGTATGATTCATAATTTACCATTAGCAAGGATTTGTATGATGAATGCATTGAGTGGGGGATTTATTCTCTTCTACTTAATCTAATGATAAATGTTGGATTTTATGAATGTCCTATTTAGATATTGGTTGTCCCTTTTTAAATAAATAAATGTGGATTGTACATACTGTTAAGAGCTTCTAATCAGATCAGCAGAGGAAGGAAATGTTTTTTCTGCACCAACTCCAAGATGTCCATTAGTATATAATTTGTGGTACACTGTAGACGTTTAAATGGTAATTATCTCTATTGATTCGTGAAATCTTGAGGAGAGTTATGGTTTACCTTGATTTTTTTATTCTTCTTTCATCCATAGATTATATCAAATGTATATTTTTTAATTTGGTAGATTTCAGAGTGAATATTTTTTGAAGTAATATTGCAATACTGTTGTATATCAGGGTGTCCAATCTGCTTGTTTTTTGTTGGCTCGCGCCACATTATAGAAATAAAAATCAACCAAAAAACCCAGCAAAGTAGAGAAAAATAAAGCAAAATAGTGTCATTTGTTGATGAGTAAGATGTGAGATGCTTTTTTTTCATCATTTGCTGCTGTCCAAACAGTCCAAGCAAAAGCTGTAGTAATTCAGCATTTGATCAAACTTATTTAAGATGTGTCAAATCAAAGCACGATCGCTGCATAAGACTTCAGAAGGTGACATTAGCGTCCACTTTAGAAATTCACTAAATATGACTGCACCCTAAGCATTGTGGGAACTGTAGTTCTTTTAGCCATAAATTAGTTGCATCATTATTTAGAACACTGGCGGATTAGAGTCCGGAATTTACAGTAATAATTGTGTCTGTTAAATGTTCAACAAATAACTTTAATTGAAAACAATAAGAAATATAAAGTATACTTAAAATAAATATGAAAAGTTCATCATATTGTGATTAAAAAAAAAAAAGTCAAGATGTACAGTAAACTATTAAAATTAATCCAGTCCATGTTATAATTGTAATGTTTTCTGGTACAATAGATTAAAGAATTGTTTGTATTTGTAGCTGAAAAACAAACATTCTGTGTGCTTCCACAAGCTTTAACTTCGTTGCATCTTTTCTTTTGCTTGTTAATGTAAACTTCCTTGCTATTAAATCACTCATGCTGATCCCGTTCTTAAGCCCAATGCATGCTTTTCTTTCAAGTGTTTAGTTTAATTGTCGTGATTATGAGACCCATCAGAATTCAGTGATGATCAAGTGGAACCCTGGCCAACTTGGCAGGACGATCAGTCCCTAGTTTATATTAATTAAAGCCACTGGCATCCTTCTGAGGGCTTTCGTGTCATGAGCTGTGTGCGAAACAGCGTTGTGAGTTTTGCTTCAGTGGCGGCTTCTATATGCCTAATGATCTGTAATACTGTTCCTTGTCACTAATCCTTTCCTTGCGGCTGGACAGTGTGCATGACTGCTGATCTATAAATACATAGCCAGGAGGTGGAGAAGGGACAGACTGTGTTTATCTGCTCCCTGACAGCTCCTGCACTTAGGGAGTGGCATTAATCACCCGATTAGCCCAAAAGCCAGTGTCTATGCTCTTTCTATAGTATACATCCCCCCTGTGCAGCCACCAGATCAAAGTTCAACCCTGCTGGTCTATTTTAGCACTTCTTATATTCTGATTGGCTCACTTAGGACAGAGTTATGGATGTATTTATAGTTGCATAGCATTCGGTATTCATCAGTTTCATTCATTATTTATCCCATCAGCATATGTGCAAGTGATTAGAGAATGTGCAGCACCAGTCAATCAGTCCCTACCCCCCCATTTTTAAACCATCTTTACAAGCTTACCTATGTGAAGACCATGGTTCTATGCTTTGTGGCAGGTCCTGGACTCTGACCCAGTAGACCAAACCCAGGAAGTAGAGGAGGATTTGGACTTACTCTATGACAGCCTAGAGGTGTATAACCAGAGTGACAGCGGACCAGAGATGGAAGACAATGAGAGCGTCTTGAGCACACCCAAGCCTAAGCTTAGGTATGTTCGACACCCCAAGTACCTGTGTTTTGTATATGTTGAACAAGACAAGATAAAAAATTGTTTGTGTGACTGTGTAAAATCTATTTGATGTGTGAGTTTGGGGTGAAACATTGTTTGTATACAGTAATCTCTGATTTATCGTGGTAAATTGATTCCAGACCTGACCGTGATTTGTAATTTTTTAAAGTAACGTTCCTTATTTATAAATGGAATATTTTTTTATTTAGAGGATAGAAACCTGTTTGCAATATACTAAATATAGGTTTTAACATTATTAGAGCCTCCAGACATTAAATAACAGGCACTTTAACACCCATATTACCCAGCAAAATAGACAAAATAGAGAGTAAAGTAAGCCATTTAAGAAAAAAATACCATTTTGTCTGTTTCCTATGAAAGCTGAAGGACAGGTGGACAGGAAGTGACGTCAGGGGTTTAGAGTTGAGTTTCAGCAAAGAAAAGGTGCAAAAGTAACCCCTGTTTTTTTTAGGGATCAGCGGCATATAAAATGGATGGATGGATGGATATTGTGCTTGTTGTGAGATAGTAAAGAACTTACAGTAAAAGCCTGCTGTTCCCGTGATCCTTGTGTGTCTCACCAAACATTAAAGTAACACTACTGACAACTAGCGATCTGTGTAGAATACTACATTTTTTCAGCGTTTTTCATTGAGTCTTTTTTTTATACTCGAAAATGCTTAATTTATTTACAAATAGGCCGTATTCAGCCACGAAACAGCATGATTTAACAGTATATTTTTGAAAAACCAGTACGCTAAAACGGCAAAATTTGAAAAGCAAAGTGGGGAGGGACTACTGTATTGCTTTTAGATGGCAGAAAATATTATAATACTATATTATACACATACAACACAGGGTGGAAAGACACGAGAAGGCCCAGCTACTCACATTGAATGTACATGCATCATAACAAAATAAAGTACAGCTTCATGGTGAGGAATATGAGCCTGTCAACATGACCGTCAGTCCAGCAATTGTAAACACAGCTGAAGTAAGGCTGATGTCCTTACTTGGATGACATACTCTTATACTTTCCATTAATGTGCATCGTTATAATCAATGGATGGCAGAATCACTTTCTGAAAATTTTCCTGCCACTGTCATACTAAACATTTATACAGTCAACAAAAATATAGACGCAACACTTTTGTTTTTGGTCCTGTTCTTTAGGAGCTGAACTCCCAAGATGTAAAGTTTTTTTTTTATGTACTCAAAAGGCCTATTTCCCTCAAATGGTGTTCACAAATCTGTGTTAGTGTGCATTCAGAATTCATCCACTTAACAGGTTTATTATTACCGCATTATTATTGTGCCTGTGTGTGTGATAGAGTGGCTCAATAGACCCTAATGATGCACAATAACAATGGACTTTGTTTTCCCTCGCCCGGACGCGGGGTCTGGTGGCCGGTGGCCGGGCCTGCACCCATGGGCACAGCCCAAAAGGTAACGTGGGTCCCCCCTCCCATGAGCTCACCACGCGTGGGAGGGGCCAAAGGGATCGGGTGCAAAGAGAGCTGGGTGGCGGCCGGAGGCAGGGGCCATGGCGGTCCGATCCTCGGCTACAGAAGCTAGTTGTCGGCACGTGGAATGTCACCTCTCTGCCGGGGAAGGAGCCTGAGCTGGTGCATGAGGTGGAGAAATTCCGGCTAGATATAGTCAGACTCACCTCAACGCACAGCAAGGGCTCTGGAACCAGTCCTCTTGAGAGGGGCTGGAATTCATTCCACTCTGGTGTTGCCGGCAATGAGAGGCGACGGGCAGGGGTGGCAATTCTTGTTGCCCCCCGACTCCAAGCCTGCACGTGGAGTTTAACCCAGTAAACGAGAGGGTAGTTTCCCTACGCCTTTGGGTAGCGGGACGTGTCCTGACTGTTGTTTGCGCTTATGCGCCAAACAGCAGTTCAGAATACCCGCTCTTTTTTGGAGTCCTTAGAGGAAGTATTAGAGAGTGCTCCCTCGGGGGATTTCCTTGTTCTGCTGGGTGACTTCGACGCTCATGTTGGCAGCGACAGTGAGACCTGGAGAGGTGTGATTGGGAGGAACGGCCCCCCTGATCTTAAACCGAGCGGTGTCTTGTTATTGGACTTCTGTGCTCGTCACGGATTGTCTATAAAGAACACCATGTTCAAGCATAAGGGTGTCCACATGTGCACTTGGCACCAGGACACCCTGGGCCGCAGTTCGATGATTGACTTTGTGGTTGTGTCGTCGGACTTGCGGCCATATGTTTTCGACACTCGTGTGAGGAAAGTGGCGGAGCTGTCAACTGATCACCACCTGGTGGTGAGTTGGTTCCGGTGGTGGGGGAGGATCCCGGTCAGACCTGGCAGACCCAAACTCATTGTGAGGGTCTGCTAGGAACGTCTGGCAGAGTCCCCTGTCAGAAGGAGTTTCAACTCCCACCTACGGGAGAGCTTTGACCATGTTCTGAGGGAGGCAGCAGACATTGAAATCGAGTGGGCAATGTTTTGTGCCTCCATTGTCGATGCAGCTGATCGGAGCTGTGGCCGTAAGGTAATCCCAGAACCCATTGGTGGACACCAGTGGTGAGGGATGCCGTCAAGCTGAAGAAAGAGTCCTATCAGGCCGTATTGGCCCATGGGACTCTGGAGGCAGGTGACAGGTACCGGAAGGCCAAGCGGTCTGCAGCTCTGGCAGTCGCTGAGGCAAAACCCCAGACATGGGAGGAGTTTGGAGAGGCCATGGAAAACGACTTCCGGATGGGTTCAAAGAGATTCTGGACCACCATCCGCCGTCTCAGGAGGGGGAAGCAGTGCACAGTCAACACCGTGTATGGTGGGGACGGTGTGCTGCTGAACTCGACTCGAGATGTTTTGGACCGGTGGAGGGACTACTTTGAAGACCTCCTCAATCTCACCGACATGCCTTCCAACATGCAAGCATGGAGTGCCTGGGGCAAGTTTGCCTATCTCTGGGGCTGAGGTCACCGAGGTGGTCAAAAGCTCCTTGGTGGAAGGGCCCCGGGGGTGGATAAGATTCGCCCGGAGTTCCTTAAGGCCCTGGATGCTGTGGGCGTGTCTTGGTTGACACGACTCAGAGCTGAGCCAAAAGGCAAAGCGCTCAATTAACCAGTCGATCTACGTTCCTACCCTCACCTGTGGTCATGAACTTTGGGTAGTGACCAAAAGGACGAGATTGCGGGTACAAGCGGCCGAAATGAGTTTTCTCCGCAGGGTGGCTGGGCTCTCCCTTAGAGATAGCGTGAGAAGCACTGTCATCCGGGAGGGACTCGGAGTAGAACCGCTGCTCCTCCACATTGAGAGGAGCCAGATGAGGTGGCTCGGGCATCTGGTTAGGATGCCTCTCGATCGCCTTCCTGGGGAGGTGTTCAGGGCCCGTCCAACCGGTAGGAGGCCTCTGGGAAGACCCAGGACCCATTGGAGAGACTATGTCTCTCAGCTGGCCTGAAAATGACCCCCCCCGACCCGACCTCAGATAAGCGGAAGAAAATGGATGGATGGATAGATTATTGGGCCTTAGGTTGGCGGGGGGCAGTCAGTCACTATCGGGTGTGACCACCATTTTCTTAAAATACCATATACGCTTAGAGCATTCCAAACATGCTTAATGGGTAGCATGTCAGGTGAGCATTCTGGCCTTGCAAGAACTGGTTTTCGAACCCCCCAAACCACTCAAATACTACATAGAGTTAAATTTTGGAGTCGCCTTTTATTGTGGCTAACCTAATGCCTGCCTGTTCAATAAATCATGCGGCCTAATCAGCATTGTGATATGCCACACCTCAGAGGTGGATGGATTATATGTAACGAATTCTCAATAATACATGACAAGCTCATGAAAAATAGGAGCAAAAGCAAAAGGTTTTTTGTTGAGTTTGTTATGTTACGTCAACGATGATGTCATGTTAACAGTGCCAAGCTGTAAACTGTTTTACCCTTATTACTTTATCAATGAATTGGCTTTTCATTATGATTCCCCTCCCCAATTAAGATAAAACTGTTTCTACATACTGAAGTTCTAATCTTTTGGTTTCCAGGCCGTTTTTTGAGGGGATGTCACACTCCAGCTCCCAGACAGAGATTGGAAGCCTACACAGCCAAAGAAGCCAACAGAGGGAGATGTTATATGCTGTAAGTTGATCACCAGACACTTCAATATTATAGTAATAGCAAACTGCTCTGGCTTCTCTCAGTCCTGCTGTTTAGCCATAAAGTTCTTCCTCCTGCTGGTGCTGGATAGGATCATATGTTATGTATAGCAATTGCCCCCTGGCAGTGTGTAAATGCCTCGCAGCCCTGCTGCCTCCAACAGTCCAGGGATTCCCAAGAACCATGCTAAAAATTCTGGGAATGGGGGAGGTCTGGCCCACACCCCCCACTGCCACTGGATATGTTGGGGGGCTTGCTGTCCTTACATTTACCCCTCTAGTATTTATAGAGACTGACGCCATATGACCTCTAAACCATCAACAACAAACACACACAGACACAAATATGCTCCCTTGCTTAGAGAGAAGATTGGATGAAGCATTCTCTGAACTCCCAACTGCCAGATTTATGACCTGTTGGAAACAAAAAGGGCTGAGGAAGAGGGAGACATGTTGTGTCTGACTTTGAGAGAGGGAGGGCAAGGGTGGACTGTTTATAAATATATGGGAATCCATTTTAGCTTGTACAAAAGAACCCAGAACATTCCAGGGTGCATCGGTCGACCATTTTGTCAAATAAGTGTCTCCAGTTAGTTAGTGCGCATAACGCATAATGTTTGCTGTCATAGTATGCAAGATTCATCAAGTAGTTTGGGAAAAATCCATCATGTACGCTGGACTATGTTAGTGTGTCTTATTTGTTGATTATGAACTAGCTGTTAGATTGGGTGCAATGTATACAGTAGGAGTACACAAGTATACAATAGGTTGGGTGCAATGTATACAGTAGGAGTACACAAGTATACAATAGGTTTAAGAGAGTAAAGATGAAATATTAGGAGAATAGAGTCATAATATTAAGAAAAAAACAGAGTTGAAATTTCGAAGACAGATTATAGCAGTGAAGTCATAAAGGTAAAAGGGTAAACAAAAAAGTAACAATTTGTAATGTAAAAAAAAAAAGTGTAATGTAAAAACAAAAGTTCAGACCAACGGCATGGAGATTTTGCAGTTTCTATTTAGGTATCTATTCAATTATAGATAGGAAGAGGATTCACTGAGTGCATTGGTTTCAACACCTCGGTGCTTTTGTTTCAACAATGGCGTGAATGGAGTGAGTCTTTTTGTCAGTCATACAGACGCTTTGTCTCCGTGGTTGGAGGCGGGGCTCCTAGCATCCACAGAGCGCAGAAGAAGGTAACATGGTATAAATTAACTTAGTAAATTGCAATACATTGTCACATTTAAAAACATAATTTTCCATTGTACTTAAAAGTGAAGTCTCCTTCTCATGGACACAATCTCATGTATCCTCTTGTCTTGTAAACATAGTGCCTTTGACACGCCTCTTGAACACCTTTGGGTTAAAAAGATTTTAGGGCACGCAAAAATGTTTCTTTCTTTCGGCATTTAACGATAGACAGTATAATACAATTATTTTATATAGCACATGGTTCACATAAAAGAAAGTAATAAATAACAAAAACAAAAGGAGTGATGTGTGGTGGACCAGCCAAATGTTAACAACAAAACATTATAAAACATTTTTTTTGGTTTACATAAGCTTTTTGATGGAACATGAGGGGAGAACAGTGAGACTTGTATCACATTTGGTTCAGCGCGTTGATGCTGTTGTGCAGAGGGGTGGACGCAGGTGACAGTTTTAAAGACTTTGGACTATACCTCAAAAGACTTGCAGCTCGACTTACACTTTGAAATCAATGACTAGCAGAGGGGTGGATTTAAGTCAGGCTCGAGTCGCATTTTCAATGACTTCAGACTCCAGTTGACAATCTCATAATAGACTCGCAAGTTGACTTGGACTTACACATTACTGATTTGGACTTGGGTGTGGGTGAAAATACTTGAGATTTTCAGAGTGTGTGTTCAGTGAAATGGGTCCCCACTCAAAGGATTGAGGACTAATGTGATTAAGCCATTTGCAGCAAGACAGATTTTCTCACAGACGTTGCCTTAATCTATTAACGTCCAGTCAGGTTTAAGAACAAACAATGATGGTGTGGTTTTCTTTTCTATCAGTACCAGACTGCTCCATGGGGGCAGTGATTAATACCAACATGTGTCAACAGGTTACCAAGGATACTGTTTTCATATGCATTTGCAAATAGCAAGGTCATAAACAAAAAAATGTAATTGCTGTGTGCAAAACCTGCAGTACGAGAATAACAGACCAAGAAGCGACAACTTTGTTGCACAAAGATTGGTAAATTGGACTGATAACTGTTATGAGCTATCGCTTTGGGTAACTCTTGCTTAGCGTCCATTTTCTGCAACAGTACATGTTTCCTTGTAAACTGGTTGCGGCTACAAATTCTCACACTGAAATTTTCTGAAATGAATACGAGAGAGACGATGCGGTAAATGGACGGTAAATAATTCCTGAAAGAGGAACAGACAAGAAGTGACATTGAGAATTCAGAGATGAGTTTAGTGGGTAACAGCCACAAGTAGACTGACTTAAATTTAGGCTGGTGTCGGCAAAACTGATCCAATGTTGATACTTTGTACAAATACACCTAATGTGTTTGGTAAAGTGTATTGAGGTATACCATGTTATAGCCAAGCTAATAAACAACAACCAAAAACAGGACTAAATAACATGTGGAATTGGTGTCTGAAACCAAATTCATAATAGAAAATAATAAAAATAATAAAACCTAATTTATTGGTGTGCTAATGTCATAGTGCCATTGTAAATGTCATTGTTTAATAGGTTGGAAAAAGTTACATTTCATGATATTAAGTGCAGCTTTATGTTTTCATAAACCTTAAATATCATCATTTAATAGGGTTTAGTGTAAAACATGTACGTTAAAGGCATCTTTATATGCCATATATTTGTATTTCAGTTCATTTAGACATTTTTATGTTTGAAAATGCTTAATTTAGGCAAAAAGTGCAAAACATTTGCTTAAATATACATATGTATTGACTAATAATCTTTTTTTTTTAATGCATTCTTTTTTTCAAATTGAATACATTGTTACTTTGTTAAAATGGCATGTTCTGAGAGACATTGTGCTTATAAGGTCTTGAAAATTCCAAGCCTATGACTTCAGACTGGACTCCACCTGTCATGCTTTAACTTGAGACTTGCCTCGAGACTTGAGATTAAAGACTTGAGAATTACTTGAGTCTTGCAAAACACGGACTTACTCCCATCTTTGCCATAGTGCGAAAACGGGCAATACAACACATCATGATATTGATATACGGAGCCATATATCAGGCTTCCAATGCTATTTTTCGATGGACGCTGTAATGAAGGCACTGAGCGCCGTTGTGTACAGTTAATGTTGTGTGCATTTCTGTTCATCACTAAAGTGAACTCCACAATTTGCACTGTTAAATTCTGAGTGAGTGTCTTTACCCCTCAGAGTGGAGACTTTCTCACTGTGGACAGATGTAAAGTGCAAGGGGCTGGCTATCAAGAGGACAGCGTCAAAGACACAACCGTTGGGGTATGTTTTTAGTACAGCGCTTACTTTGCCTAAATGTCCCTTAAGCATTTCACCCCCTCAACCTTGAAACTGGAGTGCCCGTTCCCTCCCATGGGTCTTTGGGTTTTCTGGGAAGAAAGAAGGGCGGGGGTTTGCAAGGGCAGGCATGGATCCACTATCAAAAGTGATTCATTCAATCAGTTAATACAACAAATATAGGATTCATTTTCACTGGTTGGGTTGTTGTTTACATGAAGATGTTGTCAAATTTTGTGCAACAATATTTGACATCTCAACATTGCCCAAAAAATTATATATTTCTTTTACTAGCATGCAAAATTATGTTTTTCTCGAGAGATTCAGTGTCAAAGACAGTTCAGTTTCATTTGAAATGACCCTATAGGGACCTGATAGTTCTGTTTTATGGTACATACAGATATCATAAACAATGAGGGTGTCTGCCAAGCCAAGTCACTCTAATGCTAAAATGGGGAATCTACTTTCCCCGAAGGACGTCAAAAATGACATTAACAACGTTTAATAATAACACATCATATAATGCACACCTATTTCTGATCTGACTGACTGAAAATGATTACTTAAGACACTGGTGTTTTGATTTTAGATACTATACTATATAAATGTTATGGCTTTAACTTACTGTTTAATGCACTATGGTTGACTGACTTTTAGTATATAAGAATATATCATGTTGGTAGTTTTAATAAAGCAGAATGAGAAATGAGGATTTATTGAGAGATGTGAGAGTTGTGTTTGTTTCTTCTTTGCTTTCCCTCCGTGTGCAGTGTAGCCACCCCTCTGCTTTGCTCCACTAACCCTCCTTAAATGTATTTCAAATACAGCAGTTTTTTTTCTTGTCGCCTAGACCACATCCTTCTGCCCAACCTCCTTTCTACAACTTGTTCCTTCACAAATTGCTGGCTACTGATGCATCACCAGATACTAAACAGCAACTGGGTCTGGTGGTGTTGAATCTGTGAAGAACATCAGTTCTCTTTAAATATTTGGATCATCGTTGCTTTCTTGCTTTTTGTCTCAGGAGCCAGAGATCAATGACAGTGGGCCAGGGCTAGGGGAGGTGAGCAACTGGGATGTCAACACTGAACGGATGACTAGCACTGTTGGCAAGCTTTGCAAGACCGAGTCCCAAAACCACATGTCTCCGAGGTACAGTGCCGAGCACTACATCTGGATTGTATGCATAAGCTACAGCAGCATGTTTATATATTGCTGTTAATATTCAGTAAAATGGAGAACAAGCTGCAGAGGCGTCCTCGCAGCACCTCCATGAAAGACAGACAGAATTCCAAGGCCCAAAGTGACCGGACCAGCAGCATAGAGAGCGAGTGCTCCCCAGAGTCACGACTCGTAGCACAGGTAAACAACTCGAGATCAGCTTGCACTGGTGAGACACTATTTATTGTAAGTCCGTGATATTCACTGGTGTGTCCAAAAGGTTCCCAGGAAATCTGTGTATGACCAACTGAACCAGATCCTCATCTCTGATGAGCGCTTGCCAGAGAGCATCATCCTCATCAACACCATGGAGTGGCAAGGACAGGTATGTGTTTGTCATGAATACACACCAGCAGTGGATATTGTACCCTCAAAAGGACTAAGTTGTTTTCGTTTCTGTGTTTCTCTGCAGTACGTTGCTGAGTTGCTTCATGAACAGGCCCAACCCATTGTGTCCACCTGCTCAGCTGCAGATGTCCAGGCTGCCTTCAACACCATTGTTACTCGGATTCAGAGATTGTGAGTCACGTCATGTCTACTGATACTCATAAATAATGGCTGAAGCAAAAAGGTCATCAAATGTTAACATCTTGTAGTGGACCAGCAAACATCTCTATTGGGTACTTAGATAGCTGTTATCTCCAAGGAACCTGTGACTGTGAAGCCAGACTCTCGCTCTGGTGTGATCCCTCTCTTAAACCTATTTTTCTTTGTGTTTTTGTTTATTGGTCAAGTCGTTCACTTGCTATAAGTAAAATGTAGTTGTCTTGTTGAGGGATTTGCCTTTAAATATTGTTTTGAGCAGCATCCACAATGATTGTACAAAGTGTGTACACACTTACCGAAAAGCTGTGTCGGTTTTGTCCCGCTTTACTCTATATTTTGTGCAAGTCATCCACTCAAAAATAAATTAAGATCATCTATAACTACACTTCCAAAATAAGTCATAATAAAATACTGAAGACTTTCTGTGAGCATATATGTACTTTTACAAAAATTAGTTAAATTTTTTTTAGGTTTTTCCACGGCACACACGCATGATCTTTTCTAAAATATTGAGGCCACAGTACTGCTTTTTTTCAACATTGTTTTATTGTGCAGTAAGTCCTGTCCACAAACTGAACTTAATTAAATGAAATATAAATACTATAGGTATGTTTTTTATACATTTAAGTATTACAACATGTTACACCCAAATGCTAGTTAATATCAATACATACATTTTCCAATGCAGGGAAAATGTCCAGTGCTGGCACGTGCAAATTTCTTTGGCTCCATTTGGGTTATTTTGCAGAAGAGATCAAAAGAAAAGCAGACTTGAAGTGAGAAACATTGTTTATTTTATTAACTCATAGCAAAACACAAAGGTGCTGATTTTGCTGAGTGTTTATTTTATTAACTCATAGCAAAACACAAAGGTGCTGATTTTGCTGAGTGTTTATTTTATTAACTCATAGCAAAACACAAAGGTGCTGATTTTGCTGAGTGTGATCGTGTCTTTGGCGTTAATCACATATTCATTCACTCATTTCATTTTCTATACCGCTTTGGGCGAGAGGCGGGGTACACCCTGGATTGGTCGCCAGTCAATCACAGCGCACATATAGACAAACAAACATTCACACTCACATTCATACCTATGGACAATTTAGAGTCTCCAATTTAAACTAACATGCATGTTTTTGGAATGTGGGAGGAAACCGGAGTACCCGGAGAAAGCCCATGCACGCACGGGGAGAACATGCAAACTCCACACAGAGATGCCCAACGAAGATTCAAACCCAGAACCTCCTGACTGAGGCCAACATGCTACCCATTCATTCACCGTGTGTCATATATATATATATCATTTATATGCATTTCAAATTGTTTTTTACATGTGAAACTATACTTGTAGAAACTATAAAAATGTGTGCCTGTGAATATTCTCGTTCATCCAGGTCATTGTGTTCTCAAGGCATTCAATTTGATTGAATGAGTATAAAAACGTGTTTTGTGTTAAAATTTTTGCTTTTCTGGAACAGATTAATTCGATTTACATCATTTCTTATGTGAAAAATGTATTTGTTCTGAGCAGTGGTTCTCAGTTCTCAGTTATAGTTATGGCAGCGGACAGAAATGTTTTCGAGCCCCCCCTTTTGAAATATTATTGTGAGAACAATGATAGTGTTTCACCGTGCAGTTAATAACCTTGTAATTTACCTTATACTATGACTTGCATCTTTGAATTGTTGCTGAGAGTATTTTTGTATATCAACCTGCCAAAGAAATACAGGTAACGGCGAGTTTGTTTTCTGAAAGGCAAATACTGACAATGTTTTGTAGCAGCATAAAAAGCTACTGTTCCTACAGAGATAAATATTTTAAACCAAGGAAAACCCTAACAAAATTGTTTTCCTCAATTTTCCCTTTCCTGTGTCTCTTGCAGTTGTAACTGCAATGCACAGACTCCGCCCACAATGAAAGTGGCAGTCGCAGGTGACCAGAGTTACCTCAGCACCATCCTGAGGTTCTTTGTGGAACAACTAGCAAACAAGACACCTGACTGGCTCAGTTACATACGCTTCCTGGTCATCCCTATTGGTAAGTAATCATTATTTTACGTATCATCTTATAGTGAGCAACATACAGTATTTGAACATTTTTCTTGCCAATTCTCAAACAGGCTCTCATCCCCTGGCTAAGTACGTGGCCTCGTTTGACAGCAAGTTTAACAGCATCTTTATGGACACTGCATGGAGGGAGCTGTTCTGCAGGACGGAACGACCCATCTCAGGTAGGACACAACTCACAGTCCCCAGGGACGTGCCCTTCTGGTATCTGACTGCAAAGCGCACCAGTGTGGTCAAAAATAAATAAATGGGGGTTAGATCACGGGTCAAGGCCTGAAGGATGGAAAGATTTTTTTTCCCCCTCCTTGCGCAAGATGGCTGCAGCCTGCTTTGGCGGAGGGACTGTTTCTCCTTACTACTCCACCCTGTTCACTCTCTGGGGCTTCATAAGAAGATTAACAGGCTCAACATTAAACCCAAATGTTGAATAAGAAGTCTAGTAAAATTGAAACCAAATGCTTCGCTTTGTTACCTCATGAGATTGTATGTTTGTGGGATTTCCCCCCACATTTTAGTCTTCTTTTTATTGCCATTTGGCACCTGCAGCCAGTAAATAAAAAAACGAGATGTCCTAGGATGTCAAGAATGTTTGCTTGCTGTTCAGAAAACCATATTATTTACCACTGTTTTTCTTTGCTACCTGCAGATAACATTGATGTAGCAGGCCGTGTTGTTCAATATCTGGCGGGTGCTAATGTGTCCCACCAGTTTCCCATCTCCGAAGCCATGCTCACCTACAAACAGAAGAGGTAAAAGCAGACTGTTGCAGTTTAACCGATCTTTTATTGTTTGTGTGCATGCATGTATGTTTCTGTGGGTGCTTGAGAACTAAGCATGTATGCGTCTGATTTTCAGACTAAATGAGAAATAATGCTTTTTTTAATCCTCACTTCATATTGGTCCACCATTGTCACAAACTACACATTACCTATGCCTGCACAATGTAATGGAATCCAGTGCAAGAGGTGGACTGATATTCTGCCTTTATTAAGACAATAGTGTGCACAATAACAAATGTATGTACAGTAATCCCTTGTTTATCATGGTTGGTTCCAGATCCGCCCGTGATATGTGAATGTCTGCAAACTAGGATCTTATAAATGCAATATTTTGGTAGTTAAAGCATAAAAAATCTGTGTATTTTACTTCATTTTGAAAACCTGTGATAGAGTGAAGCTGTAAAATTCAAAACGCGAGATGGTGAGGGATTACTGTACAGTATTTTGATGCATCTCTGACAGTGTTCGTATCCTTTAGAAAGGCAGAACATTCGGTACGTCTATGGTATTGGATCTCATTAGACTGTGCAGGTGTAGCTGATTAAAGGTTGACGTGCACTGCATGCAAACATTGCATCAGTCCAGTCATGAATGATTGCACATGTCTTGTCACTGCTGTATTGTCATCTGAAATTCAGCAATTAGTGTTTTTTCATTGCAAACACATCTGCATGTTCACTTTCAATCAAAGTTGTAGCAAAGGGTTGTGATAATAAATTACTGCAGACAGCCCAGTCAACACATTTGCATGTGATTTTTCTGCTCCCCTCTATACGAAGAGTGGCTACCTTGTTAGTCAGAAGATACCAAATACAACACAGTTTAACACTGTTTGCATTCCTTCTTCCCCCTTTTCCCATTTTTTTATTTGCATTCAAGGAAAAGAAGTTTGTATTTTGATTTTTACATCAGGTATCTAATTTAACTCTTGTTTGGATTTTTCCTTTTTATTCTCCTCACTGCCATCTGCTTTGTCTAACACTCCTTTTCCCATTTTGATGCTCACCGTAATGTCACTCTGCACGACCTGTATGGGTTTTGTGTGACTTAACGTGTCCTGCGTGTTGTTGCCGTGACGATTTGCCTAACAACCTTCAAATGATCCCATATACTGGCTGAGTAGGCATGAAAAAGGTGCACTATTTGGAAAAAACATGTCTTTGGTCTTGTATTCTGTCTTTCCAGAAGCATGGAAAATGTAACACCTGCAAATGGTGGACCATCTCCACATTATATTCCATTCTAACTTCCAGTAGGTGTAACCCAGGGGCTTCAAACTCAACTTACCAAGGGAATTCTTTAGGTAGAGTCTCTGTTAGGTTTGGGCCGCATCAAGTGTTCACTTTGGAATGTCGGAATCAACTAAGTGACAAACTTGTCCACAAACACCAACGAAAGCTATCATGAGCCTGAGCTATGGAAGGCCATAAGTGATATAGATCATAATATAGATCATAAATATAAAACTATAATGCTGCAGCACTCTGTGGTTGCCCAAGAGATGGTCAGAAGCACTTCAGCAGCTGAACTCGCAATGAGCTTGTCAACACATGGGAAACAGCCGGAGGTCATTACTCACCATAAAAGAAAGAACACAACAGTAATTCCTCACCATTTTGCACTTTGGATTTTGCCAAGTCACTCTGGGCCTGTCACGATAACAAGTGTTCCTGGGCGATAATTGTCCTACAAATGATTTTTGATAATAGATATTATTGACAACATTTTTGGAGACTATTTTTTAATTTAATTATATAGCATAACAATGCAAGTAGATCATAACAAAAGCAATACACTTTCTTAAGAGTATTTAACATTGTAATTGGAATGTCTTTGAAATACAATCAATTAAAGAAAAAAAAGACACAAAGAACCCAACAAAAATAAAATTGATTGTCAGTCTCTCAGCAAAAATTGCACTTTTGCAATCATAACCAAAAACAAATAATAGACTTTGTCTCTGTAAAAAGCACACAACTAACTTGAAAAAACTGTAATGATCTTTCAAGGTACACAGAATATTGTGTTTTATGGAAATATAAACATGGAATATACCAAAACCAAAATTAGACTCTTGTCTTACATGAAAAAAGCTTGTTTCTACCCTTTTTCATACTTTAGTAATCAACAGTAGAACATAAGTAAGTTTTAGGAAAATCCTGAAATTCCTGACAAAGGAAAAGGGAGAAAACCAGCTTTTTCCAAGCATAACTTTCACTTTGACACAAATTTAGCTATAAATATTGAGTCAAAATATCTAAACAACACAAACAACACCAAAAAGGGACAACACACAAATCTATTTACAATTTTCAAATTTAGAACACAACTGTGTATGTGCATGCTGTAAAATGTCCCTACAATGCGTAATCTTTTGCACTCTAGACTCCTCCATGCTCTTCCATTTCCTCATTGCTGTGTTTTTACACGCAAACCATCAATACCAAACTCTCAAATGCACTTCTGCCACCTTGTGGCCGTTTTTATGGCTATGTATTTGTTTCCATCACCCACATCTCTTTATGCCTCTCCACATAAAAATGTAGAAAATATATAAATTCGTCTTTGGTATTGAATGAGTCAAGGAAGATGTAGTCACTGATGCAATTCCAACTGCATGTGTAAGATTTTTTTGTGACATGCTTATTTTGTTTACACAATTAGATGTGCCTTTATTAGTCCCACAATTGGAAATTCCAGCTTTACAGCAGCAAAAGTACAAGAGTACAAGTACAAGAGTACAAAAGTACACAAGAGCAGTGTAGTTGTAGAACAAGGTAATATTGATTATATACAAGTTAAATACAGTATTTACAGCTGTGTACATGTTGAACAGTTATTGCAGTTTATTGCATGGCCATTGCACGGCTGTTGTACGGGATTTTGGAGCAGTTTCGTGATAAAGATTATGACACTGAAGGATGGGGCACATGGCACTCTTATTTTGAAGGATGGTGTATTCTGTGTGTGTTGAGAATGTCTGTTTATACTGTAGTTCAGACGAGCTAGGTATCAGAGCAGACATGCTTCTCGTCTTTTTTCATGCAGAACTTGCATGTCGTCATCAAGCATTGTAAAACGCTCCTTACATGAAAGCAGTAAAACACAACGCGGTGCAAATATACTGCCATCCAGCCCAAGTCTCTCTCACACTTCCGGCATTACAGCATTCCTTATGCCACTTGTTTTGTAAAAAGTTTCTGAAGTTATGTGTTTAGAGTAAAGATAGATATTTTTACTTACCTTATTTTACATTTTTGTGTTGGCACCGTGATTGTAGGTAGCGTTCTGTCTCGTGCCCCCCTGTTCCTTTAACTGTGCGACAAGCTCAATGCAGGTTTACGTAAGTTTGACTTATGCTAAAACCTAAAGCGCCTCTGACCATCGTATGGGATAGAACATTACCATAGTATATAAATAGCAGTTGTCAGGACGGGGCCACTTTTCTGATCAGCCATGAGCTTGAGATCCCTGGTGTATTGGCTTTGTGTCCATATACTCTTTTCCATACAGCAGTTTATTGTCACAAGCTCAATGAGTATATGATGGCTCAGTTTGTGGGCTCTTTTAAATGGAACAGAATACAGTATTAGGCATTTGTGCCTGTTCTTACCATTGCTATAACCTGTTACATTTGCAGTTATTGTTTGAAGTGCTTGTCCAAGAATGTTTGATAAGTAGAACTGAAAGGAACGTAGCCACAGGGGTCTACACAGGATCAACCATTCTATGAAACTTTGGTTGTAGGGAGCGGTCCACTCATTCATCTCATAAACCCCCAAGGCGATCTCATTCCACCCCCCAAGCCAGTCATGTGCCATTTCTGCTGCGATGGGGCATGGTGCCATCTTCCCTCCCGGACCATTGAGTAGTGTCGCAGGGTTCCAAACCGCCTCATCTGACTAAAATCCTCTTCATTCTCTCCCCTTACAGCCCGGATGAGGACTCCTGTCAGAAATTTGTGCCGTTTATTGGGGTAGGAATTTTGTGTTCAACTAAAATGCCAGTGAATTCAGATAATTCTGCTTTTGTTATGAATCACCAGCGACGATATTTGCCATACTTGCAGGTTGTGAAAGTCGGGATTGTTGAGCAAAGCCTGTCAACCTCAGGTAAGGCATTTTTTGTGGAAACACGCACTTAACCTCTGCCAAGGGTGAATAAATCTGTACAATACTGTACATGCATGAATTGTGTCGCCAACATTCAGTTTGCGGAGTTGTTCAAATGTACATTACTGTATATATTTACACTACAGCAGTGCCTGCTGTTAATTGGTTTCGGACCCTATGGCGATATATGAATTTTGAAGTAGGATTCAATATTAATACATTGAATATTTGTATTATTATGGTATAGAAAACCTGTTTATGATCTTACAATTTTGGGTTTTAACCATTTTAGAGCCCTCTAGACACAAAATAACACTATAGTCACCTTGTATTACCCAATATAGTAGATCAGAGAAAATAAGACATATTAGACATAAATAAGTTAAAATAGACTCACACATTAGCAGATTGTTCTTATTTTTTTCTGCACAGCGTAGTTCCTGAGGTGGCTATTGTCTCATCAATGTATTGTAATAGAAGGCTTTAAATGGATTTACACTCAAGTACCCAATATAGCAGACATAATAAGAGTAAACAAGCCACTTAAGATGCAAATAAAACTCCTGTCCGTGTGTGTCACAGTAAATGTGGTCCTCAGGGGACCTTAGGTGGGTGGACATATGTTTAGAGGACAGGAAGTCACTTAAATTATGGCCTCATAGGTACCCTGTGTTATGTTGTTATTCTTATGTTGTTATTGTGGCTGTTGTGAGTTAATTTAAAATCTGATGCTTGTCTCATCGAACAATTACTGACACCCAATGTAGAATACTATTTTCACAATTACAATGCTTCTTCTGCTTTGTATTTGCATTTTAGTTCATTCAATTAGTTCATTTTGCCATTTTTAAGCAGGAAAGTGTTTAATTTTGGCCAAGAATAAGTACAATTTGCTTGAAAATGCATTTTTCATATTATACAACTCTTATTCCAAATGTACTCCTAGCTACTTCACTGGCATATGTCCCACCCTCCATAATATTTCATGCAAGCGGTTTAAGTAGTATCATCTTGCTAACAAGTAAGGAAAAAGATTGGAAAATGTAGGGGGTAACAACGTCACATACCTGATAAAAGATGTGTTTCTTCGATGGATTAGATAGATTGGATTAGAAGATTATCTGTCATATTCACAGTGGATTCTGATGATGCAATGGGGGGCAACACAAGCATCTTGACCTCCCCCACTCCCCCAACGGCCGGTCCGTATGGGAAGGAGATTGGGGGAACACCCCCACAGTCACCCTCCGTATCCACTGCCCTTTCCGGAGCTGGGTAAGCACAATAGAGCGATCCGGGCTGTCCTGTTGTGCGAGCAGATATCAGAGCAGTTTGTTTTTGCAGTTCTCCGTGTTCTGGCAGTGAAGTGATGGGCCTGCAGGTGGACTACTGGACGTGGCAAGGACCAGAGAAGAAGAAAGAGGGAGAGAAGCGAGACGTGGGACTGAAGAACACGCTGAAGAGTAACTTCCGCTCCCTCCAAGTCAGCCGCCTGCCATGCGGAGGGGAGCTCACCCCTCCGCCCAGTATGGCAATGACTGTGGTCACGAAGGAGAAGAACAAGAAAGGTACATTAAGTAATATATCTGCTGGAACAAACCCAACAAAAGAGCCAATTTTGGGACTTTGTGTGCTTCTTGTCAGGGACATCACATCGCATTAAACCATCACGCTGTAATATTACCACTTAAAATAATACCTTCAATATAATATTTACATTATTATAATATTTACACCTTTTTTCCCTTAATATTACGACTATTTTACTTAAATTGTGAGTTTATTCTCGTTTTTTTTTAATTATGACTTTGTTTCTGAAATAGCTAAATTTAAACTTTTTTTTATCTTAAACTTTATTTTATTTTATTATTGTAAAATACAACTTTTTGGATAATACATCTTATTCTTATGAAATTAGGACTTCTGTAAATTGACTACTTATATTATGTGTGTATATATATATATATATATATATATAATGTCTGGAATATTATGTACTTATACATGTATTTAATGATGTACATTTTGTTTGAAATAGCCAAATAAAATTACTACTACTACTACTAAGCAAAAACCTTCTTTTTGTGTGTACATTTGGGAAATGCTTTCTTGTAATATTTTGACTTTATTCTCGAGAAATTACATTATTCTGGTAAAATGACTACTAATTTCTAACATCGTGACTATTTTTGTTAAATTGCATTTTTTTATTGTAATATAATCAATTTAATTCTTAAAGTTATGACCTAACTTTTGTAAAACTACTGTTATTTTCTACTACTATGACTTTACAATTTTTGTCTAGGAATATTTGGACTTGATTCTTGTGAAAGTACTACTATTGTAATTTTTTTGTATTGTCTATTCTAGTAATATTACTATTTTCTCTCAGTGTTATGATTTTATTTTTGTTTAAAAAACGTTTTTTTCTTGTAATATTTGGATTTAATTCTGGTAATGTTAGGAATTTATTCCCATAATATCATTGTATTCTTAGAAAATGTGGCCTTATTGGAATATTTCTGCTTTAATGCTTGTGGGTAGAAAAAAATAAGTTACGAACCTCCTCCTTCTTCCAGTTATTTTTCTCAGCAAGAAGACGAAGGAGAAAGAGCTGGACTCTAAGAGCCAAGTGATTGATGGAATCAGCAGGTTGATCTGCACAGCCAAGCATCAGCACACGATGCTGAGAGGTAACACTGCCCCCTGGCGGGGGCATCAGTTACAGCAGTTCAGCAAACTTGCTCATTGACCGAAGTTTACACCTTTATCTCTTCCAGTCAGTATCGACGGAGTGGAGTGGAACGATGTCAAGTTTTTCCAGCTTGCTGCCCAGTGGCCAACTCATGTCAAGCACTTCCCGGTGGGGATCTTCGGTTACACAAAACCCGTGTGACCCCGGCAGCCATCCTCTCGGAAAGGGCCGACTCTTCTGCTCTGCACTTGTCTCGCCAGACACTCCACAGAATTAAAGGGAAAGCCAACGGGCGTGCAGCAGTAACAGTTTTCCTGTGGAAATCTTACTTACGTCACATCCATGTGTTCAATACACACACAGTGTTTTGTCCTCCTGATGGTTTTCACGTTGTTGGCTGTTGCTTTCCTTTCGTTTTGTTTTTACACTACAAAAAAGAACAAGTACTATTTTGTAAGATTTGTGCTACCGCCTTGAGGTCATCGGAGCTCTTTGACAATTTGCCACATGTGGATAATGGCAGCTATGTTTGCACTTTGTTTTTTGTTAACATGTTATTATTTCTGTGAAATCCTACATGTATTGTTACTCGATAGAAGATGGAGGAGTGAGATGGTGTTGTGCCGTGGAGTGTGTGAGGTTTTTTTTAAGGCCGTGTGCGAATATTGCTGTGAACCTTGACAGAAAACCTTTTTTTTTTTTTTTTTTTTAACTCCGCCTTTTCCTTTCCCCAAATTGTCACTGAAAACAACACAGGACTTAAACAATGACTTAGAAACAGGGTAACAGCAGCTTCATGCCAAATTGACCTTTTCTGTTTCTAAGCCCAGATAATATTGTAATTTCCGCCAACAACATGTGAAGTATCTTGGCCTTCTAGGAGCTACTTACTTTGCAAATACTGGCTAGTGAAAATGTGCAGTGTTGTGCCAAAGTCACGTGTGTGTGTGTGTGTTTTAAAGCCCCATCAACGGAGCTTTTGGCCTACATGCTGCATTCGGGGTCCCTTTTGAAAATAAGTATTAGGACTACTGAAAAATAGAACAATCAGTATATAAAGTTGGCTGTAAATGCACACATACAGTATGGCAAGAGAAGCTCAAATGTTGGTGTGACTGGAAACATAGTTTAACATTAGTGCCCAGCGCAATGCTAATTATTTGCCAGATGTCCAAATCACTGCCTGTGTGTGTCTGTCCGTCCTATGGGCCTTGGTACTACCCAACTAGTGTTATGTGAAACTTGCGCATTAGGAAACCTGTAGACAAACGGCCTTTTTCTGTGCTTTTTTAGCGTGAAAAGCCTTGTTGTTTTTTTAAGTATTGTATATAAATATATACAAGATGTATTAGGATTTGCTAATCGCCCTCAGATGAAATTGAAAGCACAAACAGCTAGCCTTTTATTTCTTGTCCAAAAGAAATGCCAAATTGAGTATGTTATGTATGTGGTTTCTTCTACATTTCCCGTACTTGGTAATGCACTTTTTAAATGTGGTTTTACTCACAAATTTGGGACAGTTTTGCTTTGGAGGTGTCACATGTATGTTTTTAAAATGTAAACCACTACCTATAGACGTGATAGAGGCTGTTTCTTGGAGATGTTTATTATGTTGACGACGTCAAGCCCCCAACGGGGCCTGAACACGTCTGTTCCCCTTTATGCCACTTTTATTCTTCTATTTGCCTCCCTCATGCGTTTTGAGGGTTCACTATCTTGTCTTGATTGAAGCCCCTTTCACACTGCCAGCTCAGTAGCAGAAACATACAGATGGAGGTATGTATCAGACGTGGGACGCCGTGCAATAGTGTGTAGGCACACACGAACACGGGAACGTCGGTCATGACTGGTTTCTGTATATAATGCACATGTGCTGTTCTGGCTCTGATGCATCCGTTTTGCAGGCTGGGCGTGCGTTTGTGTGTGAAAGATTCCCCATTGCCTCCCTCCCCACAAAAATGATGGAACTTTGGCTGTGAAGTGTTATGTGAGGGAAATAATCAAGCGATTTAGCTTCGTAAAATACTCACACAGGCATCATGTCAAGTGTGTTTTGATGTATTTGAACTCAAAGTTTGGCTTCACCCTAAATCTCGCCGTAGAATTGGGGGGCGTTTCGCAAGGCAAGACCAGTGAGCGGCTGTGCATGTAACAAGATGTCAACACACCCATCTCACTGGTCCCATCACCTGAGATGCCACCTAGTGTCTTTGCACAATCCCTATTTTACAGTATTTTTAAAATTAACCACTAAAGAATATGGGTTACTCTGCATGTTTTACTATAGTTGTAAATATGTTTGGGATTTTTATATTGTTTTTTTTCTTTCCATGCTCTCACAAGCAGTTGCGTTTAATAAAATTTGTAACCTTCTGTACAAACAGCATCCATTTATTCAAAGTGTCGCGTGTGATCATTTAGTGGCGATTGAGGGCAGGTTGACGTAACTCTTCATCGGTGGCAGCGGTTTAATCTTGCGTCCCGCCCAGCCTCCCTTCCTCTGCCACAAGCCGCTCGATGGACGAATGCCAAGCCAGCGATTGCGGCCCGCTTTGCCAATGATCCTTTTATTGTGGTCCACGTTGGATACCCGGCCCACCGTTGCCATGCAGGTCTCCAACACCTATATGTGAGTGTAAGTTTGACACACATTTACTTCTCATCTTACTGAGAGCTTATTTGGTGTCACCTGAGCTCACCTGAACCTGCTGCTTTGACGGGAGCTGAACTATCGCTGTTCCATTTACTTTACGGAGTAAAACGCCGCTAGTGCCTGATAACATAAGAACGCAAATAAAAGGTATTGTTAACCAACAGCACAGTAGTTACATTCTGTACTTTGGATAGACTACCTGCAGCACGGATGTATTGTGATCCCTTCCCGGGTTGTACCTCCAGATTATTGATCAGTGTTCCCACAGGAAGAGCTCCAAGTGGATAGGAATCACCTTCGTTGGCTGACACTGTTAACCAATCACACATCTGTTACTCCTTCTGAGTTTGAATCTTTTCACAAATTATACAAGATTGAGCCTGTAATTTCCTTTCTACTAAAGTATAGTTTTCTGCAAAGTTCTGTATGCTAGCGACCCCGCCTCCACCCACAGACAAAAGACTGTATGGCTGACAAAAGGTCTCATTCTGCTCATTCTGTGATTCTATGGAACTAAGTGCCACGGTGCTGAAACCAATGCACTGAGAGATCCCTCTTCAGGCGGGAGGCGGGGTTCAACACCGGACTGGTCACCTGTCAATCGCTGAGCAGACAAACTACCATTCACACTCACATTCAAACCAATGGACAATTTAGAGTCGCCAATTAACCTAATATGCATGTTTTTGGAATGTGGGAGGAAACAGGAGTACCCGGAGAAAACACACACACACACGGGGAGAACATGCAAACTCCACACAGAGATGCCCAACGGAGATTCGAACCCAGGTCTTCCAAATCTCCTGTCCGTGTGGCCAACATGCCAACCACTCGACCACCACACGGCCAAATGCGCAATCCATTTACTTTTAACGATGTTATACCTGCCATGCGTCCAATGACTGGTGATGTTTTAATGATGTCTCCTTCATGCATGTTCTCTGTAGCAATGAGCCATCTTTTGCGGTCGCCTCCAGCAACCAGAGCAATGTCAGCAGACCTGTATAAAAAAAAATGTAATCATTAAATAGCAGGCCAGATGAGGCAAATAAGTGTCACGCTACAAGTTGCATACAATATAACATCTCACCTGCACGGGTCGTAGCGCACCTTAATAACCTTCTCGTCAAAGGGCTGCCCTTCTTTTTCTGGTTCATAGTGCAGGCGCTGGAAGTCGATCCAGCGATATTTTTGTTTGTGGCCCCCTCCGATACCATGTGTGCGAATTTTCCCTGACAAAAACAGGAGGGGATCATAGTTACTGCGCACGCGCTCAAATTACAACTTAATCGATGCGTTAGTAACAACCCGGGGACAGTATTTTGTACGCGACATTATCATTATGACATCAAAAATTTTAAAATCTTGAAGATAAATCTGAGCTTTCAAAATCTTTTCCAGCTAAAAGCTGTTTATTAAATAAAAATGCACGTTAACTCATATTAGCCAAGGTATGAATACAGTAATTCTGGGCTTAACTATCTGTTGTGTACCGATACTTCACTGTGCAAATGAACTTTCACTTTTCTGAGGCGTTCATAAGTTAGCCATCATTTTGACAATGCTTAGCACAGTTATTTGAAATAGTAGCATCCATCGTCATGCTTAAAAAATAAAAAGAGCAGGAAGAAGCAAACCTGATTGACATTCTTTTGTGTGTTCAATGAAGGATACACAACTAATGCACTTGCTACTAAATCAAGTTGAAAGGCAACAAATACAACACAACACGCGTCTTACCTGTGTGATCTCTGCCTCCTGTCTTCTTCATCCCGATTGGTCTGACGGTGTACTTTTCCCTCTGCTTCCAGAAGGTCCTGTTCTGTTCCAGACCTGCTGTGGTGAGGAAGCTCCGGCACGGTCCTGTACCGGACGCACTCGAGGATAACGCCTGAGCTCCCGGCTTGACCTGTCAGCATGGAGAAAGTGCATGTTATTTATCTACCTGCCGCGTTGTCATTTGTCTGTTTTGGGAGAAGATGCGGACCTGAGAGGACAGCAGAGCGGGCTGGGAGAAAGTGAGGGAGCGCAGGGCTCGGGTCAAAGAAGACATCGCCATCATTCCTACAGGGGCTACAAAGCAGATATAAAAGTACATTTACACAGCAAATGACCTTCCTTCTAGTTTGGACTGTTGCTCAGACTGCTGCCATTCCGTTCAAGGTGTGTGGGGTTTTCTTTGCCTCTGTCGCCAAGACTTGCTTATTCAGTTGGTTTTCTTTCATATACAGTTAGGAGGACCTTTTTTGCACCTAAAAGCCCCCTTTTACACTGTAACACATACTCCAAAGGTCTGCGTGTTTAAGGCTTTTGTTTCCCCTCTGGATAATTTGAGAGGTTACGTGTAGCTAGGTCACTCTCGGACGTCGCATTTAACGTCGCATTCATCACATATATAAGTAGAAGACATTTTACGCAAAGTAGTAACTGGGGGGGGGGGGGAACTAACCTTTATAATCATGTCAGATCTTGACAGTTTTCTCCCTGGCGTCCTCCGAAGGCCAGCACGCCGCGTCGCATAGTGATGACGTATTTTCTTCTTCTTCTTGGTTTTTTATTGGCGGTTGGCCAGCAACGTATATTGTGCATTACCGCCACCTTCTGACAAGGAGTGTGGATCGAGATGCTAAAAAAACAAAACCACAAAATACATATATTTTTTTTAATACCCGGAAAGTTTTTAAAGTATACTACGTTTTAATATCCGTTACACTGCCGAAATATGCAAAACATGTAGACGTGAATAAAAACCTGAGCAGCATTATGAAACCAACGTTTTCCGTCTTTCTTTTCCTTCTCATTTGACTTTTTTTCCCCGTACCAACGGGTAACATACAAAATACTGACACTTAATAAGGAGGAACCTTGGAACTGTCAGTTAGAGCAGGTAAGTGGCTGACCAGTGTGCCCAGGTCATGTTTACAAAGCATTGTTTGACCAAAAGGCGTTGATGGCAAGTCCTATTCAATTCTAGTGTCCTTGCTGAAAAGTACGGCAAAATGGCAATAGCCGATAGTCACCACACCACACACTAATGATTAACTGAAAACCATCCATAAATCGGCAAGTAGATGTATGAAAATTAACGATATTCAATAATTAAAAACGTTCCACGATCATATACTGCACTTATGTGCAGTACCATATGTGGCACGTATCAAATACAATTATGATTAAAAAGAAGTTATGACCACCAGGTGGCAGTACAACCTACTGTTTTTCTTATTTTCGTATTTTTCGTAGTTGTATTTATTTCTTTTAGTATTCACAGCTTCAATTAATTACAAAAATCAATATATCTTTTAACGTGTTCATGATTTATTAGTATTTTCAACGAAAATACGATATAAATACAATATATCGTTTACTAAAAGGCAATGAACGTCAACAGAAACAAAACATTACGTCACCAAGATTAGCTAGGCCGCAAAGGCTGATGGGAAAACTTTGCGGTTTGGGAGACATTTTGGATTTAAAGGGGCTGGGCTAGCCGGAGGAACTAGCTGTTGGTAAGGGTTTCTCAAGTATTTATTTGTATTCATTTTGTTTTTTGGGACATCCGTGTCCCTACATAATTATGTTTACATACATTTTTAAACCCACGTGCTTAAAAGACAGCCTCTAATATTTTACCGTGCCGAAGCGGGTCGCAACAAGCAGGGAGTGGTGATGCTAATATGCTAATCGAGCTAAACAGTCATTGACGGCAGAGCGGAACAAATGTTGAAAGCTTTGCTCCTACGTTTGAAAACATTGTCGAAGACTTTGACAACATAGCCAGTAACGTAGGCTTTCAAAAACAACACATCAGAGCTGAGCTGACGAAAGTCCAGATCCAGTCAAGACCCGCATTTGTGTTGTTGTGCATCACTGGAATAATGGTGCGTGCTGATGGATGCCGTAGCTGAAACACAACCGCAGGTAATAATGGTCAAGCAAATTGACCATTTCATGTGTTGAGCTAATCCTAGTTTGTGTTTATCTTTTTGGACAAACGACTCATGACCGTGAAACACGTATGGTGACATCATGATATAGCTCTGCTTAATGTCTTTATGTAACCAACGAGGAAGAGACGTGCTACATCCTGCAGTGCTCATGAACAAATATATCCAGGGACATACTGTATACAGTCCGTGCCAAAACTGCCCATCGAAGCTATTTGTAGTGACGGGTGACTAGTGTGGGCAGCATATCCCTCATGGTTTATCCGCCACACCCTCCTAGATGACTGTCTCAGCTTTGTGTCTGCTAGTCATCCAGAGATTGCTGCTTGCCGGAAACAGGTGACTGATGGCACCCAGTGATGTACAACCACCTATAGCTGACTGGAAATGGAATGCTGGCAACAACCATGCATTATTTATTCACTTTTCCTTTTCTGGCCTCACACACGTTACTCAAAATATCAATTATTTGTATACAAGTAATCTTCACAAAGCCGATGTTAGAACTAATGACGCTGACGCCATAATGTGCCACGCCCTTCTCCCGTGTCACAAAGAAATCCATGAATTTTTTTATTTTAACCTTTTCATGTCACTGTCTTGCGTTTTTATTGTGACTGAAAGTGTGTGCTGCATTGGATTCTGGGCCAGAGGTGTTATGATTGCAGCAGTATTTTGTGACCTTTGATCACTGGCTAACAGGAGTCATTTTACTTGTTTATAAAAGCACATTCCTACTCTTCATTTTAAAGTCTGACTTTCACAATCCCGCCCCCCCCACCTCTGTTGTTTCAAGGATGAGTTGTTTGTCATCTTGGGCTATCTTTTTACTTTGAAAAGTATAGTTACAGATAGCAGTCAACAGGTCGTTGGAAGCTGTGTTGGCATGGGTTTTCTCTTGGTCTTCTGGCTTTCCCCCACATCTCCAAAACTTGCTTATTTAAATTAAATGGAGAGACTAAATCAGGGGTCTCAAACTCGTGCCATGGAGGGCCGAGACACTGCAGGTTTTCTTTCCAGCCGGTCACTAAAGCAGGTGCTTTTTTGGATGACCTCCTTCCCTCAAATTGAAGGAGGTGTTGATCATTAAAATCACATGCTGTGGTGACCGTCTGGAAAGAAAACATACAGAGTCTCAGCCCTCATGACATGTTTGAGACCCCTGCTCTAAATCCATGTCCGACTCCATAGTCCATGTTGTGAATGGTTGTTTATCTAAGTGTGTCATTACCAGCCCACGGTGTTTTCTCACCTACTTCAGGTGGAATAGGTTGTTTGGTCAGATTCATCATTGTAATGTTTGTTCATAGATTTATACACAGGTTTGGTATACTTTAGTGCTGCGGGCGCTTAGGTCTGGACTCCAGTCACTCCAGTCTCCACACTGCGGCCCCAGACAGGACTCAAATAAAATGTGCTTCCTAATTGTGGCCAACAGTAACATACTGTCAAAACTAAACAGTCAAATCTCAGCATTTGTTGGATATGGTTTTTGTGGGGAAAAAATGGATAGCTGGATGAAAAAAATGTCAACATTTTGTCTCAGTTTTTGTACAAGTAACAAAATATTACGTTTGTGCCGCAAAAATGAGTGCCCAAAAAAGCACCATACATGTTGTTGACTCATTGTCCGTGCGTTTTTTTATTGAGTAAATAACCCCCCTTGGAGCCAAGAAATGTTGCGAGTGCCACCATTGGGAAAACACCACTAAAATTTTGATCTCGCCAGGATGTACAGGAAAGTCTGCATTAACAACAAAGTCCATCCACTTGTCATTTTGAATTATTTAGCAATTGTAAACTACAATTATTCTCTAAAAATGTATTTTTAACATTTTTGTTGTGGTTTTCGTCTAACCTGTTGGAATGGAGAGATAATGGAAACTGAAGTACCGCACTACTGAATATAATCATTGTCCTCAATTGCTGTCAATGCGCCTTATGGTTTTCACTGTCGTTATTTTGTGTGAAAAACTGACCGTCCCAAACTGAGACGAGTAGTGCTGAGCCTGTATGTTGTGAATTTCATTTGTCTGGTTATGTTGCTTCCCCTTTCTCATTGATTCAAATATTTTGTCTGATGGAATTACTTTGACATTTGTGTCTTTAATGTGTTGGCGAGATGTTAATAATTGTAAAAGTGTTGACTGCTTTGAATAGTAAACCTCAGAGGCATGCGGAACTCCTTTTGAGGCTTTTAACTGTGCCATCTAGATTTTTTCCATTGTGTCTCATCATGCTTGTTCTCTTGTGTCTGAGTGCAGAGGAGCAGCATCTCCATGACTCCCTCCCCCATCCAACCTGCTCCTCTGCACTCCTCTGCTCTCCTGCTGCGGTGGGCGGGGCCATCTTTGGATGTGCGCCCTTAGCTGATGTCGGTTGTTTGCGATAGAGAGGCAGGAAGGTCACAGTCATCCTGCAGGCACCAACATTGGCTCTCACCCCCATGCCAGCACACACGCTCTCTCACTCCCATGTTGTTGCTTTTTATTTTTTTGCATTGACCAGTTTCACAGTCAGATATTTTTTTCTTTCCAGAAGCATCGCTTTGGATTAGCAGAGTCACTGTGTGCGTGTTGTTCTCTTGCTGGAGGGCAAGTCTTTATCTCGCCAGTTATTCTCCATGCAGAACTTAATGCTCTGATCTGCAACTGAAACAGGTTAGTGTTGTAGTTGTGTTATGGCTCAAGATCTTTCTTACCCACCAATTTGATGTTGTTATTATGAAAGCTTCTATATTCCTAATGTTAATCGCTGACCGTGTGTTGTGGAAATGCTGTACTTGCTGAAAAAGGTCCATGTCCCACTTACTGGATGGCCCTTGAAAACATTGTAGTTGTTTGCTTCTGTTAACTTTCTCCTACAGCACAGATGTACTTAGGCTATGTTCACACTCCAGGTCAATTCTGATTTCTTTGCTCTTATGCAACCTGTATTGGATTTTTTCATGTCAGTGTGAACAGCACAATTACGATTTTTTTCAAATGGGACTCAGGTCTCTTTCGTATGCGGATATAAATTGGATATGTATGCGATGCGACTGCAGTGTGAACGCTCAGTTGGCATGTATCCGATATACGTCATGGAAAGGCGTGAATTGCTGTGCTCACAGAGACTTTAAAGGGAGGCAGCCATGGAAAGATGTAGTTAATCATGCAAGAATTGGATAAATGTACTCACCGATGTAGGGAAAAGTTGTCATCCGAAAATGATTTTTAGTTAGCGAAGCAGCTGTCGGAAATGCTTTGCCACTCCACCCACACACAGCAGATGTGGCAACAAGTTGTCTGCAAACTTCCATACCAAAATTCTAGCCATATTTCTTCTGAATCTTCCACACGGAATCATTTGGTTGAGAACATTTTGACTCCCGTTGCACAAAATCCTTGAAATTGCCACCAACGTGTTAAGGAGAGCATGCTACTATAGTAATGTGCGGATTGATACTGAAATGTCGATATCTCCAATACCAGCTCTTCGATTCAGAAATCAAAATAGTGATACCTTTTAAATTTTACCAGACACATTAGGTGAATTTGCACATAGTATTGAATTGGTATCGCCAATACCAGCTTGAATTTTATCCAGTATCAAATCAGAAATGAAATCAATAGTATCGCACAACACTGGAGCACACTTTACTGTCTTTACTTCCGTAAACACTTTCCAGGCACGTTGCGCTCACAATCAAAGTCACATTTGTTTGGTAATGTGAACAAAAAAAAATCGAATTTTAAACAAAAAAATCAAAATTGGCAATCCCGCCCTGCAGTGTGAACGTAGCCTTATACTGTTTTTTTCCTGTTTTTTTTTTTCACATGCTGCTACTGTGTGGGTATGTATAAAGGTAAGCTTTGTTGATGTGCGGTGCACAACCACAAGGTAATTCATGTTAGTACACCGCTTGCCATCCACTGATAACAGGTAGGGAGTGGTATTGGCAGTTTGTCATGTCTTGACTTTATAAGCATATTTATTTTTTATTTTGTAGGAATCCCATGTTTAGATTTTTGCCTAAAGCAGGACAGGATGATTTGCATCATCTGTCTCTTAATTATATATATTTTTTAAAACATGAAACAGAAATGTACCCAAGAACGACTGATCTAAGGAAACAAACCTTTCCAGTCACACAGAAAGCATAATAAATTCTTCAGGAGATTTGAGTGAGAAGGTCCTTGAAGGGAGAATGTGGAGGAAAAAAGTTTAGAGTGGCAGCACTTTTTAAATTTTTTTACTCAGTTGTCTTTTTTTAACCCAGCCCTTAGGTGATGGCCAATTGACATTCTTTAAAGTCTCTGCAGACAGTTCGTCCGTTAATCCTCGATGTAGCATGCATAACATCAAGGTGAAGCCATAATTAGTAGTAGTAGCACACCCAGTTGTAAGTGGTTATACTGGGGTTGCCAGTGCTGTATCGTATTTAAGAGCAGTGAAGTGTGTAATTTAAAGCTTGCAGCAATTTCAGATGTTATGATGTGGAAAAAATGTCACCCAGCTCAGTTGCACTTTACACTATATGTTGTAGATGCCCAAATCCATTCTATTGTTGTACAGCAAGAACATATATTTTTCATGATGTGAGTTTACCGATGGCTCTGTTTTTAAGAAAGTCAGTACTGGGAGTAGCCCACTGGGGAGTGTATAATTCTCAGCAGATGTTTTATGCTCCTATTTATCCTCAATGCTGAACTACTGCACACACCCAATGTCCTGATTACAGCTGTAAGGGCAGGGCTTCTTTGTAGCTTACAAGTGATGTGGTTTAATGAGTCATTGGACTGCGAAAACGGCATCATTCACTCACCGAAGGGCTATCATTTGTTTAGAACACCCTGCAATGGCGTCATCTTTGAAAGTCCTCAAAAAGTCAAAAGATGTGGCTTTGTTCTAAATGACATCCACACTGCAACAAAATTGCAAGCTAGAGCACAGCCTGCCTCATACAGTATGATCCATATGTCACCAACAAACTTTATTACATACAGTGCCTTCTGAAAATATTTGGCCCCCTTAAACTTTGCGACCTTTTGCCACATTTCAGGCTTCAAACATAAAGATATAAAACTGTAATTTTTTGTGAAGAATCAACAAGTGGGAGACAATCATAAAGTGGAAAGAAATTTATTGGATTTTTCAAACATTTTTAAGAAATAAAAGACGGAAAAATTGGGCATGCAAAATTATTCAGCCCCCTTAAGTGAATACTTTGTAGCGCCACTTTTTACTGCGAGTACTGCTGTAAGTTGCTTGGGGTATGTCTCTTAGTTTTCCACATTGAGAGACTGGAATTTTAGCCCATTCCTCCTTGCAAAACCGTGAGGTTGGATTGAGAGCGTTTGTGAACAGCAGTTTTCTGTCATGGTATCGCTGTGGCATGGTGAAACGACCCCGGGGATGCAGCGAGATGGACGTCAGGCAGGTAAGGTTGGAGGAATCTTTAATAATAATGCTGCAAAGCAGCGGCAGGAACAAAGCAACGATACGGAAGGAGGGAAAATGTAACAAATGACAATGAGCCGACGCCCGACTGTCGCACGCACCTGAACATAAATAGCAGGGAAAACAGGTCCACGTAATTAACCGAGTGAAGAAATTAGGAAACGGCCCGGAAACACATGAAAACCAAAACTGTCACGATGACAAACATACAGATCTTGACAGTTTTCAGTTTTTTCCACAGATTCTCGATGGGATTCAGGTCTGGACTTTGACTTGGCCATTCTAACACCGGGATATGTTTATTTGTGAACCATTCATTTATAGATTTAGCTTTATGTTTTGGATTATTGTCTTGTTGGAAGACAAACCTCTGTCCCAGTCTCAGGTCTTTTGCAGACTCCATCAGGTTTTCTTTCAATATGGTCCTGTATTTGGCTCCGTCCATCTTCTCATCAATTTTAACCATCTTCCCTGTCCCTGCTGACTGAAAGCAGGCCAAACCATAATGTGCCACCACCATATTTGACAGTGGGGATGGTGTGTTCAGGGTGATGAGCGATATTGCTTTTACGCCAAACATAACGTTTTGCATTTTTGCCAAAAAGCTCGATTTTGGTTTCATCTGACCAGCGCACCTTCTTTCACCTTCGTGTCTCCCATGTGGCTTGTGGCAATTTTTAAACGACACTTCTTATGGATATCTTTAAGAAATGGCTTTCTTCTTCCATGAAAGCCAGATTTGTGCAGTATACGACTGATTGTAGTCCTATGGACAGAGTCTCCCACCTCAGCTGTAGATCTCTCCAGTTCATCCAGAGTGATCATGGGCCTTGGCTGCATCTCTGATCAGTCTTCTTGTATGTAAAGTTTAGAAGGACGGCCAGGTCTTGGTAGATTTGCAGTGGTCTTGTTCTTCATTGTGCTCTCTGCGCTTTCAACGGACCTCTGAAACTATCACAGTGCAAGTGCAATTATACAGAGATTTAATATTATACAGATGTGGATTCTATTTATCATCCTTAGTCATTTAGGTCAACATTGGATCATTCAGAGATCCTCACTGAACTTCTGAAGAGAGTTTGCTGCACTGAAAGTAAAGGGGCTGAAAATTTTGCACGCCCAATTTTTCTGTCTTTTATTTGTTAAAGTTTGAAATATCCAATAAATTTCGTTCCACTTCATGATTGTGTCCTACTTGTTGATTCTTCACAAAAAAAATACAGTTCTATATCTTTTGTCTGAAGCCTGAAATGTGGCAAAAGGTCGCTAAGTTCAAGCGGGCCAAATACTTTCACAAGGCACTGTATATGACATAGAATATATTTGTGTATGTTTTATTTGTTAGCACAAGTTGTATAATATAATATACTCCTACAGTAATAACACATGATTTTATACCACTCAACTTGGCTGTCACTTGATCACAAACTAAGGTTGCCTCAATATAAGGCAGAGCTTTTCATTGTCAGGCAATGAAGGAGTGAAGTAGATAGCTGTTGCTCCCTTCTGTATTATCTGTTGTATAATAATACCATGTTCCACTTTCTGCTGCAATCTCTACAGGTTTCCCTGAGCTTGAATAAAGATGTCCACCATGGTGTATCCACGGGAAGAGAAGCTCGAGAAGCTCTCTCAAGAGGAAATTATCTCTAACACCAAGTTGGTAATCCAGGGTCTAGAGGCCCTGAAGAATGAGCACAACTCCATCCTCCACAGTCTTCTGGAGACAATCAAGTGCCTGAAGAAGGACGAAGAAGCCAACTTGGTGCACGAGAAGTCTAACCTCTTGCGCAAGTCAGTGGAGATGATTGAGCTTGGACTTGGTGAAGCACAGGTAATACAGTGGATGAATAACCCACAGCATAATGTATGACATGTCTTTTAAACTTCATATTTCTGTGTCATCTCTATCCCAGGTGATGATGGCCCTGTCCAACCATCTGAATGCGGTAGAGTCTGAGAAGCAGAAGCTGCGTGCGCAGGTGAGAAGACTTTGCCAGGAAAACCAGTGGCTGCGGGACGAGCTAGCTAACACCCAACAAAAGCTGCAGAAGAGCGAGCAAAATGTCGCCCAGCTCGAGGAAGAGAAGAAACATCTGGAGTTTATGAACCAGCTCAAGAAATATGATGAGGACACCTCCCCCACTGTAAGCACCAAAGATTTACAAACTCCCAGTCTGATGTTTACAGGAGAAGAGTATACTTCAAAAGTCAGAAATGTATCCTCCCATCATTTTCCATCCAAGGAAGAATCTGGACCGCCTTTACATTTTTCCCTACCAATTTAGTTTTTTCCAAATGAAGCCCTAAGTTTATTCATATACTAGGAATATTTAACAGCCTTTGCAGTAATCACTCGTTTATCACGGTTAAGTGGTTCCCGACCCTACTGTGACAAGTGAATTTCCCTGAAGTAGGATTTATCATTTATAAATGTAATATTTTTGTAGTTACGTGCTTGTGAGCTCAGAATGTATGCGTATGATTTATGTCCAACTGAATGATAAATAATTCTCCTTCTTTATATCTCTCAATTAATATTATTCCACCATTTTTACTGGACACTGCATTACTTACCCCTGCACAATGTTATGTAATTCAATGCAAGAGCTGGACTGAGATTCTGCCTTTATGAAGAAAAAAGTGTGCAAAATAGCAAAACATGCTTGTTTATCGTGGTTAAATGGTTCCATACCCTACAGGTATAATACATTTCTGCAAAGTAGAATTTATAAATAAAATGTTTTTGTAGTTAGGGCATCTAAAAAACCTGTGTATGACCTTCTAAATACAGCTTTTGACATTATTAGAGCCCTCGGGATATGCCGTTACCCGATATTTTAGATAAAGTAATAGAAAATAAGGCATAATATAGACTACTACATGTTAGCATTGGGAGAGTTCCGGGTGGCTATTGTAACATTACAGACACCTAGTGACCAGTTTAAAATGTTACATATAAACTTGTCTTTCTGTGCGTTTCTGAATGTATTTTATTTGTATTTTATTTCATTTAGAAATTTTTATGCTTGAATTCTTAATTTCGGCCAAAAATATGTAAAATTTAATTAAAAACAGTGATTTATGAATTTATATAATTTAAAAGACCATGATAGAGTGACGCCACGAAATTCAAAGCATGATGTGGCGAGGGATTAATTTAGATGTAATAAGCATTCCTGTTTTTTGATACAGACATGTAATCACTTCATTGTGATTGTCCGTTATAAGTTTGCTTATTATTTGGTGGATGCCAGGAATTAACTTCTTTCAAAGTTTCATCCAAGATTTTGTTTCTTTATCTCAGCAGGAGGAAAAGGATAAAGAAACACCAAAGGACTCCCTGGATGATCTCTTCCCTAATGATGAGGAGGAGCATGGCCAAGGAAGTAATACCCCACAGATGCTCACCTCAGCTCTAGAACTTGATTATGCAGGGTTATTTAAAAAAAGGCAGTTTTTCAAACATTGTCATGGGACATGTTAGTGACCTTTTGAAAGAGGGGTTGGTTCTAAGTTTTAAACTGCTTCCACAGGGGCGATGTTGTCGCGTCTTTCCTCCAACAACGTTGATTTGTTCATTTTATCATTATACAGACCATATTGTGTGTTTAATGAGTTGACCTTTTTCTCATGCGCATGTTCTTTTTTACCCAATAGTGCAGCACCAACACAACAGTGCAGCAGTGGCTGCAGCCCAGCAGGGAGGCTATGAGATTCCGGCCCGCCTGAGAACACTGCACAACCTGGTGATTCAGTATGCTTCTCAGGGCAGGTATGAGGTAGCTGTGCCTCTCTGCAAGCAAGCGTTAGAGGACCTGGAGAAAACCTCTGGACATGACCACCCTGATGTGGCTACCATGCTCAATATCTTGGCCTTAGTTTATAGGTCAGAAATAACTTCATGTTGTTGTTGTTTTCAGTCACACACATAGTCAACTGTCGCTGTCCCTCTTCTACATGCAGGGATCAGAATAAATACAAAGAAGCCGCCCATCTTCTCAATGATGCTCTGTCCATCCGGGAGAAAACTTTGGGAAAAGACCATCCCGCTGTAAGAATCCCATTGTCATGGCAATCATACGCCATCTGTTAATGTTAAGCAAACCAGTCTTTTGATATACAGTGTAGTTTCATAATTGCTTGCATCTTCAACATGGAGGGAGTATGTCCATTGTACTCTAATTTGATTTTTAAAGGTCTAAAAATATTTTTATGATAACATATATTGTAAATTATTTATTATATTAATTTACTTTATGTATACATTATGCAGGTTGCAGCAACATTGAACAACCTGGCTGTGCTGTATGGAAAGAGGGGGAAATATAAGGAGGCGGAGCCCCTGTGCAAGAGGGCTCTAGAGATCCGAGAGAAGGTAGGCCACATGCCAGGCTTGCACAACAGCACTACTGTCAAGGCCTGACATTAGAGCTAGACTTTTTAACAATTAGTTCATTGTAATAAAGTAATTAAGATTTCCAAAATGTCACTTGGAAAAACTGAAACACCAGCATCTATAAATAGAACAAATTATATTCCTAAATGGTTTGTGGTGTCCTCACTGGAAGCCAAGGGTTGATGAGAGTGGAATTAGAATGTTTAATTGAGAGCACGGCTTGAAAATGGATGTTGGGCTTTTAGACATGCAAGGAGGAAATAAAAAAGACAACACTAAAATGATAAGCATGAGTATGTCTGCATAAAAACTTGGTTCTTTGATATTTATTGTTCATCAAAGTCTTGGGCTATATCCACACGAAGAAGCTCATCATTTCCAAAATGTTTTCTGTAGAGATGGAGCCAATTCAAAAACTACGTGCGTCCATATGAATGTACTGAAAACGATGTAATACATATGCCTAACCTGTTAGTGGCGCTGTGACACTCTGAAAGCGGAAACCTGAGGCAGACCGGCAACCAAACACTGGGCATGCGCAGTTGCGCAGACGGCCTGTAAACAGAAAACACGGCGGCAAGTTTGAGTGGCCAAACTGGGCCGACGATGAAGTGGAACTGTTGCTTCGAGTCACACTGGATTATAAAACCAGAATAAAGTGATGTGCTGTGTCGTCCAGCATTTGTCGTTTTTCTTTAAATGAAGAAGCAGATTTTGCTGCAATAGCGACAATAGGCTCACTAGCTTCAGCAGGACTAACGCAACAATGTACGGCACCATTGTTGTTTCCGTGTTTGGGATTTTAGTGCATGTGCGTTTGTAAAGGGGTGGAGTTATGATGCAAGCGTTTTCATAGAATCCGGGGTGAAGCCGTAAATACGGAGCCAGGAAAATGGCATCTTTAAATATTTCCACTCTGGGACTCGGTTTCAAAAGTGTTCATTTACAGACTCTGAAAACGCCGTCTTCGTGGGGATGATACGCCGTTTTGATAAAGTATTTATGCGTTTAGGCCTTGAATAGTCTTCGTGTAGATGGGGCTGTAATTACATCACCTGACTATCTGAAGAAGGCCCTCACTGCCTTGTCACATATGTATATGACCTTCACAGGTCCTGGGGAAAGACCATCCAGATGTGGCCAAACAGCTGAACAACCTAGCCCTGCTGTGTCAGAATCAGGGCAAGTATGAGGAGGTGGAGTACTACTACTGCCGAGCCCTGGAGATCTACGAATGTAGGCTGGGCCCGGATGATCCCAATGTGGCCAAAACCAAGAACAACCTGGTGAGAGGCAAATTCTTGAATCTGGAGTGTGAGAGAGTGTAGCAATGTTTTGAGTGTCTAAGAATGTAAATGGTTGTTTACGGACTCTTTTTAATTTAATTTTATATATATTTTTGAGATAATGATTGTTTGTGATTTGTTTGTGATTGGGTCCCCCCTCCTTTGAGCTAACCACTTTGTGATTGGGTCCCCCTTCCCATGAGCTCACCACTCATGGTAAAGGCCAAAGGGGTCGGGTGCAAAGAGAGTCCTATCCGGCCGTTTTGGCCCATGGGACTCTGGAGGCAGCTGACAGGTACCGGAAGGCCAAGCGGTCTGCAGCTCTGGCAGTTGCTGAGGCAAAAACCCGGACATGGTAGGAGTTTAGAGAGGCCATGGAAAACGACTTCCGGATGGCTTCAAAGAGATTCTGGACCACCATCCGCCGTCTCAGTAGGGGGAAGCAGTGCACAGTCAACACCGTGTATGGTGGGGACGGTGTGCTGCTGAACTCGACTCGAGATGTTTTGGACCGGTAGAGGGACTACTTTGAAGACCTCCTCAATCCCAACGACACGCCTTCCAACATGGAAGCAGTGCCTGGGGACTCTGAGGCGGGTTCGCCCATCTCTGGGGCTTAGGTCACCGATGTGGTCAAAAAGCTCCTTGGTGGCAAGGCCCCGGGGGTGGATGAGATCCGACCGGAGTTCCTTAAGGCCCTGGATGCTGTGGGCGTGTCTTGGTTGACACCACTCTGCCTCATCGCATGGACGTCGGGGTCAGTCCCCCTAGAGTGGCAGACCGGGGTGGTGGTCCCGCTTTACAAAATGACTCTGTACTCTCGGCAGGGTTCTTGAGGGTGCATGGGGGTTTGCCCAACCAGTCTACATGTGTTTTGTGGATTTGGAGAAGGCATTCGACCATGTTCTTCGTGGAATAGTGTGGGGAGTGCTCCGGGAAATGGGGTATCGGACCACCTAATCCAGGCGGTTCGTTCCCTGTTTGACCGGTGCCAGAGTTTGGTTCGCATTGCTGGCAATAAGTCGCACCCTTTCCAGTGAAGGGTTGGACTCCGCCAGGGCTGTCCTTTGACACCGATTCTGTTCACTACTTTAATGGACAGAATTTCTAGGCGCAGCCAGGGCGTTGAGGCGTTTCAGTTTGGTGGCCACAAGATTAGATCTCTGCTTTTTGCAGATGATGTGGTCCTGTTGGCTTCATAGAGCCGTGAACTTCAACTCTCACTGGATAGGTTCGCAACTGAGTGTGAAGCGGCTGGGATGAGAATCAACACTTCCAAGTCCGAGTCCATGGTTCTCGCCTGGGAAAGGGTGGAGTGCGATCTCCGGGTTGGGGATGAGGTCCTGCCTCAAGTGGAGGAGTTTAACTACCTCGGGGTCTTGTTCACGAGTGATGGAAGGATGGAACGCACCGGTTTGTCGTGGTGAAAAGAGAGCTGAGCCGAAAGGCAAAGCTCTCAATTTACCGGTCGATCTACGGTCCTACCCTCACCTATGGTCATAAGCTTTGGGTGGTGACCGAAAGGACAAGATCGCGGGTACAAGCGGCCAAAATGAGTTCTCTCCGCAGGGTGGCTGGGCTCTCCCTTAGTGATAGGTGGAGAAGCACTATCATCCGGGAGGGACTCGGAGTAGAACCGCTGCTCCTCCGCATTGAGAGGAGCCAGATGAGGTGGCTCGGGCATCTGGTTAGGATGCCTCCGGGATGCCTCCCTGGGGAGGTGTTCAGGGCACGTCCAACCGGTAGGAGGCCTCGGGGGAAGACCCAGGACACGTTGGAGAGACCTATGTTGTCAGCTGGCCTGGGAACGCCTCGCCATCCGCTGGGAAGAGCTAGACGAAGTGGCCAGGGAGAGGGACGTCTGGGCTTCACTGCTTAGGTTGCTCCCCCCGCGACCCGACCTCGGATAAGCGGAAGAAGATGGATGGATGGATGGATTGTTTTCAACCACTTTTTCATTTTATTAAAACTTAGCAAAATTGCCAAAATGTAAACTAACTGTTTTTGTTCCCATCTTTCGTGAACTCAAAGATCTGACACTTTATGTACAAAAGAAGCTGTATTTCTTCTAAATATTGTTCACAAATCTGTTTAAATATTTGCTTTGAAATAATCCATGCACTCGCCGCTGTGGCAAGATGGCAATTTGACAGCAAGATACAGGTGTGCCTAAGCTGGCCACAATTAAAGCCCACTCTAATGTTTATTAATATCAGCCAGTTTTATCACAAGGCAGAATGCCACTATTTGAGAGAAATCAGCCTTTTGTATATATTGAAAAAGTTTCAGATGTGAAACTGAAACAAAAACAAAAGTGTTGATTTATTTTTGTATTGTGTATATAAAAGCAACTGCTGCAATACAATTTGTGTGAGTCATTGTGTGAAGGATTATATGCCTGAAGACTATTACTGCTCTCAGGAACTGGCGGAGCTTCATTAGTCTCTTTTGAGCTAAACTCTAAACTGCATTTATGTCTTTATGTCTTTTATGCAGGCGTCCTGCTTTCTTAAACAGGGGAAGTACAAGGAGGCTGAGATTCTGTACAAAGAGATTCTGACTCGTGCTCATGAGAAAGAATTTGGATCAGTTGATGGTAAGGTCTCATTCATGCTCATAATGAATACCAAGTCAACATGAGCAAAATGTAGTTGGTTTACTTTGAATTACCTCTCAGACGTGTCTTTTTTTTTTAACCCTCAACCACTATTCTTTTATATTCCACCTACTGTTTATCTCACACCAGCGAGCAGTGATGGACAGATGGTTAAAAAGTGGACGGTGTTCTAAGCCAGCTGCCCACCATCTCCATTCAAAGGACTCAAAGACTATTTACAAAAAGCTTTTGGGGAAATAAAGAGTTTGCTTGTCTGAACTCTGGCAATTTTATTCACTTTTAGTTTAAAATCAACTACTGGGTTGCATTTCTGTAGAGATGAGATATTTCTGAAAATAATGTGTCAGCTTTTCTTAGCAAAAATTCAGAAGGTTTTTTAGATGTCATCAAACTAAACTATGCCGGTGAAGGGCAACCACAACATCAGCATTCCTCTGCGGCAGTAAAATAAAAATGTGCTTGTCAAAGCTTTAATATTTTATGGTCATACAGTTGTGTGTTTGAAACATTTTGCAACGACTTTTATGTGAGACAATTCTACATCCTTATCATGTACTCTGTGGAGTCATTTTTTAGCACACTGGACTGCACCACACAAAATATATTTACACATTTAAAAGAGAAACAAATATTAAATTTTCATTCTAGCAGTATAGTATTATGCTGGCTCAGCTAGTTGCATGCATCATTAATAGTTCAACATGGACTCGAGATTAAGTGTGTGGTATATTCCAGTCGTGTTGTGCAGTTTGCCGAACTTCTCCCGTGTGTGTGTCTGCAGCTGAAAACAAGCCCATCTGGATGCACGCTGAGGAGAGAGAGGAGATGAGCAAGGTGAGGACTATTATTTGATCTCACTTGCAACAGTTACAACCAAAATATAGAAAATGAGCAAATTCCAGAAGTTGTAAATTGATAAGAGAAAACACCACTTTAGTAAACATACTGGAGAGTGAAACAATCTTTTTGTCTTAGTGCAAAAACAGGGCATGAAACACACTTGGGCAAATACATTAAAAATACTTTTAACTCCACCAAGTGGACGTTATGCTTTTGCCAGTGTTGTTTGTTTTCAAAATAACTTGAAAGGTCCTGACTGGATTTGGATGAAATTTTCAGGTTTCAACAGAAATGGGAGAACCGATTCAATTTTGGGGGTGATCCAGATTACTGAAGTTTGCAAAAGGTTCTACAAAATATACAAAAAATGTAGCATTACCGTTTTGGTGTGAATCACAATATGGGGTAACTATGGTTTGGCGCTTGGTGGAGGTCTGCGCTCTCTGGAAAAAAAATAAGCTGTCAGTTGGGTTGCTCTTTCCTCCCCTTCATTCCGCCTTCCCCATTTTTCTTTTACTTCCAGGGGAAGCACAGGGACAACACGCCGTATGGAGAATATGGAGGCTGGTATAAAGCCTGCAAAGTCAACAGGTGAAGCTAAATAAATGTAATCACAAATGTACTTTGTGTGAAATCTGACTTGTTTAGTTTAACACAAACATTTGCTGTAAATAAATAATTGTCGATCAATTAAATTGTTGTAAAATTGGATAATTGTACTGCAGTGGTGAACACAACAAACTCACATCTGTAGTGACTGGTGCAGTATAGTAATGGAAATTTCGTCTTTTACAAAGCCGGTTCTTTTGACTGTGTTCACTAAAAAGAACCGGCTCTTTCGGTTCCCAAGTGGCTCCTTATATGGTTTTATTGTTTTAAATGTTTTTATTACCAAGTTATGTGTGTTGTGTAAAAATAATTACGAATGTAAAAATAAATACATGATATCAAATGTTTATAATTTTAATCCTTAATGAACATTCATTCATTCATTCATTTTCTATACCGCTTATCCTCATTAGGGTCACGGGGATGCTGGAGCCTATCCCAGCAGACTTTGGGCGAGAGGCGGGGTACACCCTGGACTGGTCGCCAGTCGATCGCAGGGCACATATAGACAAACAAACATTCACACTCACATTCATACCTATGGACAATTTTAGGGTCACCAATTAACCTAACATGCATGTTTTTGGAATGTGGGAGGAAACTGGAGTACCCGGAGAAAACCCACTCACGCACGGGGAGAACATGCAAACTCCACACAGAGATGCCCAACGGAGATTTGAACCCAGGTTTTTCAAGATCTCCTGACTGTGTGGCCAATGTGCTAACCACTCAGCCACCGTGCGGCCCCTTAATGAACAGCTACAGAAAATATATTATAAAATACCTGCATGCACATTTGTATTTCAAACCAACAAAACATACATTAAAACATATTAAAACTGCCAAATAACAACAAATGTCAGTATCCAGGTAATAGTTGTGTCCTTACTGAGTATTAGCATTCAAAAACTCCTGTGTGCTGTGTCTTTAACCCCGTTCCTATTGCGTCACAATTTAAAAAAAAACAAAAAAACAATCGGCTCTTAATTGGCTCCCCACGACACAAGCTGGCTCCTGTCGTTCATTTTAAAGAGCCACCTCTTACAGCCAATTTGTTCGCGACTGACACATCTTAGTGCAGTGGCCAGTTGGAGCAGTTTGTACTTTGCCAAGGGCACCTCATACTTGAATGGCTAAACTGCTGCTTCATCACAATGCATTCTACTAGAGTGGGTCCAACCACACAGCTTACTACGTGGCCTTGCGTTAAATTAACATTGGTGTGTCATTCTCCTGTGTGTGCAGCCCAACTGTAAACACCACGCTGAGGAACCTGGGGGCCCTGTACCGCCGTCAAGGCAAGCTTGAAGCTGCAGAGACCCTGGAGGAGTGTGCTGTGAGATCCCGCAAACAGGTCAGCTGCACTTCTGCAAATTAGCAGAAGTATATCATCACTTCTGAAATGTGTTAGAAGAGTCTATCTCATGATATTTTCCCCTCTCTCTACATTGCTTTGGATCCAGAGCAACACAGTAAGTGAGATCCGCTCGAGAGCATTCACCTCCCTCCCTTAACATTACACCCATTTCACAGTCATAGACAATATTTCTGCTTCACTGCTTTAAAAGTCACGTAACTCATAAATCACTTCCATGCAACACATATTTGGTTGTCACGTTGCTTGTGTTTACGTCTGCTTTTGCTAAATATGATTGGGTTTTTTTTGTCTGTTATCATTAGGGCATTGACCCCATCCACCAGACACGCGTTGTGGAGATTCTTAAGGATACAGAGAACGACAAGCGAAGGAGCAGGGAGAGCTTGACCAGCGTCAAGTACGAGAGCGGCTCTGAAACTGGCGAGGAAGTGAGTATGGGCGTGGAGTGGAATGGGGTGAGTACAGATCCACTTTAATTGAAGCATAAAAGATCGTGGCCCTCATTGAAAGAACAACTCAACTGGAAAATGTCACAGGGCGTCTTGACTGGTACGGAACGGTTTCTAGTTGACCAATTTTTTTGTAGGGTTCGTACCATGCTAAACAGCCGCCACCAGTTGTGATATTATACAAACTAAGCACACTTTTGTGCTGGGACCGTCATCTGGACCAGTTCAAGAGCTCCCTGCTGCTTTGTTCTCTTTTGAGGGTTTTTATTCAATATACCTTTGTTGAAAGATAAAGCTGATTGAGTGTCCTGGCATGGTGACAGATTGTATTTGATAGCATCTTGATTTGCTTTGAGCTAAATGTTTTTGTTTTTGTCCATAGCTTGCTTTTGTCATTTTAATTGAAACATTTTTGTTTTTGCTGGCATTGCTTCTGCACAAGAGGAGTCGTTAGAAAATGGCACAGGCTCGAAGCGAGGCACCCTGGCAACATTTAATACATACAGACCTGATCAAAATCTTAAGACCATTTGAAAAATTGCTAGAATTGACGTTTTGCAGATTTGGATCTTAATGAGGTTTTAAGTAGAGCTACAATATGCAAAAACAAGAAGGGGTATTGTGACCAAAAGCACTTTGAAAAGGTAATTTATTGAAAACAACAATTAAACTGAAATAGGCTGTTTATCAGCGAATCAAAAGTTTAAGACCATTGCTCAAAAAAAGACAAAAAACTCTCCAAACCAAAAAAAAAAATCTTATCAGTAGGACTCAGTAATGAGTAGCTCCACCGTTTTTGTTAATCACTTCAAAAATTCATTTGTGCATTTTTGATGCGAGTGTTTCCAGGAAACTAGTGGTGAAGTTGGTTTCACAAAGGGCATCAACTGTCTGGAACTGATGGCCATTTTTATAAACTTCCCTTGCCATCCATCCTCAAATGTTCTCTACAGGATTTAAATCACGGGAACATACATGTTGGTGAGTGATGAGTGATGTTATCTCCCTGAAGAAGTCAAGCGAGCATTGTGAACTGCAGCATTGTCCTGTTGGAAAAACCCAGCTGTTATCACAAAGACGAGGGCCCTCAGCCATGAGGGATGCCCGCTGCGACATCTGCACGTAACCAGCTGCCGTTTATACTTTGCCAGAGAGCATCAAACATGGGACATTGAAAGGTGGAAAAAAGTTTTTTTGTCTAACGAGAAAAAATGTAACCTTGACGGTCCAGATGGCTTCCAACGTTACTGGCATGACGAGGAGATCCCATCTGAGATGTTCTCCCCGTCACATGGGAGGGGGGTCCATCATGATCTGGGGTGCTTCTTTATTCAGTGGAACGCTGAAGCTTCAGGTGGTGCGGGGTTGTCAGACGGCGACTGGTTACGTTGCAAGAACGGTGAAGCTACTCATTACTGAGTCCTACTGATAACATTTTTTTTGAGTTTTTTGTCTTTTTTTTTTAGCGATAGTCTAAAACTTTTGATCAGCTGATAAACAGCCTATTTCAGTTTAATTGTTGTTTTCAATACATTTTTTAAATTGCTTTTCTTCACACTCCCCCTTCTTGTTTTTGCATATTGTAGCCCTACTTAAAACCTCATTAAGATCCAAATGTGCAAAACGTCAATTCTAGCAATTTTTCAACTGGTCTTTAAGATTTTGATCAGAGGTGTATTTGCCCTTGGATTCACATAAGAATGCATGGTGTGTATATATATAAATCTATATATATCTATATATATAGATATAGATATAATGATTCTAATGTTCCAGAATCCATGAACCATCAGTTTTCCCAGTGCATGCAGTACATGGATCACCCTGCAGTGTCTAACCCTTTTTGCCCAGTGTCATTAAATGTATTATTCCTCATTTATTCAGTATGGACAGACATTCAGTGCAGTGAGAGAAACACAGCTATATAAGTGTCCCAATTAGAAACCTTGTGGTGAATTTTACATGAGCCAGAAAGTGTCCTCGCTGAGCCTGTGCCTCTCACACATTTTGTGCAGCCTCAGCCCTCACTGCTACAGCTAGTGAAACATGCATGCAGCCATGCCAGCCTGCCGGACTCCAGCCTTAAACATGCGCATTAATGGTGTTGCCGTATTAACCTGATGTCTGCTGCTCTGAGTGAGTGACTTTACATAAAGGCAGTGTGCTAGCTATAACTTGAGTGAAGGTGGGTGATCCTTTACATACAGTTGAAAGTGAAAGCTACACAACACTGCTTTCAAAAACATGTGGTGGCATGCAAAGGGTTGCTGTTTGGGGAATCTGTCATGATCACAGCCAAAAAAAACTAGAACACCCAATCTCAGGTTTTTTTTTTGTTTCTGAGCACTAATTTGTCACATTACATTTAGCTTTGGACTAAAACATTGTTAGAATACACGTTGAGCAAACAGTGTTCTGTTGTGTGAGCTGTGTCAATATGACACACCGACTGCTCGTTCACACAGTCCAAAATGACACATTCAGTATCAGAATGTAATAATTTTCATACATCCACTAACTGACATCAACATGGATCATATATTTAAATACACTCTGGTTTTACAGAAGAACAGAGTAGATGCCAACAATTGTATTTGTGCATGTATTACTATTCTGTGTAAAATGCATGATTTTACTTGGTTTTTGTGCTTTTGACTAGATGCTTCCTGTCTGTCTGCCTGCATGTTGTCTTGCTTTGGCCTTTTCTTTGCATTACCAACTTCGTTGATTATTGCCATGACAACCAATCAGCCTCTCGAAAATCAAAATTCTTATCCATCTCAGTGGACTGTACTCCCTTCCTCGACTTTCACTCTGTTTATAAAGCTTGGGTGGGTTGACATGTTATATTTGAGTGTGCTTAGTTAATTAGCAGTTAATGTTTTAGCACACAGGGAATGTTGAGGATAATACTTAGGAATAGGATAGAGCATTTGTATACAGTGAAATAAATCCTACATAGGACACTTTAAAAGGAGTGTAATTTTCTGTATTGATCCTTTCTAAAGGGTCCATCTCTGCAATGCATATTCATTAGATGGCTGCACTGTACACATTTCAGACTCAGAAAAACAACAGCTGAGTTACAGTGACTGCAAACACAAATTTGCTGTATCATTCTCAATCTTAAAGTGCAGCAAAGAATAGGGGAACTGCAAAGTTTCAGTGTACAAATGATATTTCCATGAAATGCTGCAAAGCCTCTATGTTTAGCTTCATTGAGCATTGCAAATAACACTGCAACGCAAATGCTACATTGTTTGAATACAGTGGAACCTCCAACGACAAACACAATGTGTTCCATGATGCTGGTTCACCTTTAATTAGTTTATGTTTGCCAATCGATCAGTGCCAATTTCTTTAATTTTTGGGGGTCGGCGATTGGCCAATCCTTGCATGTGAAACCGATCTTATCCACCGATCTTACCTACGTCCACAAAGGTGTGAAAGTCAGCTACTGTTTTGTTTTGCTCTGCCAGACTAACAGATAGCAATGGAGCTAAAGCTAATGCTAGGCATAGCAAAGAGTCAGGCAGCAGCCCACCTTTGGTAGCACTTGTGATGAAATCAATTCTGCAGTGTAACAACAAAATAAGGTTTGTCTTTAAAATGTGAAAAATAAGACTCAAGTAACTGATATGATTAGTAGTTTGGACAGCAATTTTCTAAACTTTAATTCATATTTGAGATATGAATGATACCTTACGTGCAAACAACAAGTTTGTATTGTTTGACAGGTATTGTTGACTTTTTTCCTCAAAATACAACTGGAACATTGAGGGTGCCCTTCTATTTAAAGAAAAATTAACATTGGACAAAATTGGCTTCTGCGAAAATCGGAATAGGTAGGTCATATTTTTGCGATTGGTGATTGGCCTGAAAATTGTAATCTGTTTGCCCCTAATATTAGGTAATGCAAATTTGTCACTGTCATATTACACTGTCATTAAACCTTAACTGTAATATTTTAACTTTCTTAGACATCATACAGGCATTTAAATTAAATCCACTGTTGCTCTCAAGTCCAGTGTGATATGTGGTCACTTATAATGGCGGTTGCTGGACTATGTGTAACTTCTGACTTGTGGTGAAACTCTAAATTCTATGACTTAAGCAAAGTAGACGTTGGAGGTTCCAGTCTGGATTTGTTCTTATGCTCCCTCCATAAAATCACGAAAACTGTTGGATCACTTAACTAACTAGGTTAAACCTAGGCCTGGGTGTTGATGCTACAGGCTGTTGAGAATAGTGTACCGTAATTTCCAGTCTATAAGCCCCTGCTTTTTTCTAAAACTTTGAACCCAGCAGCTTATACAGCTGTACGGTTAATTAATGGCTATGTTTTAATTTTGTGACATCTCCTTTACTTCAGAACTACTGCTAATCATTTCAAACAGTAGCTCTTTGTTTGGCAGCAGCTAATCACAAGCTATTGGTGAACTCAAAACGAGCTTGCCAACCCACTGGAAGACACAGCAGGTCATTACTCAAAATAATGTCTTCATTGTGTCATCTCACAAAGAAGTGAAACTAATCACACAGCTTAACACTCAAGAGGTAGCCAAGAAATATAGAAGTAACAATGCAGGTTTAAAATAAAAAACAGTTTTAACGTTTTCCCATAATGCCTTTTGTCCGTGCAAAGCGTTTATTTGGTTATGCTTGCTGGGGTGCTGCAATGATGTCAGCCTCCTTCTGGGCTCTGGGTTCTTCTGGTTCCATCTGGTGGACAGAGTCAGGATTGCAGTGTCTCAAAATGCATTATGGGAAAACGTTACTAGTCTGTATATTTTATATTTTAAACTCGTAATTGTGTTGTATATTTCTTAGCTACCTTTTAAATGTGATAAGTTGCTGTGTGGCTTTAGCGGTCTTTGTAAAAATGACACCTTGAGGTAGACTATTACATTGAGTATTGATGTCCTGTGATCTCCGATGGCTTGATAAGTTTGTGGTGAGTTTTCTCAAGGGTCATGATTGGCTCCAGTCAAACAAAGAGCTGCCTGGTCCTCGCAGGCTCGTGTGCACCACAGCGTGCCATTTTATACAGTGGACAAGCGCGGCTTATAGTCAGGAACGGCTTATATATGTACAACTCAGCTTTTCCACTAAATTTAAGGGCTGCGGCTTAAACACGGGTGCATCTTATACACAGGAAATTACGGCATGTAGATGAGGGATCACATGTAGGAGTGATGACAGCAAGCCCAACCCAGAGCTGGTAATCTTAAACCTGTGTCCTTTTTTTGTGTGTCTGTTTTTCTGTGTTTCTCTCTTTCTCTCTTATCAGGCCTAAACCATCAAGATTATTCCTCCATCCTTCTCTCCTCCCCCAACCAATAGCTAAAGGATGTGTGTTGTCGCTCCCCCAGCCTCTCCAGTGCCCCCCTTCCCAGCAGAGAAAGCATATCTCCCCTCCCTCGGCTGTCACACATCAGTCCGCTGTCCAGCTGAGACCTGCCGGGACGTTTGGTCTTCTCATCTGCGCCTATCCTGGTTTCCTGTCGTTTCTCTGGCACTCTCTGGCCTTTCCTTTCACTAACCCATGATTCGCTCACAAGTCCTTGTGTATATTTGTGTGAATCTTTCCCCCCAACTTCTCATTTTCCTCTTTCCATCAGCTTGCTTTGCCATCTTACACATATGCACAGTATATTTATTTTATAGAAATGGTGGCATAGTAGAAAACATGGTATTCGACAGACAAGAGTTCCTATTAGCGCTTCAATTCTTAAATCATGTGCACCACATGTCGCCCATTTTTATTTGACCGAAATCAAAATAATCTTATGTTATGCTACATTAAGTTTTAAGTTTTTTTTAATGCAGGTATTTTTGTGTTTTATTATTGTGAACTAAACTCAAGAGATCAAATGCCTGAACAGTTATGGTACTGTATAGTTTCACATGCTTATAGTAAAATATTCTATATTGCAAGCTGAGTTGGCCAGAACAAGAAGGTGGTCCTTGTTTTGTTGATTTGAAAAAAAAAAGCTTATTTTATTTTGTATGAATTGTTTACATTTTTTACATTATTTTTGGCTTAATATTAAAGCAGTAGTATTTAAATAAATTACATAGATGCCAATGCACAGACTTGCCAATATCTGACTGACGGGCAAACTGTCAGATGACATAAACCTTTTGTTGCCATGGTAATTCTTTCTCTGGCAGCTCTGTGTCCTTGCTCTCTGCACAGTTCTTTGTGTGATACATAAACACACAAGGCTGCAAATTTAAAAAAGCTGCATGAAGTTGTATATTGTGACAGCAGAGACAACAGGAGCATCACACATGAGAGAAATGCAAAATATGATCAGAAATCAGTGTCACAAACACTATTGCCTTATTGTTATTATTCAAGTGGAAGCAGTGATTCACAGTAGCGTTGGAGTACATTTGTGTATGTCCTGCTGGGGTAGTGGAAGTTAGTGAAACGTGATTTTGTTCCATCGAAAGTAAAAGTGTTGATCCACTACTGTTACTTCACATGGTACACTAACTGAATGTGCTTTTTTTTAACATCTTGGAAGTGTCGTCATTGGCTGTACTTGTACTTGTAGTACTCTCCAGCTTTTCACTGTTATTTTTGCCTTGATTCTTCATTCCTTTAAATGAGTGCGTCTATACCTCTACGTCAACTATCAGCTAATCAATTGACCATGTGCATCACATAATTATAACAATAATGTTGTGTTAGTGGAATGCTTATTTATTGAACTGTCTACTCTTGAAATATATACAAATAGTGTGACTTAATTTCCCCTTGGTGGAAGAGCATATATGCTTTTAGGTGTAGTAGCACTATCTTAGTGAGTAGAACTGCGTCATATTTACCAGGCTGCATTGTGAAGATGACTACATCAACACTTGTTGGTATCTCCAATAAAGTATTTTTTTTCATTTGTGAAAAATGTCTTTTTCCATCATATTTCATATTTTTTATATGTCAAAATTAGACTACACACTTGGAAAAAGTTTTTTTTTTTTTTTTTTCCCCATGACAGTGGTGAGGTTCATGACTGGTGAGGTATTGACTCTTTTGGAAGTTTTTTTAAAATTGTAATACAATTTGCTTTTCAAGAGGATAACAAGAAAAAGAAGATAATTCACATTAGTTAAGAAGTCTTCAAAGAGACTTCAACATCTTTATTAACTGAAAAAATCCTTATAGTCACCTTTACGCTCCTATTAATTGTGTACACCACATTGCTCAGCTGTAATGCGCAGGCTACGGAATCACTGTAGAGACACGAGATGACGGCCTCTTTAAACATAGCATGCTAAAATGCTAACTAGATAGCCTGCAATTTATTATTCTAAACTTAAAAGATTTATCAAACCGAGTGAGAAAGAAGGACAAATAAATCAAAAACTTACCAGTTAAACACAGAATGGGAAAACTATTTTTCATTATGTCATGTTGGACATACCATGACTGACTCAATGCAGTGTGACGGTAATCTAATCATGTTTCATGAATGTAACATTACTGACACCTACAGACAAGAATACTACATATAAATAATGATAGTCCATAGTCAACCCCAAAACAAAAACATGAATATGAATAATATGTACCGTTGAACATCTGTGTGATTATCCGTCTTGGCAGGCAAATTCATTCATTCAGCACAGCATAAAAAATATGCATTTCCAATGAACTATCAGCTGTCAAAAAAACTGGCTTTTACTCATGGAAAGACAGCAGTGACAAGCACATTCCAGCTCACGCACACCCATCCTTCAGGACGAAGCGAGTACTACAAGGGCCTCTTGTATGACCTTTCTGTGCATTGCATACAAAGCCAAGAAGAGAGATTTGCAGCCTCATCTTAGGTTTCAGGCCTGTGTATGATTATGAAATCAAATGTAAAGTAAATTCAGTGATTTTTACTCAAGAAAAAACATTGGAATAAAAAAGAATAGACATTTGGAATGCAGTCCAATGGACAAATATTTTATCTGTGTATATATAGATTTATTGTATATAGATATATATAAATAGATATAAATTTTCTGCATGCTGTACATGCCTTTATGCACTTATTTCACAGTTGAGTCATCATTCTTTATTGTATAATAAAATGCTTATGAGCAGAAGAAAACAGTCCCATCCCTTGTGTTAGCTAGCTCGATGTAAAATGTGGGAGCAGTGTAACAAAACGGTGAACTTTTAGTTTGTATAATGGACTTACACTTCCCCCTGCTGGTTATGCGGTTGTATGGCAAAATGATACTTAACTATAAAAAAAAAAATCTATGGACAGAATGTGGCGCCAATTGCATATTAACTCAAGAAGATGCACCTGCAGAGCAAGTGCCAGAGTGTTTCTCTTGTAAGATGTAATGCATGCACAGGAATCTGAGTCTTGTCAGATGTGTTGAGCAGGTGTCTTGATGAGTGTGTTTCTGCAGGACGGCAGCGGAACCCTCCAGCGTAGCGGCTCACTGGGCAAGCTCAGAGATGTCCTGCGTCGTAGCAGCGAGCTGCTAGTCAAGAAACTGCAGGGCAATGGACCACCTGAGCCTCGTAGCACCAAGTAAGAACTGCAGAAGGTCCTTTTCGCACAAGGGTGATGGATTGCAGATTCTGGACTTGGAATATATCTTCTGGAATAACTACTTAACAAATGTTGTTGTAAATGTCAGTGTTTGCATTGTTTGTCCTCCAGCATGAAGCGAGCTGCATCGCTGAACTACCTGAACAAGACAGGCGATGAGGCCTTCCAGGTGAGCGACCGGTTTTGTTACATTATATTGTTTACAATGTATACGCTATACAAAATGTATACAATGCATATGATATAAAAAGTTATTAAAACAACAGGCTGGTAGGTCTAGAGATCAACTCATTCACTCTTAGCCAATTTTCAAAAGACAACCCCTTTAGTACTGGACATTTTAGACAATTTTGACCGGTTTTTCAAGGCAGAATATTGTGTTCTACGGCTATATAAACATGGAACCAACCAAAAGAAAGATCCGACTCCTGTCTTTCATTAGGAAAAAAAACTGTTTCTACCATTTTTTGTCCTTTAGTAATCAGCAATATAACATAGTTACGTTACAGGAAAATATCGGTACCCGACTAGAAAGGAAGAGAAACGGCTTTTTGTAAAAAGATACATTTCAAGGATAACTTTCACTTTGACTCAAACATTTTTCAGGTATCACATCACGCAAACAACGCATAATGGTTTGTTTTACATCCAAATAATTTATTTACAAATTTAACATACCTCTTTACAATGTTCATATTTGGAACTATCATATTTGGACAGTTCTATCACCGTGGCTGAGGTAATTGGGGTAGTTAAATCACTCCCCAGTGGCAAGGCTCCGGGGGTAGACGAGTTCCGCTCAGAATTCCTCAAGGCTCTGGATGTTGGAGGACTGTGTTGGTTGACACGCCTCTACAACATTGCATGGAAGTCAGGAACAGTACCTCTGGACTGGCAGACCAGGGTGGTGGTCCCCATTTTTAAAAAGGGTGACCGGAGGGTGTGTTCCAACTATAGGGGGATCACACTCCTCAGCCTTCCTGGGAAAGTCTACTCCAGGGTGCTGGAGAGAAGGGTACGACCGTTAGTCGAACCTCGGTTAGAGGAGCTGCAATGTGGTTTTCGTCCCGGTCGCGGAACACTGGA
>QODF01000041.1:5156828-5262095 GCA_024372805.1 Oostethus manadensis
CTGCTCCTTCACATCGAGAGGAGCCAGTTGAGGTGGCTCGGGCATCTAGTCTGGATGCCTCCCGGGCACCTCCCTGGTGAGGTGTTTTGGGCATGCCCAGTCGGGAGAAGGCCCCCGGGAAGACCTAGGACATGCTGGAGGGACTATGTCTCACAGCTGGCCTGGGAACGCCTTGGTATTCTCCCGATGGAGCTGGAAGAGGTCGCTGGGGACCGGGAAGTCTGGACTTCCCTACTGAAGCTGCTGCCCCCGGGACCCGGACCCGGATAAGCGGTGGAAAATGGATGGATGGATATTTGGAACTGAAATTTGTGTGTGTGCATGTGTGTGCATGCATTAGAACGATGCCCACAGTAACCTTCTGCATGCTACACTCCTCCACGCTCTTTCACTTCCTCCTTGCTGTCGAGTGTGTTTTTTTCCATCTCTAGTACAGAAACTGCTCTTTAAAAGTTTATATTAAAAGCTTTTTCATACATTCTGAACCAGTAAAAGTCCCCAATCATCTTCTTACTGTATGCCATACTTGAGTTTTACTGTGTAGTCTTCTGTCCAGTTTCTCTTTTTTTTTACTTTTTGTCCAAATCAGTGTACCGAACCACAAGTGTGAACGTAGCCTTAAAGGATAGGCAAGTCAGCAAAAGGAGGCATTCTGACAATACAAAATAAAAATATTGGAGATCAACAACAAACAACTGTCAAGCAGATAAGAAACGTGATATTCCTTGGTTATTTCCTTTGAAATTTTGTTGAAAACCTTTCTGTTGTTTGTCCCAAAAACAGGCCTTGAAAAAGATTGGTCAGCTTAAACTTGGGGTTGTCTTATATTCAGATTAATATGGTGTTACAAAGTTTGATATCGATCCCATACCAAATAAATACAGGGCCAGCACCGAGGTACCAATGATTTTTCCTTGGATATTTTTCAAGCACATTGAATAAATGTTTTATTTTTGTTATTTTAATTTGTTGATCATGAATCATTAAATGGAAAAACGCAAGGAGAAGATGTTTTAAAAAAGACAAAACAATATAAGGCAGTGCTACAGTCTTTCTTATATTACATACAATTGTTTGAGCAAAACAAAGTGAACAGAGCAAAATAACTACACAAACACAATCCACTTTTGGCTGTTATTGAAATTGTTCGGCTTGTTTGGATAATGTCAATATTTGGATCGATCTGCCCGCCTCTGGTATTAACAAACTCCCAATATCTGTAGCAGACACAGGGAAGCAATAATTTGAGAGTAAACAGAGGCCTCAGCTCCAGCACCATGAACCTGTACTCCGGAAACTGAGCTGGACTTCCAAGTGGACCTCCTCTCCAACACTCCCAAGTGGAACCTTCTGGACCTGCCAACGCTGGACCCAAAGATGATTCCTTTAGAAACTCCAAAGACCCTTTTTAAGCTGTCAAAGTTTGTTCATACATGGGGATTGTCTTGTAATTGTGCCTGTTTTTACTTGTCATATTCCAACATATACAGTATAACTGTGCACTTTGAGTGGTGTTCAGAGGACATTACTTGATAAACTGGTTTGTGTCTTCTTGGTTTTTTCCTCATGTTCTGTGCCATTGTTTGTTAACAGCTCTGATTTTTTATATAGACATGAAAAATAATTGTAGGATTTATATCTCAGTAGAATTGTTAAGATGCTATTGATTGTTGATATGTGACATTTTAAAAGCTTATATTTGCCTGATGAGATACTTGAGGACATACTTTATATGGCATTGTGTTAAAGATTTGGGATACAGGGTGAATGAATATTTGACTGTCATAAGGTATCTCTTGCTGGAAAAAGGAATTATGTTTTGAAGTCGAATCGGCTGCTATTTTGCAGTTAGTCTTGAATTTGTGTTCTTCTACGACTCAAGTCTAAATGCACAATTTAACTTTCTAAAAAGGTGTACATAAGAGATTGATACGGTCGAACTCGTACGTATTCAACCTGCTTTCTTGGGATGACCTCTGGTGCCATGTAGACTGGAACTCAGTAGTCGTGATTAAGTCTTTAAATGTTTACACGGATGAGGATGTGATGCATGTTTCTCCACAATGTGATTGTCATAGATTTGCACGATTTACAGATGCATTTTTTAAATGAATGAAAGCTTCTCAGAAGAACTACAAAGTAGGATAATGCATTTATCTCATTTGCATGTTTTTTAACTGTTAACTGTTAAAATCTTTCTGTATGTACACTAATATAATTTAGTAGGGTCTACACAGGAAAAGGACAGGTTCAGTTGATTGCTTCTAGTTGTAAGAATGTTCACTGTTCACAGAATAAAATGGTAATTGTAATAATACACAGTACTCTGCAAGTTTACTCATGTGATTACACCACATTATACACTGATTATGAACTGGGCCCAAAACATTACTTAAGGGATAATGTATCGATACATATGAAAATGTGTGTGTATATACAGTGGTATGACAAAAAGTGAGCACCCCTGATAATTTTCAAGATTTTTTATATAAAAATCATTGGATCAGCAATTTCAGTTAAATATATCATAGCAGACAGTGATATTTGAGAAGAGAAATTACGTTTTTAAGATTTTCAGAATGTGCAGTTATTTAAACACAATTAGGCAGGTGATTTGGGCACTAGAAAAACTACATCAATAATTAATAGATTGTCCTTTTGCAGGAATAACAGAACAGCCTCTAAATGCTTCCAATGAGGGTCTGGATTCTGGTTGACAGTATCTTTGACCAGTCTTCTTTACAAAACAGTCAGGTTTGATGGTTTCTGAGCATAGACTTCCCCCTTTGAATCACCACAGATTTTCAATCATTCAGGTCTGGGGACTGAGATGGCCATTTAAAAACATGGTACTTGTTCCTCTGCATGAATGCCTTCATAGAAATGGAGAAACGGCCTCTTCCGCATTACTCTCCCATACAGTATGTCCTTGTGCAAAGGGTGCTGCGTAGTTGACCGATGCACAGTGACACCATGTGCACCAAGATACTGTAGGTCTTTGGAGCTGGTCAGTGGGTTGATGTTGACTCTTCTCACTGTCCTTCGCCTCTGCTTGTCTTAACATTTTTTGGCATGCCATTTCCTCACTACGTTCCTCACAGTGTATACTGGCAGTTGGAATCTCTGAGCACGCTTTTTGTATCCTTCCCCCAAACTACGATGTCAAACAATCTTTATTTGCAGGTCATTTGACGGTTGTTTTGAAGTTTGCTTTGTTTTGAAGCTGCCACACTTCACACTTCAAAGACGCAAAGAGGAAAACAACTTGTAATTGGCCGCCGTAAATACCTTTTCCCATGACTGGCATGACCTGTGTATGTAGGTCAAGGGTCAATGAGCTTCCCAACACATTTTGTGTTCCAGTAATTAGTCCTAAAGGTATTCAAATCAATAAAACAACAAAGGTACCCAGATTTATGCACCTGGCTATTTTTGTTTAGATGATTGCACACTTTCTACAAACTTCATTTCACCTCTCAAATATCACCGTCTGCTGTATGACATACTTAACCAAAATTGCTGATCAAACAACTAATGATTTATAAAGCAAAGTCTTATTCCTGCCACTCTATCCTGTGTGTGCGTCTGGTAAAAAAGGCCACAGATGTAGAAAAGAAAAACAGAGCCAACTACAGAAAGCAACAAACTTGTAGTATGCAAGAGTATTGCAAGGCCTTTCCTTTTTTTTTTTTGTATATTTACAATATTTTTGAAACTTGGCGCTCAATTGCGGTGGTGAGGATAATCAGGTTTTCCCTTTTGCCGAACTGGTTGGGCTGCATTCGGTGCGGTATGGATGATCCAAGTTGTGCCGGGAGGTGTCGGTGTTGTCTTTTTCTGGTTTGGTTTTATTTTACCGGAAGCTGTGGCGGAAAAGAAATCCCAAGCATATGAAAAGCTTCCTATGTATGATTGATTTGTTATTAAGAAAAGGAACACTAACAGTTGGGTTGCCTTATGTTCTGGCTGAGATGTTTTGGGCCTATACAATAAAGTAAACCTTTAGAGCAAAAACACTTTTAAAGAGCGTTCTTTGCCGAATTCGAGGACTCGGCAAACGATGGTGTTTTGCTTCCGCTAATATATACTATTATACTAGTAAGTTGCAATGCGAGCGCGTTAACGTGCGGTTTATTTTGAAACGCCCAACCGGAAACGGTCACACTGTTGCCGGAGCGCTGGCGGGAGTGGGAGGACGGCAACTTGGAAACAACGCGGAGCGAAACTCCCTCGGCTCCAGACTCGAATGACTCGGAGCCCGCGGAGCGTGTGTTGCTAACTACACGCGCCGGCCCGACTTTGCAGCTTGTTTTCGCCGCTTCGCTTCAAACTTTCGGCGCGTCTTCGGCTGCTGCCCGGGAAAACCCCCCAAGCCACCCGTCCCGCATGTGTCCGTCTTGTTCCCGCCCGCCCTGCTCCCCAACGGCCAGGTGAGATCCACGTCCGGAACCCGCCCGGGTCCCTTTCACGGCTCCCGCCCCGCTTCACGGCTCCGCGCCAGCGCTCAAGGACCGTCATGGATCTAACAAGAGAGGCCGATGATCGACGGGGGGAGAGCGGGACGAAAGTACGAGCGGGTCCGCTGTACGCCATCGCTATCGTCAGCCTGCAAGGTTAGCGCTTAAGTGACTACACTCTTCCAATTCACTATCAACCGCAAGAACAATGTATGCTTGTCGTTTATAGTCCACTAATACCACTTTCCCACCTGTCGCCCTTCCGATCGGGTCATTTATATAATCACCTACACCTCTGAGAAGCTCACACTTCCAACAATGAGGCTTGCATAAACTGCACGTCCGATACAGGGCCTGGGAGGAATACCATCTACCAAACTCCAAGTTGAAGTACGTTTCAAGTTTGGGGGAGGGGTGCTTTTCACCCTTTCTTGTTGGTTTCTTCTTTCATTTTAAAGGTGGTACACCACTGAGCGTGAGTGCCTTTGGTCCATCAGCACGGTTTATGCGATCAACAGAACCCTGGTGCGGACCAAACAATGCCGGTTTAACGCTGCCCCAGGTCGTGTTCACGTTTGACTTGCAAGTGGGGCCAGAACACCTGAGAGATGGGTCTCCGTCCGCTTCCAAGTGAACTCTGGTGACGGGTTACACTTGAGTGGAAATGGCAATGCTACAGGGGACGACGACACGGAGTGTTAAAATGACAGCAAAACTTGGGGTGTCGCGAGACGGCCAACTCTCGAGACCAGATGATGCACGATATTGGGCCCACGAGGATAAGATTTTAACGTTAATATGAACTCATTCAGCATATTTATTCATTCATTCATTTTCTATGCCGCTAATCCTCATTAGGGGATGCTGGAGCCTATCCCAGCTGACTTTGAGCGGGAGGTGGGGTACACCCTGGACTCCTGGCCAGTCAATCACAGGGCAGAAATACAAACATTCACACTCATATTTATACCTATGGACTATTTAGAGTCGCCAATTAACCTAACATGCACGTTTTTGGAATGTGGGAGGAAATTGGAGTACCCGGAGAAAACCCACACACAGAACATGCAATCTCCACACAGAGATGCCCAACAGAGATTCGAACCCTGAAACTCCTGGCTATGAGGCTAATGTGATACCCACTCAGCCACCGTGCGGCTAATTCAGCATATTTGCTTTTTCATTTTGTTCATCTCAATTTGCTCATTATGGATGTATTAGTTATCATATTCCCATATGGGGCTGTGGCATTTGGCTTTTCAATCATTGTTTTTGCTCCTTATTTTTTTACTAAGTTACCTTGCATTGCTCCTCATGAAGTTCCGTTGCTGCACTGTGTGTGTGTGTGTGTGTGTGTGTGTGTCTGCTCTCTGTGTTGTTCTATGAAGCCTCTAGGTGCTGGACCAATGCACAGAGTGAACACTCCACGCATGCACATGGCAATATACGCAGGCCGGCAAAAGGATAAAGTTCATTTTCAGTGATCGTGTGATTCACTTATGTATTCTTGTGAGGCTTTTTTTTCTTGTCACATTTTAAAGTCGCATCGTCTTGACACCTCCTGCAGAAACCACATATAAAAGAGAATGTGACGGAATCGCTTTGATCCGCTCTCTCCCTTTGTGTGTCCAGTTGCTCTTTAGGAGTATATTACATAGGATTTTAGGGAAATCCTGGCAGAATATAAAAATAACCAATGTATTTAACCCAGAGGACTGTATTTTGGTCCGGAATTTGTATATAGAGTATGCAAAAGCTACCAAATCATGTACATACTTTATGCGCATGTTGTTACTGCTCTACGTTTGGGTCTATGACAAAAAAAATCAGTGTGAGGGCTAAGCCAAACGCACCAAAGTGCACATAAAATATCTTATCTTTGGTCCGAACCAGGATGTGAACCCTAAAAGATGATCTGGAAGTCACTTTAAGATAGAGCAAGACTCTCATCACTCACTCATTCATTCATTCATTCACTGACAGGCAGAAATAAGCAGTAGGCGAAGTATAAGTGGATGTATGGGTCTGCAGTTGTCAAGGTAGGCAAGGTTATGCAGGATGAGAGCACGCTTCCATGCATCCCTGAGCTCAGCCTCTCAGTAACTTTAATTTATTCCCAATGCTACTATTCCATCCCTTTTACTACGCGCTAGAGACACCATTTCTCATGGTCATACTCATGATGGGCTCGGCCATCATATGCATCTCTGGCGTTCATATAACTTATTTTTATTGTGAGATGTGCATAACCACAGCTATAGTTTTGGGAACTAGTGGCGCTACATGCAGAAACGTTTGTACACTTGTACAATTCAACATGCTTAAAAAGGAGTAGGAGGAAGCAGAGCTTATTTAATCAATATGCATAATACAGCTTATTTTGCTTGCAACATACTACTTACTATTTTACTTACTACTTATTTTAGAAATCCACATGAGCGTCAAATACCACGCGTTTCCATTTGCACGAGGCGTGGACAGCCGCGGTCGTCAAAATGCCCAAGAATGTCCTCTAAATTGAAATAAGCCTGCATGCTGCCCCCCTGCAGCCTCCTCAGGGTGCCCACTTTGGGATGAATGTGTGCTCTGTGTGCAGGCAGCAGGGGAGTCAACGGCTGCTCTGGGTGTGTTTATAAGGTGCATAAATAGAGCCAAGCCAGGTACCACCATGACGGGGGGCTTGCCCACTATAGGAATGTCCAATTTTTTTTAAAAGGGCGCCTTTAAAATGTGAAAGCTAAATGGGCAGATATGGCAGTTAAACCGAGTCTCCTTATCGGCTACACACTGTACGTGTCTGGTGATCTCCTAAAAGGAGTAAACATTTACCTTTTTGTATTTTTACATGGTGTACTCACTTTTTTTTCTATGTTGGCGCCAGCCAGCACGGTGCTGTTAATGTTTCTTTCACAGCCAATGAAAAAACTACTCATGGCGTTCTGCTATACTCTTAATGCAACATCTCCCACCCCTCACCTTGTCAGCGCTCCACCTGTCATCCACATGAACATGATATCCTGCTTGCTCTGTCATTCCATCACTGGAGTGTTTATGTGTATTATGGTGCAAGTTACCCACTGACCCTCCACTTTCATATTTCACTATTTGAGCAATTACAGAAAGGCTTTTAATGGCTTTGTAATCGTTAACGGCATTGTGCCAAGTTTATTCAAATGCAGTTGCAAATATTAGTAAATATTATTTTATTGTTATATTGCAGTGGGCTGTACGGATTAGTGATGAAAAGTTAGGGGGGGGGGGGTTTAAGTGTCGGGGGCAGCGTGAGAGGCTGGAGTACTTTCAAAGTTAGTGCAGACAAATTTATTGTATTCAACTTGCAATTTGACTCTTGAATACGCTTGTATGCTTCACAGCTCTCAAGTTTTTAGCATTTTCCTGGTTTCAGCGGGGTACACCCTGGACTGGTTGTCAATCGCAGGGCAGACAAACAAGCATTCACACTCACACTCTAATGGCCCAGGTTTTTTCCCCTATAATAAAAAAATACTGTATACGGGCCTATGGGCTCCCGCATTTTATCAATATCGTCAATATTGGCATATCGGATATCGGGGGGAAAAGCCAATATCGGACATTCCTAGTTAAAATAGAATTATAGCAGATGTTTGTTTCCATCCATCAAATTTCTAGGCCGCTTATCCTCATTAGAGGAGAGGCGGGGTACACCCTGGACTGGTCGCCAGTCAACAGATGTTTGTTTATATGGATGTATTTATATGCTCAACATAGAACAGACTGCAGCAAAAGATGACTTGTGAAACACAAAAGCACAGACCCATCTCAACTGAACAACAAAGTCCAATCACATTGTGTGTATTATTTGGAAATAGAGTGAAACAACACAACACTATCAAAACATTGCACATCCAAATATGTATTAAATGTGCAAAATGAAAAGAAAATGTAACCATTTTTGCTAGTCCTTGTCAAAAATTGGCATGGAGACACGCAAAGCCCCTCAGCTTGCTTGTGTGTAATCCCTTACCCCCATCCTGTTTAGTGTCAACACTTACAGCACCATACATTTTGGCCAATCACGTGTGGCGATAACAAAAAAAGAGGAGGGGGGGGGGAACAAATTCCAAAAAAAAGAAAAACGTCTCCCGTTGTTCATCTGAAAGAGCCATTTTGTTTTTGTTTGCAATTGACGTCACCAGCACATAGTAGCCGTTTCGCCATATAAAGATCTGCTGTACGATGTTTAAAAGTGGTCAGTTCAGTCTTTTGGATGAATGTTTTTACCACACGACTGTGGTAATCATTTGGTTGTAATCATATTTAAAATACAAGGCAAGTGAAAACGACTTAATTGTCCTGTTGCTCTTTGGTGGTGGTCCTGCGCACGGACATGCTTACGGAAACGAACCACAGAGAAATAGTTGAGCTTTTATGTCCGAGGAAGACGTCAGTATTATAGTCAGTCAGGCTGTGGATAAGCGAGGCGAGCTGCACTTGAGGAGCTGAGAGTGACAACAAAACAAAGCCTGGAATGGAGCGAACCAGCTGAATAGAAGTGAATAAGAAGGTGTGTGTGTGTGTTTTTACCAATTCCACGGATTGGGAGACCAGAGGAGGAATCATCAAGGTCTTCCATGGCTTTTGTTTCTGATCATTTATCAAACGGTATTTATTCAAATTCAAACGAAACCTTTTTAAACTTGCGATTGCAGGTTTTTTCCCCCCCTCCAGACGGATGATATGTGCGCTGTGCTCTCAGTCCTTTATGATGGAGCCTTCCCAAGGGTGGATCCTCTTGCACCAATTCCAAGGTTCCAATCATGACTGCCCGCTCACTTTGGGTTTTTTGTCATTTAGAAACTGATGCGTTCTTGTCTCCTTGTTTTTCGTCTTCTGTCCTCTAGGCTGCGACCTTGAAATCAATCCAGGTCTTCTGTCTTTTAAGGATGTTGAGATTGGTTAAGTGATTTTCTTTGAAAGAAGTAATGGAGCCTGAAAGGCACAGTGTGTGTCCTTAAATTTTAATCCAACACGCATGCATTTGGGCCCACATTTGACTCGGCGGGTATGTTACACTCATGCTCACATCTTGCCTTCATTTAAGGACCTCACAAGACCTCCTTAGAGAAAGGCAGGTATGTAAACGTTTGGCTTCAAAGAGCCTAGTTTGCTTTTTTCGGGCATGGTACTCACTTGTTTGACAACTACAATAAAATATTCGAGTCTTTATATAAAGTCGGTGTTCCATAAAAAACCATGACTTACTATTAAACAATATGGATGATGGAACGTGTTTGGCGTCTTACAGTGGCTACAGTTTTCAAAGCTGTAAAATTTCTGGCACATTTGTTCACAAAGCTCAAATCTCTGTACTCTCGACAAAGCCAAAGAAATGACTGCTAGCTCACTTTAAATGATGATTACTGCACCTAATGACCCGTGCTGCTGGCTCTTGATTCCGTTCTGGCTCTGGATCCTGTGGTTGTGATTAGAGTCGGGCCCTGTAGATCTCTCTTTGCTTGCGGGTCTGTTTGGCCCCTGTTGTTGCCAGTCTTGTCTGGAAGGATCTCTGTTGTTTATCGACTCGGTGCCGGCCTGCAGCTCTGTCTCCTGTCTGGCCCGCACCGGTAGAGCTGAGCCAACCCCTCCACCTCAGCCGACTTTGCAGTGTTAACGTTCTTTGCCTTGTCATTATTTTCCTTCCAGCTGTTGTCCATCGTTTCCAGTTATTTGCAGCCATGCTCCGGCATTCAGTATTTCACGCCAGAGGAGCTATGCAATTAAGCAAAGCCCTAAACCGCTCTTCTTCACGCTGCCAGGGCACATGATCTCATTCTAAACAATTCTCTTTTTGAACAGAGCAACTTCAAGTATTTTCACATTTGTATACATTTGCATTCATGTGCATGCAACGTTACAATTGATTGTGCACTACTTGGCTACAACCAGCAGAGACACCGTTAATTCATATTCAACTAGCTATGGGAGGAACTTGTTTTTACTCAATAAAACAAGGTTATTGAAACAGGAGTTGAGAATATATTTAAACCCTATCATAGTTCAATATTACATAAGAAATACATTTTTTGACTCTTGAAAATGTTTTTAAATGCTCATTCGTCAACATATTTATCAGGGATGCACGGTATTTATTTCAAGCCGATCTTTAACGACAGAGAAGGGCTGGTTGTCCACCAACGTTTTTGAGGTCATTTATATTTTGTATGCAAGAACTTGATGAATTTTTCCCAAATGGGTAGATTGTATTTCTTTAGTATTCTGTAATCATGACACATGGTGGGCCTTCTATGTCTGTCTAAGCATGGATGTATTTGTCAGTGTCCGGCTTGTAATATAATCGCTACAGTTTGCATCTGTGTGGAGAGGGCGTTTGAGAATGCCTGAGAAAGTCCATTGCATTTGTTGGCATTTTATATGATCCCAGACATAACACATTAGGCCTCCATCGCTGTTAGTTGTGATGGTTTGCATTGACTAAACATTTAAGAAAAGGTTGTAAAGTGGATGCAGTCTCCGACAACAAATCCGCTGTTTCTGGAACATCATATCGGGTTCTTTTATAGTAGACACGATTAGAACTGATGTTTTTACTCCTCTGATTCCTTTGAGATATCACGCACTGCTGTAAATCTTTACGACAACCGTCTTCCTGCGGGGCAGGTGTGAGTCTCCTCGGAGTGCAGCACAATCCGTGTTTTGTTCCCACAGTGATGCCAAGCATGCAAACAGCGGCACTGCTGCTGCATTCAAATGCTTCGGATGGAAACGTGCAGGAATGCCAAATTTGGCGTCCTCCCGTTTAGAAAGGGAGGGTGGAAATAAAGGACAGCAGGAGAGGAGAAAGGCGTCTGGCATGTCATTGCATAATCCCAGCAGCCATTAACTCTTTGTGTCCCGAAGCGGAATGAACTCATCATAGCAACGGGCCACAGGCAGAGCGACACCACAGCTCCTCTCAGTCGGCCTGCCGCTCCTCCCTGCCACAGCAGCAACATTTAAACAGAGTGAAAAGGCCACCGGTGTTTAATTGGAAGGACCTTCAACTCTGTTTGATCTCAGAGCGCACGGGGTCAACTGGCCAGCTCTGACTGTCAAAGACCCAGTTGGTGTTTTCAGAGCATGTCCTCCCGTCTGTGCCTACTTACCACATTCACCCTATACGCTAACGCTTTAGTTTTTCACCCCAAAATTAAAGTAAACTGCTCATTTTTTAGTATCATTTTATTGTGGCTAGTCTATGGCAGTGGTTCTCAATTGGGTTGACAATTGGTGACCCAAATTGTGGGACATTTTCAACTCATACAGCTTATATTTTACAGGACTGTCCAGTCCAATTCACTTCCCGCATCACTATCATAGGAATCTTGTATCCATAAATTAGCCACATTGTTATTAAAGCTGCACGGTTCGAAGGAAGCATGTGAAAAAAGTAGCTGCATGTAGGCCAGAACGTATGGTATGAATGGCCACTATTTTAGCTATAGCAGTTATTCTATTCCTCAATATCTAAATCGGCATCAAAACAATTCTATGTCTGTCAATACTGCACGTTATCATAATTTTACCCAGTAGTCTACAGTATATGACACAGATTAGATTAATTTTGCTGTAGTCCCAACCCTATCGATGTTGGCGTTGTCAATGAAGCACATCAAACAGTAGATCTGGTCATTGGATAGACATATTTATTGTCTACCTAATCACCGTAGATGAAATTAATATAATTTACATCATTGTGCTTTTGGCAGTTGAGCATATCTGCAGATTTTTTGCCAAGCAGCATTCTTCTCTATTAGTCGAAAGCAATTACTAAAACGGAGAAAGCAGCTCGTTATCTTGCCGGTTATTTTTTGGTGGTTGTAATGATGCAAAACAAGCTCCCAGGACTCTTCCTTTTCTCCGCTCGCACTCTGTTTCACCTTTCCTGGCTTCTTTTCAATTTGTTCGCTCTAGCTTCACACACCATAGCATCAACTAGATCCTTTTAAAGCTCACCCTGCTTTCGGCTGCCCTCGATTTACACCTCCCTCGGAGTGTACGTCAAGCTCCATCACATCAGAAACATAATGGTGGTCTTTTTCCTGGGAGGTTTCTAATACAAACTCATGGTATTCCGCTACTAAACCTGCGTTGGATGTACATACCTCCGATCAGAATGGTTTAGTTGGGGTGTTTTTCACAAAAATGGTCTGTGTCGAGTCTTTCAGCAGCTTTCATGCAAAGGTGCTTCCTGTTTGTCTTGCATTCTTCCCTTTATCCTTCCTCACCATTGTATCCAGAGTGATGGAGAGGGATGTTATTGTTTTATGCAAAACTGCCGGGCTGTCATGTGTTTGTCATAATTATTCCGAATTGTTCTTTTTCCTTGACAGTCTACTTGATAAACACGACTTCTACTTTTTGAAGAATAAAAATGTGGGGGTTTCCAATGGTATTGCCACATGTTCTCAAAAGTTAGTCATAAAAGAGGAATACAAAGTCTGAATTTGTAAATGGTATTGTCTTTTTAGGAATTCAATATCGAGTAAAGGATGGGCATTTGACTACATTGCTTTAAAGGGCCATGACGAAAATTAATGATTAGGGGTGTCTCGAGCCGATATTGATGTCAGATGATGGGCTGATATTGGCAAAAAACAAGTTCTGGATTATTGGCCTGCAATTAAAATCTTAGATATTGGTACTCCTATACAAGCAGCCGATTCCAGACTCTGGCCCAGAATGTCTATCCAGCAGCGGCTGGACTGACGCCTGGAGCACCTTCAACTTCACCAAATTTTGCCAAGCCGTCACGAAATTGTGAATAAAACTATACCCCAGATGCTTAAAGAAGTAAATCGATCTGTTTTTTTTTAACAGAATAAGCAATAAAAGTACTAATGATTCGTGCTGATATTGGATTGATATCAAACAGTATTCAAAGATGCAATATTAGAATGGGATTGGAAGTGAGAAAATTGTATCGTGTTATTGTGTCAAATTTTATTAGTTGTTTTTAGTGCTGTCAAAAATATCGGTCTAACGGCGGTAACTAATTAATTTAATGAATTATGTTACATTTTTTTAACGTAATTGACGCATTCCCATCATGCCAAGCCACACATCTTCGTTTTGACGACAGACGGCAGCACAGTGTAGCTCCCCACAGAGTCACGCAGACTCTGACGCTCTTTAATAACTTTATTCTGACCTGAAGACATCAACAGAAGTGCATTTTCAAAACCCTATACTGTTTGTAGGGCCCTATCAGTTTCTTTTTTTTTTTTTTTTTTTTTTACCAAATTCCACACACGAACATTCCTTCTCACGATGACAGCATTTTGTTCACATGCTCAATTTCCGCGAAATTCCGCATTAACAGTAAATTCCGTTTTTATTGGCCATTTCCACGATTCCGTCAGCGTGGAAATCATAGGGCCCTATATATGAGTCTCCAACTCCCAAACACGTGTCTAGTCCGTTCAGCCTTGAAATGGGACTTCCTCATTGTCGCTACTGCGAGATGCATTCAGGGATACTCCGGACATCACAACAACCTCTTTGTTATGTGTGATCTAAATAAATACAAAGACAGAGAAAAAAAATCTGTTGATATTCTTATCACTCACTTTGTAACTCTTAACTCGGAAGTACAATTTGCCGCATCTAGTATGCTTGGAAATCCCAGAAAATAAACTCAAAACATGTAAATTCAACTTAAGCTACATGATGTTTTTGAACACAATCCCTCATTGCTCATAATAACATGGTTAAAGTGTGATTCAAATATTCTGCTACTAACAAAGAAACTAGTGTTAGGTCATTTTTTTGACGGCAAAAAAAAACTGTTGCGTTTATATTTTGTTGAAGCAACAGCTCCAATGCTGGTTGCAGCCAAATATTGCCCTCCATTGCTTAAAGTTGCTGTTAATTAACGAGTACACATAACTGGCCAAATTTGATTACTCCTCCCACTAAATGCTAAATATATTTGGGATAAGTCGACCTGACAGATGTTTTTGTCCCACATGCAGACACGTCACATATCATTTGTACTTTGGCTGTTTTTGCACCAAAATATTTGTCTATATAAACCCTTTTTGGGTGACACATAAATTCTTCACATTGTTATGAGCAGCAGCAGGTCAAATTCCTACACTACAATAGAGCGCTGTGTGCAGGTGCTTGAGCTCAGGACAGCATTTCCTGCCCTCATCAGAACAGGTGACGATGGATACTACAGTGCTGTGACTGACCTGAATGCTCCTTGGCTGCCCGTATGGGGTTGGCTGGAACAAGAAGTATAGATTTTGTTGTGACCATTTCCTCCCTATGTTGCGTCACAGCGGATGGGGATATCTGTAGGGGTCCTCTTTGTTCCATCCCTGTTAACCTTCATCCAGGTCCAAGCCTAGTTAAAAGGCCAAAGCCTTACCTTCCTCATTGTAAACCTTGAGGTCTGAGGTCTCTGCCCAATGCCAGTGTGGTCAGAATGGAGGGCAGAAGTAGCTGTCTCCCCGGTGGGTCCGGACAACAGCAGGCACAGGAGATGGCGATTGTGTGTTTGGCTGTTGGCTTCCTGTAGTGCAAAAGTGCGCTCTACACTGTCGGACGCACAGAGCCCTTATCGCCTCAGGAATTTTGAAAATATGTCAACGGCTATAATGTGTGTCTGTCTTTTGTTGGCTACCATCTGTAGAGCAGTTGGTGGGTAAGTGTGTCAGTGGAGTGCTCACTGTGTACAGAAACATGCATGGTTAAATACTTTAAATTTAACAAATTATTCCATTTTTCATTCCATTTCGCTTTTCGTTCTGATTAGAGGTTGGATTACTGGCTATAATTAAGACTAATGCCTGCAGCCAAAAACATGATTAGTGTTCATGAAATAATCTGAAATAATGGAAATACAAAAAAATTAATTTCAGACGGGGCGCACAGTGGAAGAGTGGGTAGCACATTGGCCTCACAGTCAGGAGGTTCAGGGTTCGAATCTCCGTTGGGCATTTCTGTGTGAAGTTTGCATGTTCTCCCCGTGCGTGCGTGGGTTTTCTCCGGGTACTCCGGTTTCCTCCCACATTCCAAAAAAACATGCATGTTAGGATAATTGGCGACTCTAAATTGTCCATAGGTATGAATGTGAGTGTGAATGTTTGTCTATATGTGCCTTGCGATTGACTGGTGACCAGTCCAGGGTGTACCCCCACTCTCACTCAAAGCCAGCTGGGATAGGCTCCAGCATACCCGCGACCCTAATGAGGATAAGCGGCATAGAAAATGAATGAATGAATAATTTCGGACGGTTGTCATCATAAAAACTGGAAAAAAGAAGTTAAGTACTGTCACTATTAAATTCACACAAGGCTTTTGTATTACTGCAATTTCCCTGTCTGTGTATTAAGTACTAGTGAGAGGAATGATTGCATTCATAAATCACACTCTCTTTGTTATGCACACGAAGGCAATCACTAGTAAGCGAATGTTCCGTGGGTTTTTTAATTTTCAATGTTTTGATTAATGTATATTATAAAATGTGTCAGTTATCATTAAACACATCCGGGGTCATTGCATTGCAGTAATTTTTATGGTATGTTGTATGTATGCAATTGTGCCATGCACTGGGGCATCTCTTCTAATTGTGTTAAAGGAGGGTTAATGTACCGAGCTTCAGAGCACTAACACTAGCTAAACATGCTAAACAAATGGGCTCAAGCAGACAAATGTTTGGACTAGGGCTCCACTTGGCGATTATTTTCAAAATAGATTAATCGGTCGATTATTTTTTTGATTAATCGGATTTTTAGACATTTTAAAATTTGTCTAAAATATGTCTAAAGTTTTAGGCATTTTAAAGACATTTGAATTTTTCCCCTCTTTACAGCAATCCCTTTAAGAATGCATGAATGGATGTTTTCCCTCAAAAAAATCGTATCATATAAGGAAGATAAATTGAATTAGCAAAGTATAAACCATCAACTGACAAACATCACAAACACTCCACTGCAAATCAACAGGTCACTGACACAGACTGCAACATGTGCATTACCAAGAAATAAATAAGAAATAAGAGTTACATTGTTTGTGATGCACATAGCCAGACAGGGACAGCCGTAGCTATTTGTAGTATCACTGTTCTACCAGTAGGTTTTGTGTGTATACATGCTAAGAATTAATGTAAAGAATGCAGAAATGTAGGCATTTTCTTAAGCACAAGTACAAAAATGGGATTTACTTTGCGTGGGAAGGGTTTTACACATGCTCTATGCGAACATCTCGCAGTGGTTTGCTTTGCGACATATACAAGGGAGTGGAGAATTATTAGGCAAGTTGAATTTTTGAGGATTAATTTTATTATTGAACAACCATGTTCTCAATGAACCCAAAAAACTCATTTTTATCAAAGCTGAATATTTTTGGAAGTAGTTTTTAGTTTGTTTTTAGTTTTACCTATTTTAGGAGGATGTCCGTGTGTGCAGGTGACTATTACTGTGCATAATTATTAGGCAACTTTACAAAAAACAAATGCTGTATATACCCATTTCAATTATTTATTTTCACCAGTGAAACCAATAAAACATCTCAGCATTCACAAATATACATTTCTGACATTCAAAAACAAAACAAAAACAAATCAGTGAGCAATATAGCCACCTTTCTTTGCAAGGACACTCAAAAGCCTGCCATCCATGGATTCTGTCAGTGTTTTGATCTGTTCACCATCAACATTGCATGCAGCAGCAACCACAGCATCTCAGACACTGTTCAGAGAGGTGTACTGTTTTCCCACCTTGTAAATCTTACTTTTGATGATGGACCACAGGTTCTCTATGGGTTCAGATCAGGTGAACAAGGAGGCCATGTCATTAGTTTTTCTTCTTTTAGACCCTTTCTTGCCAGCCACGCTGTGGAGTACTAGGACGCGTGTGATGGAGCATTGTCCTACATGAAAATCATGTTTTTCTTGAAGGATGCAGACTTCTTCCTGTACCACTGCTTGAAGAAGGTATCTTCCAGAAACTGGCAGTAGGACTGAGTTGAGCTTGACTCCATCCTCAACCCGAAAAGGCCCCGCAAGCTCATCTTTGATGATACCAGCCCAAACCAGTACTCCACCTCCACCTTGCTGGCGTCTGAGTCGGACAGGAGCTCTCTGCCTTTTACCGATCCAGCCACAAGCCCATCCATCAGGCCCATCAAGACTTACTCTCATTTCATCAGTCCATAAAACCTTAAAGAAATCTGTCTTCAGATATTTCTTGGTCCAGTCTTGACGTTTCAGCTTGTGTGTCTTGTTCAGTGGTGGTCGTTTTTCAGCCTTTCTTACCTTGGCCATGTCTCTGAGTATTGCACACCTTGTGCTTTTGGGCACTCCAGTGATGTTGCAGCTCTGAAATATGGCAAAACTGGTGGCAAGCGGCATCTTGGCAGCTGCACACTTGACCTTTCTTCGTTCATGGGCAGTTGTTTTGCGCCTTGGTTTTTCCATACGCTTCTTGCGACCCTGTTGACTATTTTGAATGAAACGCTTGATTGTTGATGATCACGCTTCAGAAGCTTGCCAATTTTAAGAGGGCTGCATCCCTCTGCAAGATATCTCACTATTTTTTACTTTTTGGGGCCTGTCAAATCCTTCTTTTGACCCATTTTGCCAAAGGAAAGGAAGGTGCCTAATAATTATGCACACCTGATATAGGGTGTTGATGTCATGTCACCCACACCCCTTCTCATTACAGAGATGCACATCACCTAATATGCTTAATTGGTAGTAGGCTTTCAAGTCTATACAGCTTGGAGTAAGACAACATGCATAAAAACGATGAAGTGGTCAAAATACTCATTTGTCTTATAATTCTGCAGCGCTATCAAAAAGCAAAATCTAAACTGACACATTTAGAGTAATTTCACACTTTTGTCAAGTATAATTCCACATGTGTTCATTCATAGTTGTAATGCCTTCAGTGAGAATCTGCACATTAAATGACAAGGTGGGTCCAAACTTTTGGCCTGTGCTGTATGGACACCTTTTGACAGCTTATGGCTTTCAAACGGTTCCATTGTTGTAAATGTCAAAATGTGTTACATGTACTCATTTTTTAATCAGGTCTTTGTAAGATGTTTCACTTAGTAATTGTTTTTACGTTTTATGTAATTGTACTAATGTACTTGCGTGTTTGTGCAGTGACTGCACCCTTGGCTCATGTCTTCCTGGATGTTTTCCCAGCAGACATCTTACTCTGCTTTTGTGCGTGTTCTTCCTTGCTTGTCATTCCAGGTGAAGCAAAGAAAAGGATAGCATGAAAGATACACCCCTACCTTCCACATAGCAACAGGGGCTCATCTTAAATTGGGGTCAGGTGACGCACAGGCCAAGGATGCACCTTTGTGTTGCTCCTGCTTCCTTTCTCTTTTATTTTAAAAAATGCATTGCTTGGCCAAAAAAAAGTCGCCACCTGGATTTAACTTAGATAGGAGATGCTGCGGTTGGTCAAGGTCTAGGTTCAGCAGCACTATGTACTCAAAGAATGAGGTCAGCTGACTACCTGAATATACTGAATGAGCGGGTTATTCAATCAATTGATTTTTTCTTCCCTGATGGCACGGGCATTTTCCAAGATGACTGCCAGGATTCATCGGGTTCAGATTGTGGAAGAGTGGTTCAGGGAGCAGGAGACATCATTTTCACACATTCCACGGCCTTGAGCTTTGGGTAGTGACCGAAAGCACAAAATTGCGGGTACAAGCAGCCGAAATGAGTTTTCTCCACAGGGTGGCTGGGCTCTTCCTTAGAGATAGGGAGAAACTCGGAGTAGAACCGCTGCTCCTTCGCATTGAGAGAAGCCAGATGAGGTGGCTCGAGCATCTGGTTAGGATGCCTCCCAGATGCCTCCCCCGGGAGGTGTTCAGGGCACATCCGTCCTTTAGAAAGCCTCAGGGAAGACCCAGGACACGTTGGAGAGACTATGATTCTCAGCTCAGGATAGCACATCTGCCGGGACCTGCCGGAAGGAGCCGGACGAAGTGGCCAGGGAGAGGGAAGTCTGGGCTTTCTTGCTTAGAGTGCTGCCCCCGTGACCCAACCTTGGATAAGTGGAAGAAAATGGATGGCTCGATGGATGGAGTCCAGACCTTAACCCCATTGAGAATCTTTGGGATGTGCTGGGGAAGGATTTGCACAGAGGTCAGACTGTACCATTGTCAATGCAAGATCTTGGTCAAAAATGAATGCAACACCAGATGGAAATAAATCTTGTGACATTGAAGAAGCTTATCCAAACAATGCCACAGTGAATGTGTGCCGTAATCAAAGCTAATGGCAGTCCAACGAAATATAAATGTGTATGACCTTTTTTTTTTTTTTTTTTTTGGTGGATATCTTTTTTTTGCCCAGGCAGTGTACTTAATTTGTTTTAAATATGCATTTTTAAAAATATAATAATAGGCCATGTTAACCACAAAACAGAAATTTATTATTATTTTCAGTTACATTCATTTATCATAAATACTTGAATTTTGCACTTTCTGAAGGCACTCGCCCACTGACTGTGTAGAGTATAAAATCACATCATTTGTCCTTAAGGGACCAGTTTGTTTCCAGTTGTGAAAACAAGCTATGTTAACGTGACCTGCAGACGGCAAAGTCACTGCGACCACCTTTGAAGGGACCCCTCACACTGGCCTTTTTGAACCGTTCTGGACATTTTGTGTCTAAATTTATTTGCAGTCCGTAAGGTGTCAATTTTCATTAACTGTTGACAGGAGCAATCATGATCACCAGACACGTCTATCAATCGTCCAGGGCCCACGTCCACCTCTTCCAAACATGCCGATGTCGGGAAAGAGCCCAGATCAGAGCAGACTTTAGGTGCGGGAGGGCCCTTAAAGGAAAACTTCCAAATGAGTTTGTAGGAGCGAGCTAATGTCGCACTACATTGGCGGTACCTATTTTGACAATAAAGCCCTAAAAAAATCCCACAAAAGATGCCAACAGTTTTTTTTATTTACATAAATGACCTGTATATTAACCAAGCTACATAGATACTGACATTTTAGCGACAAATATGCAAATCGATATTTATTTGGCGCACAACACCTCTCTAGTCTTAGGGCCGCTCACAACGCCTCAAGCCACTGCAACAAGACAGATGGAAGAGCACTTGCTCTCAATTTTGCTATGAAGACGCAACAAGATGCTCGTTTGTCAGCATTTATTACCTGGAGCACAAATCTTGTTGAAAGGCAAAGCTATTCGAATAAAAGCGAATATTGCAAGTCTCGTCGGTGTTTCTTTGCTGCTGTTGTTGACTGAAGTAGCGTGGGCTCCTACGGCATATGTGAAATCAATGCACCAGGACAGTGGTTCCCAAACCTTTTTAGAAGCCCCTCCACCTTTTTGAAGTTGAAATGATTTAACTTTTTCACTCTTGAAGAGCTGCTGCTGTGTTAATATGACATATTGTGATGCCAAGAGGGGATGGTCATAAGTTTTTTTTTTTTTTTTTTTATAGCTATATTTCTGTTTTTTTATGTGATTCATTCAGTGAAAAAACAAAAACAGACCCGGCCCGGGCACAGGTTGACATGACTTCTAATTTTGTCTAGTTTATGAGGCTATTAATGATTTAGGCCAGCAATACTATTCATAGAACTAAATGAATGTTTCTGTGGATGTCCTGCAGCTTTTCCTCCTTTTTGTTTGATCTTTTTTTCTGGCACTGTTACTCTAACCAAACTCCAAGGCTGTTCAAAAGGCATTAAACATGAGTGGGTTCTCGTGTGCATGGAAATAGTGAGAGGCATTTACAGAATATCCTGCCAGACACCAGACCTGAGCCTCCCACAGCTGCAGCCCCCACTTACCCGCCAGTTTGTGTCCCTCTTGAGAAAGCTTTCATTTCATTCATTTGAGATCTTTTAAAATGTTTGGATTTATTCAGGTCATTGCTCCCCATTCTATGTCAATGGCAGATTTACTTAAGTAAGCCTATCTTATTATGCAATGGGCACACAAGTAACTACGTGTTGACATCATCTGTTTTACAACTTTGTTCAAATGTGTTTGTTAGCAACAGCACTTAATATCTCAGCATGGGACAAGCATGCTATATTTTGTCATAAATTGATTGTCATTCTCCCTATGAAGTGCAAAAGTAAATCAATAGAAGTTGTTGTTTACATTATGGAATGTGGTGGTTGTTGTTGTTTAGGCTGCACATACAGTATTCTAATCTACTGTATTGGATGGTGCCCGGTCGGATACAGTGTCGTCTAAGACCATTGATTTTTGCAGTTCTTAGTGGTTTTGAGAGAGAGCAGTGTTTTCACTCTGTAAAGAAGCTGAAATTGCCACTACAGGAATAAGATATTTGTGGTTTGACTGCACCCACAGTTTCGAAATGTTAGTATAAAGCAAGACAGAGTTTCATTGTGCCTCAAAACATGCCCTCTTGAAGACTTTAATTCCAGGCCTGAGTCAGGGTGGTTTGGGCAGCTGGAGTATATCAGACCATGAAGGAGCAAAGTGAGGTTAGAAGGTCAGGAAGAAGTTGAGGTCACCCACTAAAAAGGTCTGCTCAGGTTTCAAGACAGATGGACGCTTAACAAACGTCAACTTGACACAGACCAGTCTCCAGATGGAAGTGTACTACTCCCGAGTAGAATTCAGAGATGAGAGATCATGGCCCCATCAAAAGTCACCACGAGGAGGCTCTTGTGTTTTCTTTTAGAAGAAGAATTGTAACCATTTGCATATGTATTACTGTAGAAACTGTGTAATACACAGTAATAAATGCTAGGGCTGCAACTAAGTTATTTTCTTAGTCAATTAATCTGAAGCTTATTTTGAAGAATCAAGCAATCACACACACTCGTTCGTGTGGAAAATAGGCTAAATCGTGGGAAAATAACTTAGTTTTATGAGACAGGGCCTCAGGAAATTAAAAACATATTCACATTTGAGGAGCTGAAATCAGAGCATATTTACATTTTAAAATTGGAAAAAACCATACCAAAATAGTGGTTGATTAATTGGTTAATTAATTTGTTAATTGAAATAATAATTAATTAATTGTTGCAGCTCTAATAAATGCATTTGGAGACATGAATTCTTCTCCAAGCAACTGTTTTGCCTTTATTTAACTTTGTGGAGTTGTCTCTCATTAATGTTTTACTGAGGTATGTTATTGGTCGTCCTCATGGGAGTCTTCTCTGAAAAGCCCTTTGATGCAGCATTGGATCCAATACAGTCACTATTGTTATGACCCACTTTTTATAAGAGTGCAACAAAAAACACAAATTGTTGTGTGAGAATGGAAAAGCTACATGATGGCTGACTTTCTCTTTTCCCATAAAATAATTCACTTTACTGATTTTTGGTCATTGGATAAGGAGCTAGTTTTAACAAGCACATGTTGAGATTATTTGTGTCACAATAGGAACAACTCTGCTATTGAAAAATTATTTGTGTGTGTGTATATATATATATATATATATACACATATATATATACACATATATATATACACATATATATATACACATATATATACACATATATNATATAATGAATACAGTACTACCCAAAAAAAAATAGAATATCTATCAAGTAAACGTTGTTTTGTTTTGGTAATTTAACATAAAAGATTAAATCAACAAATTTTATTGAGCCATTACATGCAAATTAACATATCTCAAGCAGTTCCTTGTAGTAACTTTGCTGATTAGGATTTTCAGCTTATAAAACCCACAAACCCACAAAGTCAGAAAATTATAATTTTTTTAAGCTTCAAGACCTCCATTCATCCATCCTTTTTCTATGCCGCTTATCCTCATTAGGGTCGTGGGTAGATCAGCAAAATCCAAAGAAAAAAAACTTCAAATATATTGATTGGCATCTATGTCCTAAGAACCAGATTTGACCGCCGAAGACCAGGTCGCCCGGACACCCGCCCTAGACCACTGCCCAAATCGCATGGCACCGGCACCTATGCTTGCCCCTGCAGGTGGTGGGTCTGTGGGCGGAGCTCCCGTGTTGCTTCTTCGAAAATATATATTTGCATGCATGTTGTTGTTTTTTTTAGCTATGGTCTTTACTTTTGATCAGCTGATGAACAGCCTATTTCAGTTTAGTGGTCGTTTGCAATAAATTGCTCAGTCAATGAATCCTTCATTTTTAAAAAGTTCTTTAAGACAATTATGATTGACTACCCACAGTGAGGCAGTCTTTTTCCCCCAACATGTATGCCTGCAAGAGGAGCTTTGTACACGATGCTGTCGTGTGTCTGACATCCTTTTAAGGTCTGTTTATGAATGAGGGCTGCTTTTAGGTGGCTCGCTTCTGAGGTCAACCCGAGCGGTGCAGGGTGATGATTCGTCAACATGTTTAGCAGCAGCGAACAAGTGGTTCTTGTTAAGAGTAAGCTGTGGAGAAAATAGGTGCAATTGAATGTCTAGCCATATGCTTCTCATTTTGCGCAAATGTGTCTTTGCTTTAGATGTCGTTAAATGTAGCTGTAACAGACTACTAAGTTCATTCCATACACAAAGGGCCGTTTTCAGCATTTATGACGGAGTAGAACATTTTAATCAATTTAATGATGGGCTTTTGCAGATTTCAGTTTTACCAGCTTGTAAATGGAACCTTTGTGTTTGTCTGTCACCTTTCCTCATGTTTTACTCATGAAGTCATCTAATGTGTTGAGATGAGGATGCCGTTATGAACATGATGACTCAATCAGGGAGAATTTCATGCGATTTGGGCAAGCAGTGCATGGTCTTAGCACCTACCCGTGTTCCCCACAGGACTGTAAACTATGCCTGGTAGTGGACTGGGGTAGATGTATTACATCATTGTCCAATTTGTCAGTGATGCTCGTGCGTGACTTGACAGCATGCTTCCACACCTCACCTTTCATGGTTGTGCTAATAAACACTCCTCGGCCTTGTAGCGTGCCCTGCATGTCTGGATCTCGCCTCCTGCAGCGAACATATGCGTACTACGACATACTCACCAAAACAACAGGTTTTGTTGCAGGTTTAAATAGTCTCACAACCGTTACAATAATAATAATAATAATAATAACTGTAATAATATTCATCACAATAATAACATGGGCTACTGTTGTGGTTGTAATCCAGCTAAAACTCAACTCGGACCCCCACCGTCACTTCCTGTCCACATGGCCAGAGGACATTTATTACAACACACACAATCATGAGTCTTATTTGTATTTTAAATGGCTTTTTTTCTCTGATTATACATACTATAATATACTATAATATGCTATAGGCGTCGTATTCAATCTCTAAGGAGCTCTACTAATGTTAAAAATCCTTTTTTGAAGGTCTTTAATAGGATTTCTATGCCAAAACAAGGAAAATATTTCATTCATAAAGAAGAAATAACTTTAAGTTAAGAAGTTCACTTATCATGGTTAGGTCTGGAACCAATTAACCGCAATAAACGAGGGTTTCCTATATATGGGCAACAGTGCCTACAGTTAAACACGGTAGAATACTGTGTATGTTGAGTAATGTTAAGTCAGCAATTAAAGTTTTGCTTTTGGTAGTTGCTGAAAAACGTGCCAAATCAGTGAAATAGCACAAACATCTAAGATAAGGCGAAGACTAGGTTTTAGTTTTCACACTTCTTGGTCATTTGATTTTATGTTTCCAGGAGTTTGCTCGTTTTTACGCTGCAGAACAGATTGTTGTTACAGAGCTCAAATCAAGTCTTATCATCAAATCAAGTGTTTAGTGGCCTCGTGGTGCAGCCTTCGCGAATTGAAAATCAGTTGTTGGGATCAGTGACTCTTTGTTCAAGAACACCTTTTCTGACCTTCGGTTGAAAGTGTCAGTCTCGTGTCCAAGCTCTGTTGTACAGAGTTGAAACTTTCGGATCAAAGGCCGCAGCTTGTGTTTTAACCTGAGGTCTTCAAACACTAGGGCCTCTCTCCAACATGACCTCTCACCCTTAAACCAGGCAAATCTGCTTCTTAAAGGGTCATTATCTGATTATCCCTATCGTGTAATTTCACACAGGAAATTCCATCTTAACCAGTCACACGTAGGCTGTCTTTAACCTTGTGCTAAATCTGGCAAATTATCACTTTTCCCATAACAGACTGAGCTCTGTTGCTGCATCTGTTATTAAGAGAACAGCTAAGTCTTGGAGACTCTGAAGTTTGTGTGGAACTAATAGTCTCACTGTGACTTCTCAGCCACTTTTACTGTATGAGTGAAACTCAAAGTACCTGTTTCCTTGCATAATTTCACAGAGAACTCTAAGCCATCATTGTCAGTGCTGAGGTGCTATTTCATGTCTACAGGGCTCTAATAATGGTAAAAAAAACAAAACTATTTAGGTCAACTACAGGTTTTCTGTGCTCTAACTACAACAATATTGTATTTATTAATTTTTACTTCATGGAAATTCCATGTTTGCAGTAGGCTCTGGAACCAATTAACCGTGATGACGAGGGACAACTGTATAGGACAGGTCAAGAACCTTTTGGACTAAGAGAGCCATGAGAGCCACATATTTTCAAATGCATTTCTGTGAGTGCCATATACAATTTTTTTAAAACAGTGATTACAACTAAAAGTGTGCATTTTTAAGCAAGTAATTACTTTAATAATTAGTAATTAGTCTCTGAATCGGATGAATGAAAGTGCTGAGAAGGTTTTATATTTTGAATGTTATTTCTAACACTGATTCCTGTCAAATTTTACTTAAAAATGTCAGCAAAAAAAACTTTGTACATTATAAAACAAAAATAATATATTTAATTGTAATAATAGGACTTTATTCTCACAACATTATACATTTCCCCCAACCTAATATTCCAAAAATTACAACTTTACAGTATATTGTTTTGTTTGCTTCTCATAATATAGCGACATTTAAAAAAATAAAAATGAACTCTGCTAGTTAAATTTTACTCATAACATTACAAGTTTATTCTTGTAAAATTGTGACGTTTTTTTTCTTAATACGTTGACTTTCCACTCGTAAATTAAAAATTCAATCTTTTTAACTTTTCTCGTAGTAATGACTTATTCCTGTCATATTTTGACTTTTTTCTCCTAATATTATCACCTTTTCCGCAACCTCATTTCCCCCCCAAAAATTTGGTTAGATTCCAACTTTTTTTATCCTAATATTTTGACTTGATTTTTTTAATTTTTCCATTTTTGCTGTTTCCTTAATGTTTTTTGTTAAATTGTATTTTTGGAATGTGCCGGGGCCAATAAATCACTCGGACCGCACTTTGAACACCCCTGATGTAAAGCAAGATATTTTGCATATATTTTAAGAAAAAATACATTAAAATAAATAAATGTTATGGTCATCTGCAAGCCATATGTGGTCATCAAAAGAGTCACAGGTTCCTTACCCCTGGATTAGGAAATTGATGAGACCACCTGGGGAGCTTTCCGATCCTTTTGATGGTGTCAGGAAACGTAGCTAGAAGAATATCAGCCAACGTAGGTGGCGCTGCGCACACACACAAGCATTCCGTAGGAATAGCGCGCTCGGAATTGTGAGTGTTAGGGGCTAATTATTTGTCATTTTTACACACATACTCCTATGACAATTGGCGTACCCGACTTTGGGAGCCTAGGCTGTAAAACTACCGTCCTGCTACAACATCATACTTGCTGTAAAGTGGAGTTTTTAAAATAAACAATAATAATAACGAAGCAAGCTGCACGTTTAGTGTGATGTTAAATGTTTTGTGTGAAGTGTGTGTGTGCGTAGACCACTACATTTGCTGATTGCAAAGCAAACAGAGCTCTGGCATTGGAAATGTGTCCGTACCGGCAGATATGCATTTTCATCATTTCTGGCATGTTTTTTTGTCTGCATCCCAAACTTTTCAAAACCCAAGTAAACGTGAACATTTTTACGAGGCAGTTGGTGAGTAAAGGTAACATAATGTTCAGACTCTCCCCCCATCCGACGGCAACTTCAATGCGGCAGCGTTTCATTGCAGAGGTGTGAAATGGGGAGAAGGCAGAAAAACAGGTTTGGGTGATAAATAGCGGTTTAGAGAGTGTCTCCTTTCTGAAAGAGGATTGGGCTTTGTCTTGAAATGTGAGCTGGCTCCTCTGCAGCCACCGCCAGCTTCTCAGGGTGTCTGACTTTCAACAGCCCAGGCAGCCAGAGGAAGAAAGAGAGGGGTGGAGAGGGGAGCGACAGATTTATGTTACATTGGGATGCCTCAGGCTGGTGTGGAGGAGTAAAAAGACTGATGGAAGACTTTCATTCCACCATTTAATTAAAACCCATTCATATCCATACAAATCATATTGTATCCTGCAAATTACTTGTCACTGTTAGGCAAAAAACCTGAGTGGGATATATGAATATATCATTTCACATCTATGAAACCTTGCAGTCCCTTAGAAAGATAATGTTAAACATTTAATGGATTTAGTTCTGCCTCCAAAGCACTTTGTTTTACAGATAAGATAACTACAATTGCCTTCTGAGGATGTTTTTGTTGCTTTTCGAAACTTTTCTTCGGAGCCCACATTGTCTGTCAGTGCTAATATGCAAAACTTGTTGAAGTAAAAAGCAGCCAGTCAGATAGATTTAAGGCCCTAAATACGTTTTATTTTTTCCTGAATTCTGTTTTATTTTTTTCAAATTCCATTTTTTCCTTTTAAATTTTGTACAAGTCCGTTTTTACATTTTTCCAGCGTAGCGTGTGTGCTTGTTGGGTTAGTGAATCACATGTCTGGTAATTAAATGGAAAAAATCCTTACGTTTACTGATGCAATACATGAATGGACAATTTAGCCCAGTAATTGAGAAATGGAGGTAGCCTGCCTAACTTTTCTAGTGAGATGTCAGCCTCTGCATACATCGCTACAAAATCTTCAACAAACTGTAATGCCCGTGCTTGTGTTTAAGAGACATATAGTCACCCATGCAATTCCAACTGCATATGTACGGTATTTTTCTTATGACGTTTATTTTGTTTTCACAGTTAGATGACATGTTGCAAACGCCACTCTTATTTTAAAGTGTATTCTGTGTGTGCTGAGAATGTCTATTTACGGTTAAGACAAGCTGGGTGCCAGAATAAACGTGCTTCTTGTCTTTTTTCACTCAGATCCTGCACATCATCATCAGGCATTGTAAAACGCTTCTTACATTAAAGCCGTAAATCACAACACGGTGAAAATATACACATCCAGCACAATTTGCGCGCATACACACACACACACACACACACGCACACACACAGCCGGACTAGCATCCTAAACTAAGCAAATACCAACAAAGGAAAATGTATGAAGTGCATTACATGAAATATTTTATGAGGTTTTAAATTTAAAACTCTAGCCATACTTGGGTTACTCTAATAACAGTGTATTGTTAGAACTATATTTTTAAGATTTAAGATTTTTGTTGTCTTGCACGTGCAACATTACTCACACACTGGAGGAGTGGGTGTCCATTAATGTGGTGAGTTTTCCACTCATAACCCTATGTTGTTCAGGGGTAGGGAACCTGTGGCTCTTTTGATGACCACATATGGCTCTCAGAAGTTTCTAAACACAATAACATTTATTTATTTTCATTTAGGTTGATCTTAAAAAGTATGTGTATAGATCTTGCTTTATAACAGGGGTGTTCGAAGTGCAGTCAGAGTGATTTATTTGCCCGCAGCACAATCTAAAAATACAACTTAACAAAAATTTTTAAGGAAACAGTATAATTATTATTAATAATAATAATTATCAATATTACAATTAAAAATATAAAAAAAATAACCATGTATAGTGTTTTTTTTGGTGACATTTTTAAATAAAACATGAAAGGAATCACAGTGTTAAAAATAACATTGAAAAAATAAAACCCTCTCAGCACTTTAGTCCATCTAATTCAGAGACTTATTTTCTAAAATTGTTGGCACACTTTTAGTTGTATTTACTTTTTAAAAACTTGGATTTGGCTCTCAAGAAAATACATTTGAAAATATGTGTCGTTTATGGCTCTCTTAACCCAAAAGGTTCCCGATCCCTGCCCCAGGGCCTTTTAATTCATACAGTACAAGGCATATACACTCCTGATTTGAATTTTTAAGTCCTGAAAATGAATTGCATGTGGAAATATAAAGACAATCAATAATTAAAAAAAATATGTGTAAAAATCTAGTCATATTCTTTTTCTATTTTATCGTTGTCTTTGATTTTTCCATTTTGTCATTGCTTTTTCTGCATTGTCTGTTTTTTTTCCCATTTTATCGTTGATTTTCCTGTTTTGTCTTTGTTTTTTTTCCCATTTTATCGTTGATTTTCCTGTTTTGTCTTTGTTTTTTTTCCCATTTGCTTATTCTCATTTCATTTATCGGATGGCATGCTATGTGCATGCCCTAAGAGTCCTCAAGCTGCAGTGGCTCTTGAGTCACCATGGTCCATAGAATGTAACAGGACTTTGTACCAGTGAGCTCAGTAAATAAGTGAGACAATAATTGACTCTCTAATCAATAAACACGGTGGATCCTTTCTAACAACAGCGTCTGGCATTTCATGAATGACGTTATATTTTAATCGAGCTTAAAACCAGAGCTGAAGCAATGTATTAATTGATCGAAATGATTAATCAAAGCAATGCACTTCAGATTAACAATTGTTAGTTGCAGCCCTACCCTAATTAAAAACAATGAATGCACATGTGATCTGATTACAAAAATGATGATGATCGCCATTCAATATAGTAACACATTTAAGAATGACCGCAATCTGAAATAATCGCTTGTAACCATCTAAAACATGTATTTACAATACAAGTCATTATTTGGATAACGTGTGGGAGCGGCAGCAGCTAGCAGGGGTGTCTGCTTACATCACAAGTGTCAAACACAAGGCCCGGGGGCCAAAGTCGTCCTGCCATATCGTTTCATGTGGCCCGTCAAAGCCTGCATGTCAAAAGACACGTATTTTATTTGTTATTTGACTTTATTTTATGTATTACTTGATTTTAATTGATTGTTTTTTGTATTATGTAAACTAAGAAAAGCAGCATATGCAAATTTGTGGATTTAAATACATATACTGTGTGTGTGTGTGTGTGTGTGTGTGCGTGTGTGTGCGCGTGTGTGTGCGTGTGTGTATATATGTATATATTTTGTTTCAACTTATATAAACTATTATAGTTATATTAAGCAATAAATAATTAAAAACAATATTTTTAAATAAGGGTTGTCTGCATTTTGCAGACTTAAAAAATTTGTGTTTGTGTTTTAGTTCACAGGTTGTGTTTAGCCCACCATATCATTTGTATCACTATTATTTATGTCTATACATTAAAATTTTATTATAATTTAGTTTTATTTTTTTCAATATAGTATGTTATATTAATTTATAAATATTTTTTTTAAGTCAAAGACACAATTTCTTCCTACTTCTTTTTTGTTGTCGAAGCCCTCTTTATTTGAATTATACAATAGTTTGAGTTCTTTCAATATAACTGTTGGTAAAACAATCCACAATGAAAATAATGATAATGAAATGTGTAATAATATCATGAGGGGATTATAAATTTAAGTGTTTCCCGGAAAGGCAACGTGGCCCACGGTGAAAAGGGGTTTGGAGCCCGGAGGTTACAGCCCAAACATAACTCACCTTAAGGACCAACACACACTTTCTGGTTATCAATTCTGTTCTTTTTTGCATTGTAATGGCCAAGCTTCTACACGCTTGTGATGAGATTTTGTTAGATATGTACCACTCAACTTCGTGTGGCTTGAACTGCAAGCCCAACATCAGACGTTCCACTGTTGTGCTTTGTAGACTCCAACCATTTTATTAGTGCAAGGTTTCGTGCAGGGTTACAGGGCTGTCTGACCATGGAGGAGGGGAGGGCGCCTCAGCACATCTTACTCCACTACAAAAGGAAGTTGTGGGGTACATACTAATGAACCCGTAGCAGGCGCTTTTGTTACTCAATTCCTTCTCAGTCCGTGCACTTTTTAAACATCCTTAAGGTTCTTGTAAGAAGAGACTCAAGCCCTTCTCCTGCCCCCCTCCACCCTCACAGCCCAAATCGTGAGAAATGCAATACATTGTGCATTCACTGTGAGTCAGACCCATATGAGATGTGGGTGTAAAGCAGGAAGTCATTAGTTGAAATTATTGTGCTCTAATCATTAAAAACTCTTGCTGCTCACCGGCATAGCAAGTTAAACCCGGCTTCTTGGGATAATTGTTTACAGTGGTTGGTTGTTAACGCTGGGGAAAAGAAAGGCAACGATGTGAATCCCTTGGTTTACAACCACTTGAAGTCATCTGAGTGTGTGATTCATTATTCCCCAGTGTCTAATTTGCGTGATTCATCCTTTAATTATATCAATCTTTATGTGTTTTTTGTTCGTTAGTAGTGTTGAACCTCAGATATGATGATTATATCTGCACGATGCTGTTGAACTCAACTACTTTGAGCGATGCGAGCGTAATTTGTACGTTGTTGTGGCTTTTTTATTATAGCCGCTCGTTTGCAGTTGGTATGCACACGCTAAAAATGTTTCCAATTCTTTGCTGTTCATTGTTGGTATTTTTTGTTGCGGGAGTGTTGCAATGGCTCGATAGGTACCAATCCATTATCTGCAACACATTCACTCGATAGGTTAGCCGATGACAGGTGGAGTTGGCTGTGCATGCCATATGAGTGCGACCCCACGCCTTGTTCACAAGTACCTGGAGGGAAGTGAGTCCTAATTGCCGGGGGGAAATGGGATGTCCTTGCAGGGTGGTTTCTATTGTAGATAAGGCAATTAAGTCGACTCCTTTTATCTGAGAGGGTCCTTTGAAAAGAGACATCGTATAAAGCATCAGGATGGGCCCAAGTGACATTCCACTGCAGTGCCAAAAAGTGTGTGTGCGTGTGTGTCTCACGGGCACGGGGGTTTGTTATCGGGTCACCATAGATTTGCTCGATAGTGCCGCGTCTCGAGTGTTTGCTCATCAAATGAGACTTCCAATTTATGTTCTTTGTCAAGGTCAGTGAGCTTTGTCATTATTTATGTTAAGTATGGTTTGGTCCTGCAGAACAAATTGCAAATGTCCATAACTGACCACGATGCATTTGCATGTAATTGTAAAGGACACTATAGGGGAGAGGAATATCGTTGTAAAAGGCAAAAAAGTGAGGAAAACCATCAAATGCAAAATGCATACGTTTAGAACTACAAATCAACTTTCTGCCGTCACTTCTTTTTACGTCACAAACAAGACGGGTGGTACATGCCTTCATGTCAGTCTCTTAGTCTTTTACTTGATTTGTCGCTCATCACTTTTTTTTTTTTTTTTTAAAAGGACTATCTAGAGAGGTCTGATCACAGTGTGTAACGAAGCACATCACCTACTATACCTGGTACAGTATGAGTTGTAACAACAAACTACATTCACACACAGTCCTGTTATGATGGGTTTATGAGCGAGGGAAAACAGGTAGCACAAAATCTATTTGTGGCGGGCCACCACAAATAAATGAATGTATGGGGAAAGACTGCACTACCGGCAGTGGTTCTGTCAATCCAGCCTGAATTATTTTGTGACCTGAAGAACATGAAGTCAGGTAATGGTGCAGTATGTCTGCATAACTAGAACTGAGTTGAACATAATAAGTATATACTGTATTGTGTAGGAAAGGAAATGTAGTCAAATGTCCATGTCTACATGGCTAACTGAACTTCATACTGTCACAAACACCCGACTACAATCTCTAAGCTCTTTGGAACTTTGAAAAGAGTTGATTGTGTGTGTCCAACTTGGGTCGTCGCACCGCTGAAGGGTGATCCCAAACACTACACCTGGTCAGCAGAACAGTAGGAAACCCGAGGAGGAGATGAGAAGTTTACGCAGCCAAGCATTGAAGATAGCTCCTCTGCATGTCTGCTTTCCAGTGGCGTGGAATGGAGGCCGCCGTCAACCATGAAGAGCACACGATGGGAAAACTGACACAAACAAATTCAACATTTAAAAAAAAAAAAACATCACTTCGTTTAGCTGCTTCATTACTCCCCCATCGTAATTTTCATCAAGCCTTCGCACAAAGGTATTAATTAGCTTTGTTGCTTATCTTTTCTTTCTTCCTTCATATTTACATTTAATTAAACATCACACGTGTGCAGATTCGGGAGGCTGAAGCAGTGCTGATTTGGTGAATATATTGTACTCCGTTTCGGTGACCTACTTTTTCATTAATCAGTCTATCCGGCAGAAATGTTGCCTTACTCTTGGAACTATGCTGCTGGCGTATAATTGAGTAAGCCATTAGTGTTTCAAAAAATTATAAAAAGTCCATGTAGGATTTGTGTCTGTTATACAGAAGCAGTTGGCATTTTTACATGGCCCGAAGTCTATTATTTTATCATTTCTACTGTTTTCTTGGGTTTGGGAGTTTTGTCTTTATTTATTTCATTGGGAAGCCATGCATAATGAAGATATGGATTGATAGGATGTTAAATATATATGTGTGTGTATAATTTAAGACTGCCATTTAATTTAACTATAATTTAAGAATGTTGTTTTATTAAGGTAACTTTGTAAAAGTAATTATGTACACATTTCTACACCAATTTCTAATCTATGCACTGTATATTACTGTATATTATTAAAATAAATGAAAATAACAGGACAGGATTATATATCTTTGTATGTATGAACTGAAAACTATATCAACAACTTTTTACCTTACACAAGAGAACCTTTGAGTCAGACTTTAACCGTTGTTGATGGATTGCATTCAAAGACACCACGTCATTTAAGATGAATTCACATCTTTTCATGTTTATTTTCTGGGATTTTCAAGCATACTTAAATGCAGCAAACTGTACTTCCGCATTAAGAGTTACAACGTAACTGATTAGCATATGCACTTTTTTTTTTGCTCTGTCTTTCTGTTTATTTTGACCTCACATACACACATAATGAACAGGTTGTTGGGATGTTCGCAATGTCCCCGAATGCGTCTCGCGGTAGCGACAATGAAGAAGTCCCAATCTGAGGTTGAACGGACTAGACACATGTTTGGGAGTTAGAAACTCAATAATGGTGTTGGAATGCTCTGCTTTTAAATTGTTCAGGTCAAAATCAAGTTATTAAAGAGCGGACGACTGTGTGTAACACTCTGAGCAGCTACACTGTTCTGCCGTGGGCCATCATAACAGAGGCATGGCTTGCCATGATGCATATGTGTTAATTATGCTAAAAAATCTAATGTAATTGTTTAAATAAATTAGTTACCGTTGTTAATGCGCTATTTTTGACAGCCCTAGTGGCCTGTCTCCTGTCATTTATCTTTTTGTTAGTACAAATGTATAGATGGGCATATCGCCGATATATTTGCAAATATTTGAAATTGTAATCATTTGACAGCCCTAATATTATTAAATAAATTTGCCCTTTATTTGACCCTCATTGGAGAAATTCCTGTATGCTAAACATAACATTTATGTTTTATTGTTGTTTTGTTTTTTAAACAACTTCCACATGTCAACATGAGACCCTATAGTTTGACCTGCATTAGATTTGAAATGGGTACACATCTTGACATCAAGAAACAACTACTAAATTAGGTCGTACTCACACGCTTGAGTCATTGAACTTTGCTGTAGAGAATTTTGGAGATCGGAGAGAGTGGCTGAAGCAAGTTGTGGTATATTCCTCCAATCTTGGCACTGTCCATACGCTGCTCACTCAAGTAAGAGGGGGGCTTGTCGGTTCACTGGCTCTCACAATGAATACCTATCATTGTCTCCCATACTTTGAACAAACTCTTGAGGCTGGCGCAAGACAGACTGGCTGAGTTTCAGGAACTCTGCAGAGCCAGAGATTAGCAAGGCATGGCAGGTCCCTGATAACTGACACCCTCCAGACAGGCATCTTGAACCTCACTTGCATCTCGCTAAAGATTGAAGGCACAATGACGCCTTTCAGACACATTGGTGCAAATCCCCTTAACACAAAGACCTGGGCCACAGATAGCATCTAAATAACTCTTCAGTTAATGTCATTTGCTTCAATTGGCTGTGTAGTTTCTTCTGATTTCGATAGATTGCATTTGAAGTTGTACACCTGTATCTGTATCTCTGTACATATTTTGATTTCTCTTGTCAGTCACCTGATTGCCTTTTTTTAATAAGTTGCAAAGAAAAGTCACACTCTCAGCAACTGCCCCAACCTAATGCTGCAGCTTTGTCAAATGCCGTCTTTCCGTGGCATCAAACCTTACTATCGGCTCTCAGCGACACCATAGCCTTTCATCCGTGGTCATCTGAAAGACACAACAGGCCTACAGATATTGCCTTCAATTTCACAGCACAGATGCTTTGAGTGACGGAGGCCAATCAGTTATCCTGTACAGTTACCTTTTGAATAATGACTTTTTGAAATACGGGGCAGCCAAGACAAGCCAATGTGCATGTCTAATGGAAACTTTGCTTTCAAGAAAAATGAACACAATCTGAAATTGCAGCAGTCCGAGAATATGTCACGGCCTTATTTAAAAAAATATCTATTCTTTTCAAGAGAGACCATGCTGTGAGAATGGTCACTTGGAGATAGGCAAATCATCAGTTCCCCCCCAAAAAAATAAATTACACTTAATTGACATTTGCACCACCTCCCTGGTGGTTCACTGTACTTCAGTGGTTGCCATGGAAATGCCTGGAAGATGCTGTTTGGGAATGCATGATTAGTACGCATTGAAATGCATTTCATTGTCCTCATCATTTTTCCACAATCACCTTCCAGAATAAACTGACCTCTTGAATGGATGGTACATCCGTCTCTACTTGCATTATTGTTCAGTTTATGACCTGCAGGCTACTCCTATGGCCTGTGGGAAATCATTACCTTCTCTTTATGATGCATCTTGTATTGCTTCCCTTGTGTACGCCCACTGGCCATACAAGGGCATGTCTAGGTCTTCCTCCGCCGAGACCTCAAGCTGCAAAATGCCGTGGATCAATAAATCACTCAAAAATGCTTAATGAAAACAAACAGGTATCTAAAGAATGCATTTTCCAGGCTTTTTGCTCTCCTACCTGCCACACAGTTCCTGGATGATGATAAAAGCGGGTAGGTTACTCACAATGCCTCTTCCATCCTACCTTTTTTTCAATAGGACAGATACATGGGAGCTAGACGGTAGCAGTATGAGTGTTGATAGGAAGACACAAGAGGCTGTTACAGAATGCCGTTTGAGAAGGAGCGATATTCCACAGCCATACTCTAGTTTTTTTAGTGTAAGTTGATCTGATAATGCTCTGCATTTAATGCATCATTATTTGTCTGCAAGGAAAGGGAGCGTCCTTGTAGTAGAAAGCATGTTAATGTGAATCTTTGCTTTGCATCAACCTTAGCATCCCAGTGGTCACACTGCCCAGTGTGAAATCACCAGTGCATTTTCTTTAGCCACAGTCCTGTATAAAGCACAACATAGTTCTTTGCAACCACTTCCCATCAGCAAGCTCTACATTGAGCTGCCGATCACGTCAGGCTACATATATGTGCTGTTTAGTGCATGTAATGGGTTCTTCCCCTCAGGCAGGGGGTGTAGACAGAGATGGAATCCTCTCCTGCTGAATCTCTGTCTTTACTTAATCCTTCCCATAAATAGGCCAGTGTGTCTATTTTACAGGTAACACGGCGATGTGTTCAGAAGAATAGACAGATCTCGAGGTTAAGACACATCTTTGCTGAAATGTTGGGTTTATGCTTCTGCTTAAAGCTGAAAGCAGAAGGCCTGTGAGACACGCACCTAGAAAAAAATCTGAAATTTCTGCGATTGGTTGGCTTTTAGTAAATCATTTCTTGTGTGTATACTGTGACTCTTTCAGAGGGTACAAAGCCTTTTCCTGCAATTTTGGATCCACAATGTACCACATTGATTACTTCCATCTCCAAAAACACTATCTGTTGATTACAAGTGACAAAGGCCGCCAATGTGCTAAATAGTCAACATGTGTCACGGTTGCTCACTGAGTTTACTCATCGTAAAAAACGCACCGAGGGTTGGATGGAGAACCACATGGCATGCGCTTAACACTGACACAATCACTTCAGATGCCTGTGTGGTGTATCTGGGAGGCATAAATTAAACATAATATGAGTATCACCTTTTTGCACTTTCCTTCTCTCACATGCCATTAACAATCATAAACTGTTTTGTGGTAAAGCGCGAGACCAGTAAATAAAAAAAATAAAAAAAAGTTAATGATATTTTGTTCAGAATGGTTTGCTTTTTCATTCAAAGGTTGTTTGAAAGTTTTTGCACAATGGCAGAAATCTAATGTCATTGTTTCTTTTTCTTCATATGTTTGCTTGGACTTGACTGATCATCTTCTAAAGGTTGGACACTTTTACGTTGCAAACTATATAAACAGATTTAAAGCAATTTTCATCATATACATCCACAATATGGTATAGTATCATCATTCTTGTATTATTTTCAAATTACTGCTAGCATTTATTTAAAACTATTATTGATAACTATTACAAATCAGAATTTCTGTATTTTCAAAATGTACATTTTTTTCAATAATGTTCAGATAAAAAAGTAATAGTGACAGTTTGTATTTTCGGATGTGTTACTTCTTTGAGTTGTTTTTGTGTTGTTGGTTTATTGCAAACTACTGTAAGGTCACATGTTTCGCAAATTTCCTTTTCACATTTCTATACGTACATTTCGTAGAGTGTTACCATTTACCATAAAATAATACATTAAAACAAGATCACCCCGGAATTGAGAATATAGAAGATATTTGAATAATTAAGATGATCTGCTTCAAATAATTGCGTGTGAACACATGTTAAGATCAGCGGGGCACTACTGCTAGTTAATCTACCCAGATTTGAATTTGCATGGTTCTTTTTTGCATTTTTCTAAAATCTCCACCACTGTGGTGTGTTATTCATATTGACTGATGACTAGACTGTATGTGCAAGTCGCTATGTGGTAAGGGCAAGTTATATTTGCCCTGTCTTGGACAACCGCAATCTTATCAAACTTCTTTGAAAGCAGTATTTTCTCTTTGGTAGCCAATAATAGAGGGTGGGCCAAAAGTAGGTTTGCAGTTAACACTTAGACATTTTACATGTATTTATTTAATTGACTTTGTGTGGTAGGTATGGGAAAATGGCAACAGAAAATTGCATAGATAGAGGTGGAGGCTTCCGGCGTTGTATACAGGTAGCTGTCGGCATGTGGGACGACTCAATATGAGGCGCGCTCCTTTTATTCCACCCACTCGCTTTTCCCTCTTGCTTCCTCATCGCCACCTCGTCTTTCCCCCTTTTGAGAGAACTCCCTAAGACAGCAGCTGCTGCCCCCTGTCCTGGTTGGTATTCACACGCAGTCATGGCAAGCCAATTAGTGGCCCAAGAGCGTGTGAGTGTGTAAAGGTGTCATTTCGTGAAGTCTCGGGGGGTTGCGCCACCTCCTGCGGTGCGATGTCTCTTCCCAGAATGTGAGTGACAGCATGCCCACAGGGAGGTCATTGTACCAGTCAGGCTTCAGTGGTTTCCAATGCTGTGTACACGTAAGAGGACAGGAAGCCAGTAAGATGATGTTGTTGTATGGATGCATTTGTCTGTTGACAATAAGCCCCAGTTTCATAAATTCCTTCCAGAGGATTTCTTTGAGTACTTTGGTGCAATGGAACTTGATGGCTAGACATGCTTTTTTACTTCTTTATTTCACATAAACCCGTTCTACATTGTTGGCAATGTCTCCATCATGTCATGTTTCTGGCCGTGATTGTATTTGCTTGTTAACTAACTTTTTCTGCTCCTGAACCACTGCATACAAAAGGGTGCATTTTTGTCCAAAACATACACACTTACTGTGTCGCTTGTGCTATTATTTTTCTGACAAATACACCATGCTGTGGCACCGGTATTAGACCTCATACAGCCAAAGATTGTTTGGTATGCCAAGTTTTTTTTTTTTTTACAATGAATCACAATTTTACATATTTTAACTGTTTTGCTATATGTACTGACCCACAGTTCTTTCTCGCAATTCACTTTAGCTACTAAGAGGAATCAATTAAAATAAAAATGTGAAAACATTTGGGGGGAAAAAAACTTAAAACGTATTTAATGTCCAATAGTAGTTTTTTTTATTATTAAATTTTCTGTAATATTACACAATACTGGTCGGTGTATAAACTCAAGGCACACATGTAGAAATATTCAGCATAAATATTAGGTACTTTCGCCCAGTGTGCTCCTCATACATGAAAAAATATCTTAATCTCATTAGGAGATATTTACAAGAAACTACGGACAGGACCTGCAACGTGAAAAATGTCTGCCTGATTGGTGCACACACATTTTCAGCCTGCAAGCTACTGTACTTTTACAAATATGCCAAAGATCCACCTCCTACTTTAAACAGAGAATAGGCATATATTGTATATTTATAAATATGAGTATTTATGTACATTGTACATGTATATCAGGGGTGCACACACTTTTTAAGCAAGCAGGGTTCGATGTACATTTTGTAAATCCTGTTCAAAGTTCAGTATATTCACCATATTTTGTTATATTGCTTTTTTAAACTTAATCTCTTTTTATTTTGCATGTCTTTGAAATGTTATTTCAAAAATTTTGTTTTTATTTTAATTTATTTGTTATTTTATTGCAATTATTACTAGCCTGTTTTCTGTTTCACCATTACGCCGCAAAATATTCCTAGTTTGTGTAAACTTGGCAATGGCAATAAAAATGATTCTGATTTTGATTCTACTTATTCTCTTATTCTGTCGTGGCTGTAATCCTGCAAAAACTCAACTCTGAACCCCTGACATCACTTTCCGGCCACATGTCCAGAACAAATTTGTTGCAACACACACGAGCACGACTCTTATGTCTTAAATGTCTTATTTTCACTGATTATTTCCCCTATAATACGAGTGTAAAGGCAACTATAGGGGTGTTACTTAATGTTTGAGGGCTTTAAGAATGTTAATGAACAGGTTTTCTATGCTATTAGTATGAAGGAATTTGAATTATAAATAAGGAATCTACTTTTGTGGAAATTAACTTCTTACAGTCAAGTCTGGAATGAATTAATGGCAATAAACAAGGGTATAATGTATATCCTATCCTTCTGTCTGAGAGGAGGCTTACTGTGCCCTATTTTGAAAAGCCCTGACCTTGAGCAGATTAACAGCGCCTCTTCTGCTGGCAGCTCGATGGCTTCAAGAGGTGATTAAACAATCAATTCCACTCACATGCACAATAAATTAAGCAAGCATTATGCACATTTTAAATGCAATAATATCAAACAGTAAAGAAGTTACAAATAAACACTTACAATTACAAAAAATATTAATTAGTAGCAGTCAGATATGTGCCTACTCTGCAATAATCTACCCAATCCTCCGTTGAGCCCAGTTTTACTATTTGGGTCCTGATACCTGTCAATGCCTGTGGTAACTTCACAAACACTCTGCCAGCCACTTTGTGGAGAGAGCAATTATTTAATTTCCTGCGCAGAAATCCCTAATTGACCGCACGTGATTATAGCAAGCCAACAATCATCACGTTTTGAGTCGATATAACCAACGGCGCCTTATTTCTGTCGTGTTTGCATTGTGAATAAAAGGCCCTTTCCTCATAGGGGGTATGAAGGACGAGTGCTGAGCAGCTAAATTGTTCATAGAAGCAACATAATCACCTTGCTCGCGCTGAGTGGGTGGGACCTCGACAAGTGGCTGGTGTTGCCAAGTAACCGAGTCACTAAGTACTCAAATGATTGGTGATGGTAATCCTGCTCTCTGGTTTAAAGAATCCTTGTTAGTGCCTATTTTGATTTTTAGTCCTTATATATTGTTTGATTATAAATCCAATCCATTATTGTATGGCAATGACAATATACTAAAAACAAGTCATTGGCTGGATATTTGCTTGATGTGTGGCAGCAATGTGGAGTTTTTGCAATTTATATCCAGGTGGATTTTTTATTTTTATTTTTAGATTCTTCTGTCTTCACCGCTAATGTGTGAAGTACATGCTCTCTCTATGCAAATACAAACGTAGCTTTTAAAGGTAATAGCTGAGGCACATTGGGGGTCTGCCACATCCTGCCCCTACCACTGTTATTCAAATTATCAGAGGTGTTGAAAATGTCATGAGCCCCCTCTCAAAGCACACGTAGTCATCCACCAAATGTAAAAGTACCTAAGTGGTGTTTGAAATTCAAAATTCTCCCGATGGGTTTCTCACACATTTTGTTCAACACGTATCGCCAATCTCCACAGTGCCACTTACACTCCTGGAAAATCACTGTTCTTTTAAATTAAGGACCACATTTGGCCATTTTGTTTGGTTTGTAGAGTGTTGCATGATGCAGTAGTCATTGGATTCATTTGTATGCATCAAAGATGGATGGATGGCTTTAGCCTGCAGTTCTGGCTACAAATTTGAAGAACATTAGCATCAAAAGTAAAAGGTTAGAAAGTGCACATAAACACAGCAAATTCCTTATAGGTAGCCCAAATGGATCTGTTTCAGTTGGAATTAAAATAATAATAAATAAGTTAGCACGGTGTCAAGCTGCTGATTCCGATACATTCCTTCATGGCTGAGATTGGCCGATACCAATCACATGGATTAACTGTAAATTTTTCCATTTTTTTTCCACGGCCACACAAATAAACAAAAACAAAAAAAATTGTGTACATCATTTTTTAATGCCTTTTATCTGTGTGAAACATTTTTTATATTTTTGACAGAACCTGAATTTTATTTTAAGCATGTTTTGGAGTCAAATACATGGGAAATAAACTGTTCAATAATAATTTTACGTAACAAAATGAACTGAATAAAACAATACAAATAAATATATTTTATATAATCGAAATATGTCCTGCTCACCTTTGAGAATCAATTGAGTGTCCAGACAAATTCATTCTCTTATTTCCTTGGCACATGAGGTCATCAAGTTCAGAAGGTCTGGCGTTTATTGGAACATTAATGGGATTTTTTTTAAGTTTCCGGAACCAGTTTCCCATGCCAGATTGTAGGCCATACCATTCAGTAAATACTTTGCCAAATAATATTATATAGTAGGAAGTAGTGCTCTTTCTTCTTTCAGCAATATTTATTTTTCCTTGTTGAATCACTAAATAGATTGGAAAAATGCCCCCACACACGCTAGTGTGGTCCACTCTTGCAAGCTTTATTTACAGTAGTTACAGTCGACTTCTGTTCAGAAATACTGCAGCTTAATAAGATGCGGTGGCCACACTAAGTTCACTCAGCCAACCGAGCGCTGCACGCAATCTAAGACCAAAGAGCGGACTGGAAACAACTCGGATGCCAGGTTTGTCACATTAACCTATGCCAGCATCAACATCTGTGTGTTTGGGTTGGATTAGGGGGGTCAGAAAAGCAATGAAAGGGACCAGGTAGACCCACCCATGTCTGAAAGACACATTCCGCCCTATTGCCTGCGTCTCAAGCATACCATTGCCAGCGAACTGCTGATTTCTTTTGTATCCTGGCATAGGAGGGGAAACTGCTTTGGTAATCGTCTTGTAAATAGACTTAACCAGATGATTTCACAAAGCTTCTCTGAAGGCCAGTTGCACTTTAAATGGGGAAAAACATAACGAATCGGAGAGAAACTGGGTTTTAATGGGGTCCCAATATTACTCAGGAGTCTCGTTGAGAGACTTATATGCTTTAGGAACTGACATGTGTCTCCATCAATGTATCATTAAGTATGCTGTGTAGTTGTAATTGTCTCATTAGTAGTGAGACTAAAACGTGATGTGATTTCCCATTCAGAAAAAAATTGTTCTGCAATAATAAACTAATAAATCGCTATCAGTAACTATCAATTATTTGAAAATGTTGCCGGCCTCCAGATATTGCTAGGTGCGTGCATGTCTGGTTTCCTCTTTTCTCGCCTCCAAACGGGCAGGAAAAATCTATGCTTGTTTTCAGGCCCTGGGCACGTTTGCTCCTTGGAAAAAAAGGCTTGAATGAAGTGAGCCCTCTTGTTAGTCAGTTTCTTTGTCTCAGTGAGGGGAGGATGGGCTGCTAGCATACACACAGCAGAAGAGTGTTGTCTTGTGAGGAGCAATGCAAAGTAACGTAACACAGAGGTGAGCCTATCTACACGGACGAGCAAATATGCCGATTTGTCCAAAAGCGTTGGCAATAAAAAGGCAGCAAAGTTAATAAAATAAAAAATAATTAAAACATAATAAATTAATAAAATAAAATATACCCAGGACCCATCTGTATGGGATAATATATTAATATCATAATTTCCGGTGTATAAACTGGTCCCACCTAATTTAGAGAGAAGAAAAAAATTTGTGACTCAGTTAAATTAAAGCCTGTTTGTCCAGTCGTATTTTTTTCCCACTGTACTGTAAATGTTGCCTGGTCTCATTCCCACGGACCTAATCTTGTCTATCTTCTCATTTCAGGGTAACCCTACTAATTAGGTTATTAGTAGCCCTTTCTTGATGGAGTAATCTTTATTATTGATTTTGGAATATTAACATTTCAGGAGGCAATTGGACATGTCCGAACCATCTCACTCTGGCCTCTCTGTCTTTATCTCCAAAACCTCTAACATGTGCTGTCCCTCTGGTGTGCTCATTCCTGATCCTGTCCATCCTGGTCACACCCAAATATATATAGGTATCATGTCCCTCATATAGAGGGTTGTGTCAGGAAGGGCATCCGACTTATAACTTTTGCCAAATCAAAACATGCAACTCAAACAAAACAAAATGATTCTCTGCGGCGACCCCTGATGGGATAAGCAGGGATACGCCGAAAGGAAAAGAAGAGTATTTCATAATTATATGGGGGCCGCACGGTGGATTAGCGGGCAGCATGTTGGCCTAACAGTCAGGAGGTTCAACAATAAGCTCCATCCGCTTGTCATGTACAGTTATTTCTTGTTTTCTGTATGTAAAACTATAATTCTAGTCTATAAAATGTGTCTTTTGGTAATATTTGTTGTTTTTCCGAACGGCTAATGGATTAATTAGAATAGTTAATTAATTTGTATTTATTTCTCTAGGAAAACTTGCCTCGGTTTTTGCATGTTTCAGTTTTTGCCTGACCTATGAGAACGAGTAAATGCCGAAAACCAAGGCCCCACTGTATATATTTAACATGTAAAAATACCTTTTTCCTATCTCCACTGGAAAGATTTCTTATCGCACCCCACTCTCCGTATCTGCCTGTTAGCTTGCCACTATCAGCCAGCATCGCCTTTGGAGAACAGAGCAGTACTGGCCGCCAAATACTTAAAAACCATCTGCTGCTACAACCAGAGAGTGGACTTCATTCAAGCTTTTAATGTGTGGGGGGGGGGGAAGACATGCCTGCAATTGGCTGGCGACCAATCCAGTCCGAAGTCAGCTGGCCTAGGCTCCAGCATACAACCTGACCCTGGTGAGGATAAGCAGCATAGAAGATAGATGGATGGGTGGAAAAAGACATGCACAGCCCAGTGAGTGCTACACTATGCATGGAATATGTCCCTAACTGGTTGGCTGTAACCATGTTTGGCTTTGAGTCCTGCAGAGGAGCTCTGTTTAAAATATTGAGGTTGTTGGTCCTCATATCGTATGTCATCCCGGGAGATTTTCAAAGAGCACCACACATTTTTCTTCTGCTCTACTCCATATCTCTGTGTTGATATTACATGTCCACAAGCCCTCCAGAAAAAGATTTAAACTTGCAGCCACTTTTTGATTCTTCTAACGCCCACTTAAAAAGCAGAGTCTTTGGTCCGTAACATCTATCAGGGTTGTGTGTTTAGCTTGGCTGCAAATTGCATAGATTAATCTTCCATCGTTGGCTCATAATCTCGGAAAATGTTGATGAGCGTGCCCCCAGATGTTTAACATTACTGTGCTTTATATTGTTTTAGTACTAAATCCCATGTCCATTTGTGCTCAGACCATTTGCAAGGTAGTTATAGCACTTACTTGGTAAACCACTAGCTGCTGACTCTTGTTTGTTGCTGTATAGCATTTGTGTATAAAAAGTCTGAACAGGAAGGAATAGTACTTTTCCTCCTAAATACATTGTGTTCGGTTTTCCCCCTACAGAAAGTATCATTATTAGATTAGTGCCAAGTTTTTTCGAGGCCCAAAGAGACATCAAAAACCCAGTCTTCCTCACCAAAGCCAAACCTAATCCAGTCTAATCTAATAATAGCTTCAAAACTCACGGTCTCATTTGAAAGCATTGCTGCAGGATGGCAGCAGCAGGCTGTCTAGCATGGTTAATAATACTCATGGTTCCTGTCATGCACAGGATCACATCTGTGGATGACACAAAGGTTCTTCATTGTTCGCGTGTTCTAGATAACCTCTACAACTTCATTGTACGTGCCTCCTTTCCTTTGCCCTCAACATTCAAAGGTTACACTGAGAGGAATTGGGCTACCAGAGTCTCAACAGTCGGCCTTTTATGACTGTGTGTTGAAATGTGTTCAGTCTCAGACATCTCCATTTTATATCCAATTTGACATACAGGGTGACAGTTATAAAGGCAGGTGTGGAAGGACAAGGTGCAGGGTCTGATGAGTGATGTGGTTCATATTTGCTCCGAAATGTCTCTTCCTGTACTGCTGCTGTCATCACATAGGCAGGTAACCCACCTTCCCGGCATCACACCGAAATAAGAAATAGTGTAACATTGTGTCGCTGTGGTGAAATGAAACATCAAAATGGTTCTGCTCTTTGACCTGTTTCCATTGCTAAATGACTACATTATTAAGCAATGCAACACTTTCTCATTCCAGAAAAAGACTCGACAGCTACGAATGGTCTTTGCAACATAAGGTTGCCTGCTGATCTTTTCCTGCTGACTGCATAATAGAGATTCATATAATGTTCCCCAGAGTTCAAGTGTATCCTCATCCTGAATTCCATCCTAAAGGTCGCTGCAGGCCTGCAAGTGCAACCATCCATGAGGCACTAATGGCCTACATTGGGTAGCCTATTAAAACACACTCAGGGAAGTGTTTGGGTGGGGCTTGACGAACACGCTCATGAGGCTGACCACCTCCCAATGTTCTTATTTTGGCATTCATTGTTGCATCAGTATTTGTGTTTCTGTCATGGAAACCATATTGGAGCACTTCCTCTTATCAGAAGGTGGAGGAGCGCAGACAAGCTAGGGCTTGTTAGGATGGATGAGATCTGCTATGATGATTCGGTGGTAGCGATGACATGCATAGTCTGTTAAAATGTAATGTCAGGAGCTTTTCTGTGAAATAAATCATCTCACAAACACAACTATATAGCTGTCAAGTGCTCTGTTTTTTTGGAGTAGGATTCAGTTTTAGAAGTGTGGATCACAAGACACGTTACAGCTGCTGAGCAAGAGTAATGTGAGGTCTAGTCCACCAGGAGTTCTTGCATCCTAGTTGCCATGCCAGTGTTGCCTGGTATTCAGCAATGTAGTTATGATCTTTGTTTGGGTTGGAGCAGAGGCTACCCGCTGCTCTCAGTGGTAAGAAGGCAAGTGGAGTTAATTTGGCCTCAAACATTTTAAGGCAGGGGTAGGGAACCTATGGCTCGGGAGCCCGATGTGGCTCTTTTGATCAGCACATACAGTACAGGCCAAAAACGTTATCAGCACTTTAATCCATCCAAATCAGAGACTTGTTATATTGTCAAATTGTTGGTCTTGCTTAAAATTGCACACTTTTAGTTGTAGTCACTAAAATATGATATGGCTGTTGCGGTAATACATTTGAAAATAGGTTCCCGACCCCTGCTATAAGGTGTGAAAACAAGCAGCTCCACACTATAAAGAATTGTTCAATTGAATCAGTTCATTATTAAGATGATCGCATATGCTTCTGCAAATTACATGATAACAAAAATATTATTTTTAGGTGTCTTCTCTCGCAGTGTCAATTACTGCTGAACATTAGTGTCTTTGTTAAAAGGTCAAACTTATTAAACAGTCCAGGTGAGCCCAATGCAATTTTGATGGTTTCTACACAAGGATTTCATCCATAAAGGACTCATTTAATAAATGATTAATTGATACGAATTATTGCATAGATTGTTTTGTCAACTGAAAATCTTACTTTTGCGGATTTGCTGGCTCTGTTTGTCAGGTCATGTTAATATTTTCAGGTCCTATGTGTAAAGGCGTTCGCTAAGTTGCCGTTTTCTTTGTGCAATACGGCAAAACCTTGTCGAGTTGACTAAAACATCTGCTGTCAAGATAAATAAGGACGGCTGACCTATTTGTTTGGGTGACATTTCAGCTTGGTGCTCTGGTGATTTCCTCGTGGGGTTCTTGCTTGACGTACAAAACTGCTGTTGACACTCAGCGTTGTGAGAAACTGCTGACAATGCTGCAAAATGCAATTGACTTGGAACAGCGTGAGAAGATGCCTTTTAGGAATGAACTTTCAAATAAAGTGATTACTTGAAGAGTAACCCCAACAGTTACTTTAGTTACGTTACGTTATTTTTCCTGTTTCGATACCGGGGTTGCACTAAGCTGAATACTGCCATGGATGTCGCTGTACTATAGGTAGATATGACACGCTGTCTGAAAAATTTGCCAAATTTTTGCAGTGTTCAATCACTGCCAAATCATAAAAACATGTAAAAAGATAACAGCCCTTTTGTTAGGCATACAGTCTCTCTTGTCTCATGGGTGGAGGCGGTGCCGGTAGCATATACACCGAGTGCAGAAGAGTGTAGCCCTGTGAGAAGCAATAAAAGGTAATGTAGAAATGAAATGAAATTTGTAGAAAATAGACATACATGTACAGAATCCCATCTAAAATACCCACACTCTTCACATGTCAAATGCCAGTCTGAATAAATGAGTTTTTACATGACATTTAAAGACTGATAGCTCTGTGATAGAACATAGTGCAGGTGGAAGGGAGTTGCAAAGCTTGGGGGCAAAGGCAACAAAAGAGCGAGCCCCCCGATCCCCTCCCCACGAGTGATAATCTCTAGTGTCTTGTGGCACCTTTTTTGGGCACCACTTGATTTTTAGAAATCAATGCATAGTTAATGTAAAATGTTGATATGTCACTTTGAGTAATGCGGCTCCATTACTATAGCCTAATTTTATGTTTTCGGCTGGTGTGTGTTAAAAGCAAAAAAAGCTCGTTCAAGGCGCTTACAACGCAAATTAGCTTTCGTGATGGCGACAGACACGAAAGGGAACAATCATTATTAGATATCCATAGTTCCTGGACCGCATCGTTATTGTCTGTGTATTTTGCAAACATCACAATGACTTGACTTGCAAAGCGACTTTCACTGCAAATCATTTTTGGGTCTTTTTTTTTTCTTTTTCTCCCCAAAATCCAGGATAAAATTTTCAATCAAGACCGAACCTTATCCAGGATCAATTCCATCACAATACCTCGATAAAGTAATAATTACATCCATGAAATTTCCATTACACCCGCAACTAACAATTTCAAAATATACATCTTATAGAAGGTCCTAAAGATCTCTACCGGTTCAGAGAATGTGTCACACACTGTAGTTCAATAAGCCATAGCTGATGTTAGCTGGGCATATTCTGTTTAACTGATTATTAATTGATTATTACACCTTTTTTTTATTATTCATGATATAATTGACTTCATAAGTGAGTAGCCATACCTTATGATTTCATATTGTAGGTTTTTTTTTCCACTGAGTGTGGACTGTCTTGACAGAACCGCACATACTAACACACACACATAGTGGTTTGCTGTCAGGCCATAAAAGATCTGCCAGTATGCTGCAGTTCCTCCCATGACTTTACACTTCAGTCCCGATCCAATTTATCTTGCAGACGTCTGGGTTTGAAACCCCATCTGAGGATGAAGCTCTTCATGATTTTCATCTGAGGTTTTCCTTTTAGTTTTTGAAAACCCTCTTGCCCTTGTCTGCAGAGTGATGGATGGTTAGTGGAAATACAATGCAGGCTGTCATCCGGGCTGAGTTTTTAAGAGTTGATTATGAAATGATGAGTGATTTTGAACCTTCCAATGTCATTCTTTTAAATCGACATGAAATGGGGGCTGCCGTATGTTTTGTCTGTCTTTGTGCCGTTCTACCTTTTACATTCCCTTCTGACTGAAATGATCAACTTTGTTACTTTGCATTTCAGTACAGCAGTAAAAATCTGCTAAAGAGCCATGGGTTTAAATATGATTTATCCATGTGCTCTCTACACTACCATGTTGAATGTAGTATGAGTACCTAGATTAAAAAAAAAAGGGGGTTGGAGTTAAAGCATGTCAGCTGCAGTTCAACTTAATTGGCCAGAGGCATTTGATGTCTTCCGTTCTTGCCTATCCTGTTGAATGTTCTTTCTGCTGCTGCTGGCACTCTGGCTGCTAAAGTAGATGCTTTTAAAGAGAGAATAGTTCCCAGCACGTTATGCATTAGTGTTCCCATGCATTTAAAAAAAATGGATTGGACCTTTTCTGTTCAGTGGTTGATGTGCTGCTGCCCAACCTCCTCCAGGATAAAAACAAACAAGACAGTTGGAACTGTTCAAATCAAGCTTTTTAAAATCTGCGGTTGTATGTTTATTTGGTTGGCTGGCTTTATGCAGGTGGTCACAATGTTGCCATTGGTTGGTGTTTAGTTATGTAGAAAGACATCGGGTCAACCAGTCAAATCCATAGAAATTGTTGCTGACTTTATCATTGGAACCTGATTTTATGGTACATTTACAATTTTGAAGATGTTTGGTGGCGTACATTTTGTTATGTACACTTATGCATTTGTTGCGTATATATCCATAGCCCTTCATCAAGCTCAACCACACTGAGATAGCGTTCATTATTCCATAAACTACTTCACTACGCCATCGCGTCATAGGGAAACATTCCACTGCACTTGTCTGGGTTTGACTCAGACCACTAGGAGGCTGTCACTCTACAGACAGAGGCGATTCGATTGCCACATATTTGCTGCTGCTCTTCATGCAGCACAACTCAAGGAATGTCATAATTACCGTAACACAAATTGTTGCAATTGTCTCCACAATAGACTGTGGAGGAATTGTGTACATGTGTGTATATTCATCCATCTATTTTCTGTACTGCTTATCAGTTTTGTGGGCTTGGAGTGGGAGTCAATCCCATACCAGCTTCACAAAGTTCAGCTCCCATATTTTCCAGACTATAAATTATACTGGGCCATAAGTTGCATTTACGGCTGTTTATTATCAAGCTATTATAAGAGCAAACTTTTTTTAAAAAAAAGAAGTGACATGGCACTGCTCTTAACATTTAATTCACAAGACGAGAAGATGAAGCCAGAGGGGGCAAAGTTTACACCAACAAGGAGACAAACTGAAGCAAAAATACAAAATTTCTCAATAATATCATTATAGTTGCACATCACAAACCGACACCGTCTCCAAGGCAGAAGCATATTAAAAAGTACGTTAAAAGTATGTAAGATACGCTGGCACGCTCTGTATCATTCCATTTGTGTGTTGTGATGGAAAATTATGATTTATTGAAATGTTTAATTTGGCCCACAAATACCTATAATTTGCAAATGTTTTGACTAATAATAGCCCGTATTCAACCACGAAAAACCATTTAATAATAAATTTTTGAAAAGCCACGATAGCGTGAGGGCGCAATGTTTGAACCGCAATGCACAATGGGACGGCTGTGTCTTGATACACTGCCGACAAGCCAAACTATGAAAAAATGTGTGGCTTATTGTCTGGAACATATGATACATGAATTACCACACTACAAAAAAATGGAAGTTTCTCAATACTTTTATTTACAATAAAATTTTCATTGCCACAGTTACATAACAACAACCATTTGTGCCCACTCTTATCAAGCAAAAATAACTTAATCATAGTATAGGATTTCACTTCTACCCTTGATGCTCTTACATTCCTCCACACACTGCTTAATTTTGCTCAGATGTTTCCACCACACAAACTTAAACATGTTTGCTAACAGACATTAAAGTCAGATTAGTCGATATTAGAATCTAGCCTGGCTGACCCGGGGCGACTTCCACCTGACGGTCCATCCAGCCTACCCAGGCTTTGTGGGGTTGGCAGTGCAGTGAGCCATATAGGAGACTCCCTGTGCGCAGACATCTTATCCCTCTCAGCAGATTTCACCATCAGTCTTTAACCTACTTTCTGTCTCTCTCAGCTTGTCACTTACCTTCTTGTAAATGGAAACTGTACTAAAGCAGAACGGATGTTAATATTGCATAGGGCTTGCTGCTCTCATCGGTGCATTAGTGTGTTTACTGTAAGCAATTCCCGGCAAGTGTGTATTGATCTTGATTAAAGGCAAGAGTGCTCTCTCAGCTTTTAAAGTTGATAAATCCATTTTCTCATGCATTTTCTGGGACTTGGATTGCCATATTAGAAGCGTCAGTAAACCGTGTTGGTGGGGGTGGGGGGCTGCATGGGTTTCATACCAGGGGGCTTTAGGAGGTATCCCTAACCCATAACTGAACTCCTTCAGTTGACTCAATATCACAAAGTCATTGACGGTCTGAACTATTTGTTTATTCATGTTAATTCAACCTCATTACTGCATCTACTTCATTTTTTGCACATTTAGCAGTATTTGCACTGTTGTCATTTCCTGTTGGTTGTACATACCATATACTGTATATGCCCTCTTTATATTTTTATGAGCACTACCCTTTGACTGCGCTTTCTGAATGTTTGTCAGCTGCAGTTGCAGTATCTCAATCTATGCCCCACCAGCCATGAACCTGAACGCTTGACATCGATTTGTGGGTAATAAGTGTCCGTCGGGATACTTAAGCAATTACAATCCAGCTTTTGAGGTCAAACACAATTCATTCAAGGACACCGGTGGATTTGTTCAGTTATTTTTGTCATACTACTTACATCCACCATGCTACACACAATCCAAGGTATCTCCATGTATCCTTAATCTTGAAATGTAACTTAAGGATTTAGATTTTTCACGTGCAATTCTTCATTGTTACCTCATTTTACAAATGCTCATAACCTTGGATATTCTAATCTTAGTTTGTTGTCACGTTATCTGTCCAACTTTCCTTTTCAACTCTTCTCACTTTGAAGTGCCCTCAGAAGTTCCAATAGTGTTTGTCCCGCTTATCTCTTTGAATGTTTTTCTGTGCAGTTGGCCCAAGCATTTATTTTCCCTCTGTGCTCAATGCAGCAACATCCCAGGTCACACGAGCAAAGAAACCTTTTTCTCTGTTTGTGCCTGTGCAGTTGGGTTGTTATATGTGCATTTATATATATTTAAATAAATATGTGCGTATTCATGGGTATGGGTATGAGACAGGCAGTGTGTTTGAAAGATGTAGGTCAAGGCGCCTGTCCTTCTTTCACATTTGAGCTGCGCTGTGAACTTGGCAGATGTGATAGACAGTGCCTCCTTCCATCTCATCACCCTCCTCCTCTCGTCTGTCACCCTGTGGTTGTCGTAAACACCTCCTGTGTGCGTTGTCTTCGCAGGGACTTTTCCCGGAAGTTATTCTTTAGGTGCACTCAAAGAAAGAGCTCTCTCACGTGCACACACATACAGTATACAGCACAGACTGCATCAACAGGTATGAACAAAACTGTCACAGCAGTCCACAGCTCATTTGCTGCATCTCAGCTTGTTTCAATTCCAGTTTTTTATTTAGCAGATTAATGGAATTGAGCCATAGTCGAGGTTTGCGTGGATGGAGCTCCCCATAGCTGCTGTAATGTTGTTGTCAACAGACCGCAAAGCAGTTGAGACTTTATCAACAGTGCCTCTGCTGGTTGCAGCCAGCGAGTGCACAACATTTTCCCTCAGTTCGGCACATTATTACTGATCAATTAACTAATTACGTCCATCCCTAATTGTAACGTTATGCTTTGTAAAGCTTAGTTGAGTTCTGTTTAGTCCATTCCATTCCATTTTCCTCCGCTTGTCCGGGTCGCGGGAGCAGCAGTTTCAGTAGGGAAGTCCAGACTTCCCCGTCCCCGGCGACCTCTTCCAGCTCCACCGGGAGGACACCAAGGCGTTCCCAGGCCAGCTGTGAGACATAGTCCCTCCAGCATGTCCTAGGTCTTCCCCGGAGCCTTCTCCCGACTGGGCAGGCCCGAAACACCTCACCAGGGAGGCGCCCGGGAGGCGTCCGGACGAGATGCCCGAGCCACGTCAACTGGCTCCTCTCGATGTGAAGGAGCAGCAGCGCTACTCTGAGCTCCTCCCGGATGGCCGAGCTCCTCACCCTATCTCTTAGGGTGAGTCCAGCCACCCTACGGAGGAAACTCATTTCCGCCGCTTGTATCCGCGATCTCATTCTTTCGGTCATGACCCATAACTCATGACCATAGGTGAGGGTGGGAACGTAGATCGATCGGTAAACAGAGCTTTGCCTTCTGGCTCAGCTCTCTCTTCACCACGACGGTCCGGTACAGTGACCGCATTACTGCAGATGCTGCACCGAGCCGTCTGTCGATCTCACGCTCCAACCTTCCCTCGCTCGTGAACAAGACCCCGAGATCCTTGAACTCCTCCACCTGAGGCAAGACCTCACTCCCAACCCGGAGGGTACAGTCCACCCGTTTCCGACTGAGAACCATGGCCTCGGATTTGGAGGTGCAGAGTCTCATCCCAGAAGCTTCACACTCAGCTGCAAACCGCTCCAGTAAACGCTGAAGGTCACAGCCTGATGAGGCCATAAGGACCACATCGTCTGCAAGGTTCTGTTTAGTTATTGAATGATTATTACTAGGGATGTCGGATATTGGCTTTTTTGCCAATATTTGATATGCCAATCATGTCAATCATATCATATTGGTTTTGATTATAGGGGAAAAAAACTGATATTTGCCAATATTGCATTCATTTTTATGCCAATGTCAAACTGATAATATTGCTGGGCTGATATTCTCGGACATCCCTAATTATTACCTTTCTGAAAGCAGTTTGTTTTCATTGCAGTTTGGGTGTTTATTTTTGGTTGTTTTTCATTACTAAAACACTGCTTAATTGATCTACCCAAGCAGCACACTCAAAAATAGCGCATGAAGTGCATTGATATGCAGGAGGTAGATATCTATGAAGCCATGACTTTAGGTTCATTCATATGTATTGTTCTGCGACACTACCGTTGTTTCCTCTTCATATCCAAATTGCAAAGCTAAAACCATAATTTTGTCGATACATTGTAAGAAGTATGCCAGAATTTTTGTCAACAGAGTTACTGTAGATTTAAAGCATAAGTACAACAGAAAGTGGTTTTTTTTGCATCAGATAGCATCACCCGAGGGTAAAAATGTGGCACAAAGAGTCCGGCAGATTATCTGGACGCAGGTGTTCCTGTGTTTTCTGCAAATAAGCCTACCACAGAGTAGATTCACTGGACTGTGACTGCCACAAAGATTAACCCACCTCCCTGACAGACCAGGGTGCCAAAAAAGATGTTTAGAGTGGTGCTTGCAGCAAAACTATTGTTTCCTGCGATTTAAACCAAACAGGTTAATGCACGGATTCTCAATTATGTTTTTCCCCACGCGCCGCAATGTTTATGTGACAAGGTTTTCAGACAAGCTTTCAGAGGTCAGAAAAATACCTGCTGTTTGGCACTGTGAGTTCAATCTGAAATCTGATTGGTTAAAGTAACAGCCCCATTGCTAATAGTATAATGACATTGGGCCAGTGCTCATAAATCTGAAGGCCCAGGGCAGATTACAATGACATGGCAACACACAAAAGCTGAAATCTGATTGGACTAAAAAATACACGTACTAAAAGCAGCGCACCAAGAGACACGCTACGAAATAAAGATAATAGACTGTTGTAAATAAATAAATACAATTCCATGGAACAACTATGATAATTTAAGTTGTAAATATAGGTCAGTTCTACTGTTTAGGCCAGCAGAGAAGGCTTTGCTGGCCCCGACCACTCCCTGCTGGTAACAGCTTATGTGCCAAGACATTATTTTCAGTATGCACCCAGACAACTTACGGTTTATTTTTGCATCATGTCATTCCATGAAGTAATGGGAAGTACATGTTCTGATATATACTATATTCTTATATATAGCATTTAATGTGACAGTCTGAGGTAAAACGTTTGACTACACATTTAATTCTGGCGCTGATGAGAAAACATCATACAATATCGCATGTATGTATAAATGTTCATATTTAATGCCAGTTATTTCTTTGTCATCTTGAGCGGATTTGATGATGAGCAAGCGCACTAGGGCCCTATGATTTCTGGAATCACAAACACAGGCATTGTAGTTTGTTGAAGATTTGGTAGCAATGTGTGCAGAGGCTGACATCCCATTAGAAAAGTTAGCCAGGCAACGTCGGTTTCTAAAGTATTGGGCAAAATTGTCCATTGATGTATTGCATCAATACCTGTAATGATTTTTTAATTTAATTAAGTGACATTTTGTTCACTAACCCAAAAGCACAGAAGTAAAGTGTAAAAATGGAATTCAAAACATTTTTAACAGAATTTGGAAAAATATCAAACGGAATTTGGGAAAAAGTAAAAGAATTTCATTGGTCCCTGGAACATTAATAAGGTTGAAGATGAAGGTCGTATCTCGGCACGTTCGTGATGTCTCTTGCAGCTCCGTTTCTCCATTATGTGTTGACACATTCCTCCCCCACACCACACACAGACTGCAGGTGGTACACTTTGTCGACTCGTAGCAGTGGACCGTTCCTTATGATAACAAACTTGACATCAGGTACGCTAACTTAACGTCCCGTGGGGCCGACGAGGGACCCGATGTGACAGATTACAGAGGTTCATTGTGGTAGCTGTCGGAACATGCGGAGATGGCTGCCGGAGTTCAAACCCAGGAAAACCAACTGGACTTGACACTGAATGATGGCTTCAATATTTCCCCCCCCTCTTGTAGCTAAACAATATAACCGGCCTATTAAAAACATCTCCCAGTGTCTTGCAGTGCAGTTCTCCACTGCTGCTGTCTACTAAACCTGAAACTGTCAAAGAAACCTGAGCATTATTTGTAAGTCAGATGCGGTTCTTGCATTGATTCTCTTTAGAGTATTCAGCTGTACTGAAAGCTGTGAGCAGCGATCGTATTAACGGACAAAAAGGAACCCACTGTCAGCTCCACTCATTAAATCCAGATACTCTGACAATTTAACCAATTTCATCTTTACCATGGTCGTATTTGTTCTTGGAGCTTTGGTTCAGGGTTCAGTGCCTCCAGTGAAATGTGGTTAAATAGAGCAGAAAACATCTATCTCAAAGTCCTGGTGGAAGCATCATGAAAGATTTAAGTGTGCGTGAGGATGTGAGTACAACATGTCTTATTTGAACATGTCTTCCTAAACTGATGGCACATGACTTGTGTGTGTGTAGGTGTGTGTGTGCGTGGCTTTTGATTTATGTGTTAGATTGCAAACTACTCTTTCTACAACTCCAGATCCTTTTAAACCATTCCTTTGAAAGGATGATTGGTGATTTATTTTTCCTCTTCTTTCTTCTCGTCACACAGTCCTGTTCATACAGGCTGCTGCCATCCAGTTCACCAAGGAGCCCAAGTCCCAAGATGCCTTGCACGGCCGCAGCGCCATGCTCCGCTGCGAGGTCAGCGATCCAACCGACATCGCTTATAGCTGGCTCCACAACGGCCAGGCCCTGGAAAACAGCGAGAGGCGCTACCAGGAGGGCAGCAATCTCAAATTCACTGCAGTGGACCGCCGGCTGGACGCGGGAAACTTTGAGTGTGTCGCAGAAAACACGGCCACAGGAGAGGCGCTCCATTCCACAAACGCTTCCTTCAACATCAAATGTGAGTGTTTTGTTTCAGGCTGTGTTCTGGTCCTCGAGTCTAAAGGCACTGCGATTTCCTGAGTGAAAATGACCAGTTGACAGGGTTTCTTAATGGCAGTGAGGATGTGCATCCAGTTTCTGGATCAGAAAATCAAAACAAAAGTTGCAGTGTAGGATGGCAGCTGAAATGAGCTGAAGGAATGTTTCCACTTTGTAGTCTTTACTTTGAGGCTTTCCCTCCTTTTCCAAAAGGTAAGTGGATATGTGCCACCAAACATGTGTTTCTTGTAGCAAAGTTACATCACACACTCTTTTCCCATGTGCTTTCAAAAGCCTTTTGTCTGGATGTTACTGTACTCCTTTACCTTCTAGCTACGTAATTATTTTGCTCTAAATTAACGACAGGCCCTTTTCTCACTGCTTGTTGTCATGGATGCGTCTTCAGAGGCATGCAGGGAAGTTTCCTGATAGTGTTTGATTAGCTGCAGAAACAAACTGCTGCAGAAGGTGTGGAAGAAAGCTTGGTAATTCTGCACAGTCCCATTACAATAGCAAGTTGGTAACATTCCCTTGGTAACATTGTTACTGTAAGCTAAACTGGTATGGCTCCATCTGGAATGTATTTTTTTCCTTCACTGCATTCATGGCGGCATCATTTGTTGTATTTATATATAAGTTGCAAAGGCTGATGTGCAAGAAAGCCCTAAAGAGATGAAGCCCAAGCTCAATTCTGTGTTGTTTCCACCAGCAGATATTTGTGGCCTGTGATGTTGAAGAACAGTTTACATGGCCAAAAAAAACATATCAGTTTCAGCAAGAATGTTAAATGTGGGTAGAACTTCTTGAATGTGTTATGATTAAACATGATCTAGTGCAGGAGGGCTGAACTTTTACCAGGCAGGCCAGAGGGCTGTAGAATCTTTGTTAAACTTTTGAACAGTGAGGTAGCTTCCTCAAATATGTTAAGCATTTCAAAGCCCAGGTTCCGGAAATACGCAACCATTTTCACCGTCAATGGCAGTGATAAAGTACTACTTCAGTTTGTGAAACTTTTTATTCACTATTAATGGCTGAGAGAGCCCTCCATCTTCATGTGTTGTGATGTAACGTTGTATCAACAAGCAAATCTGCAATGAGAACTGAGGATTGCAAGTATTACCTCTTACTTGGCTTACGGATGCACAGTGCTAGCTTGGAGGCATTTATTCAGTGATATTTATACATGGCTGATTGACGTTTTGCAAGGCAATTTAAAATAGATCGCTCTACAGTGTTATTAATCAGAATACATACAGAAAGGAAATTAACTCCCTCGCAAATTTTGGTTGCTATGCGCCTACAATAGTGTTCAGTCAATCATTGTCAATTTGTTCAAATTCAAAATATGTCTTTCCTCCAGAAGCCTTTCTGAAATTATAATGATGATTTCTAAAATTCAAACATTTTATCATTCTTAACGGTCCAATAAACCTGATAACTATGTTAAAGGTGGGTAGCATACAGAAAGGTGGAAGGGAGGCTTGGTGAAGGCAAATCAACATGATTCTTTTTATTAAGTCACGTGAGAGTAAAAACTAAATGTCACCAAAGCCATATTGTACTGAGCAGCCAGGACAGAGGCGAACATGTTACTCCCATTATTACACTGCTGCTATGTCTGTATAGGATAAGCACAGTATGAGTTCCATTTATAATTTTATGGCCGCCGTGACACTGACTTTCATGATGGCATCAGACAAAAGAAAAAAACCTAACAACACAAAGTCACATTTTCTTGTGGAGTTGACACATTTGCATTCTCACTTAGAGTTTTCTTGTTGTCTGGGAATTTGCTGCCTTGCATGACATTACAATGGCATTTCAGCCTCTAAGTGTTTAGTCAACTTTTAGGACATAGTGTTTGTCCAACCTTTAGATCAGGGGTGTCCAAACCAACCAACCCATCTAGATATGCTCAGATGGTTTTTTTTTATGTTTAAAGGGGAAAAAAACAGCCTGCATTTCAGCTTTGAGTTATTGGCGACAGTGTTCTTTACGGTACACGGTTTTAGAATTTGGTTTTACTTTTACAAATGCTTTCTTCTTTTAATATTATTCTCATTATTTTGACTTTATTATCATAAGTTTTTCTCAACTAAATTTTCCAAAAAATTACAAGTTTATTCTTTGATGTTTGACTAACACATTTCAGTCTGTAATATTTACTTTATGCTATTTTTTTCTAATATACAGACTTTTTTTACTGGGGTTATTTTTTTCATTTTTTGGGTTTTTTTTTTTGTTTTTCTTTTTCTTGTTTGGGCCAATAATCACATGCCCTAAATGGTACCCAGGCCGTACTTTGGACACCCCTGCTTTAGCTGGTTTTAAATTGAAAAATTACACAATACTAAGCCATAAAGTGGCATTTAGTTATAAATCCTCCAGAATGAATCTGCATGCCATGTTTGTGTGTATCATTTGTCTCTGTCATAATATGGAGGTTGGCATTTCTCTGTGGATCACTTTGCGTAGGTCATACCATGTAATGACAAATGCTCTCATATTTCCCCAGCATACATTTAACGGTGGATACATGCACACGCCTGGGCACACACACACGCGCACACAAACACACACAGCTTTTAAAGACCTCCCTCTGGCGCTAATTCTGCTTGAGGGTTCACTCATGTGTATGCTACTTTGCGTGCATAGTAGTACATTTGAGCTATAGGGGGAGGGGCAGGTGGTTTACATGTACTGTACCATAGTAGGTTTTACCCACATCCACCAATCCCCCCTCCTCCCCATCCTGGCCTCTGGCGAGAGGGAGAGAGTTAATTTATCTTGCTCTCAATGGTGGTAAGCAAATCCTGTCAGTTGAGAGTTATTCAGAGTAATTATCCCCCCTCTGTGTTCACTAATAGGGGTTCAGCCCCCCTCCATCCCTTTGTCCTGCCTGGTCACTGGGTCTCCATGGCGAGACCGCGTCCAGCAGAGGCGTCGGGGCAAAGCCCCGCCATTGTCGGCCTGTTTTGTTGGTCCTGGAGGCGACGCTTGGCTTGACTGCGCCGAACGACATGCAAGCAGACGAATGTTTTGGAAATCTGTTGCATGGATCTGCAACTGGCACTAGCAAGACACTCAACCACATTCCCGTTTAGTCTGCAAACTTGCACTAAGCCACACAAACAAATGCAAACACACATGCCATCTTGTCCTAATCACCCAGCGTGTGTCTCACCTACATTTTTATTAGCAGCTGTGCTTTTAAAATGCTTGTCATCATCTTCCCTGATCACTACCCCGCTCCTACTTTTATTTAGCATTTTCACACCAGCTGACAACATTTCTGTTCCTCAAAAGTAACCCACACAGTTTGTCGCATCGTTTCGTTGTGTGTTGAATACAGTATGAGGCCCACGTCTGTTGGCCTTTGTCAAGCATAGCTGATAAAATCTGACGCTAGACTTTCCTCTAACCTTCTTTAGTTATTTATTTATGTCACAGCATGAACCCAACCCGCATTTACATACCCATATGGTACTGCCACTCCAAAAAAATCCCCTGGAAAGCATCTGCCATGTCTGTTTGAGAAAATAGCAGCAAACCAGCTCACACACACACAAACACGCACACACATGCTGCCGCCGTTGTGCAGGAATCTGCCTCGGGAATAATCTTCTCTTAATTCATCTCTTATCTTCCCGGTGTTGATCGGGCTTCCTGTTCCTAACATGATAATAATCATTATTCACCCATAACTACGGCGTTTAAGGCCAGGCAAGCGCTCAGTCCGAGACACTTAGTCATGCATTCTGCCATAGCTCATGGGCAAGTATGTGTGCCTCCTAATGTGTTATGAAAGAGTGCCTTCTGTTTATTAAGTGGACAGCTGGAAGAAACCTGAGCTGAGGACTTAACGGTTAGAATGTGCAACTGCCAAGAAACCCAGGTCAATAATAGATATGGCGGGCCCAATAACGCCCAATGTGTCAAGGGTGCATTGTGAGTCTCAATGGTTCTTTGCAGGTCAACGTCGGGTCTTGCTACAGTGTAACTGCATGCACGCGCTTGCTGCCCATTCATTGTTAAATCAGGTTAGGACACACCTCTGAATCAGTTCATCAATCAGGATTCAGAGGGAAGCTCTGGGGTGTGGCAAAAAGTGTGACTTAGCAAGAAGAGAAAGAAAGTCAAATGGTTTGTTTTTGAAGTTGTCTGCAACTAAAAACTCCTTCATCAATACAATTACCTAGCTCCGCTTAACCCCAAGGCGTGATACTCCTTTGGGATAAACTCAAACAGAGATATTGTCAGCCAGGCACTCTCTCTGGCCTAAATTTTTTTATTTTGTCGGGATGATAAACCCATTCGACCGGATATCCGGTTTGAGGATATGATGATTCAGATTCACCGGTAAATTACTCTTGCATTAATTAATCAGCTAGGAATTTTTAGGTTCATCGATTGTGGAGACGTGCACCGGATATAGCGAGAGAAGCAGTCGTTTGACAGTTTTATAAATTTAAACAACGCGTGAGACTAAGCCGCCATCGCAAGGATTGCCAAGCATGCTCCATATCTTGTCATGACTGCAGTCGAGCTGGCTAGCTGGGTGAGCCCCCTGCTGTGGCCGAGGAATGTGCATTGCGGGCGGACACGCCCTCTGAAAGGCCCCGCTGGAGCTATGGGTGTCAGGAGCACCAGTGTACCCTATAGAGTGGGAGCGTGCGCTGAGTTTGAACGGCGAAGTTTGGAACGTTTGGATTAAGAAGAATGCACAACTTGAGCAGCCAGACCAACATAGACGAGTATGATAACTTTTACGCTTGTTACTTGATTATTTTGAAATGTTGCGTCTGGGGTGTTGAAAAGACGATGTATGGAATTGTTTACGTTTTCAAACTGAAACTGCACAATCATTGCATTCATGTGAGAAATACTTTAATTTACTTATCTTGGAAGACGTGTCATTTTTTAAGGGGATTTGGACATTTTATTTTGTATTATTATTGGACTTGCGTTTTTTTCATTTCACTTAGTTTACTTGTGTTCTGGGCAGGTTTTTATTTGCAAACAAGGTTTGGCACAGGCAGACATGCTGATCATAGTAATTCCACTGAACTAAACTGAACTTGCTGTTCTGCCCATCTGGTTTTATAGAGGCCTTAAGCTCCTATCTCACCAATTAAAGTTCAGGGTGTCTGGCCTCAGGTACTTGTAGTGTTGATTGCTCCTCTTTGCCTCGTCTGTACTCCTTCTCTACGTTACAGCTGCTATTGTCAGAAACGACCTTGACTGAGACACACAATTAGCATAGTTGTCAAAGACTTTCAAAAGTGTGCACGCAAACATGCATGCTTGGGGGCACTTGTGTAATTTCCCTTGCTCTCTGCAGCATGGGCTGCATCTCACTCATCACTGCATGCAGACATCCTTGACGGGTGCGCATAAAAACACACTTTAGAAAGCAGTACACAGTTTGTGGAGGCTATAAAATGAAAACATATTCAGTATCTCCCCTGCTGGTGGATGCCATGCATATTTTATTGAAATAATACGCATTGTGATGGCTTCTGTTACAGACCATAAGAATGTCAGCCACTTAAACTGACACAATTTCTATAGGTTCTCTCTTAATGGTCTACATACAGTTTCTGCCCTTAGTTAATTTTATTTTTTTTAAGGGAGTTTACATACTTTTATACTTTTTTTTTTTTTTTTTTTTTACAATTTATGGGCAAATCCTCAAAGGCGGAGTCAAACGGTTCACCAAGATTTGTCCCTGTGATGCATCCAGATAAGTCAGAGGATCAAATTCCATCTGTCTTCTTTCTTTGTTCACTTTCATCAGTCACTGCCACATAATAGATCAGGTTTCATGAGCCTGTGCTTTGGCTTTTGCTGCTCCTCATAATGCAATATTCATTCATCTAGGTTGTTTCAAACTAGGTTGTTTGCAGTAGGAGTTCCTTTGTGTTCCTCATTAAGGCACAGTCTGCACTAATTTGTCTTTCAAAGCTAATAATAATAACAATAATTGATTTTATGGTAATGCTCTGTATGCTGTCCAAGTACAAATAAGTTTTCAAGTTGTAAAAGTCAGTAATGTTCAAAATGAGATCTGAGAAACTCAATGACTATACTGTATTGTATATACACTAAGAATATAATTTTAATAAGATTAATCAAAATATTAAATCCGTCTCCAGTCAAGGGTACCACCACAAGGATTCTGTCCGTCTGTCTTTACTTGTTTGTTTGAAGAAACTCATTATGGGGTAGTAGGACAATGGGGTAGTAGGCCTAATTCACTGTAAAATGGTGCTCTCCCAGTGATCCACCTATTGGCTTCACTATGTCATCCATGCCATCCACTGAGTCATTTAGTTTTTTTGTCCTTGCAGGGTTAGAAAGTGGTGGTGTGACATTAAAGGAGCCCAGCTCAGAGGGGGAAATTGAGAGCTCAGCACCTGTCACGCTTCGCTGTCACATTGACGGGCACCCACGGTGAGTCCTCAAGTCCACTGTTTAACGTGACGAATTAATGTAGGTTCTAGTTTCCATCATTTTCCTATTCTACCTCTGTGCCGTCTCATAATTTCCCAAATTTGATCTTCTTCTCAGGCCAACATGCCAGTGGTTCAAGGATGGGGTGAAGCTGACTGAGAAGAGCCATCAGATTAACAACAAGGAGCGGACGCTCACCTTCAAGAGCGCCACTCCAGACGACAACGGCCTGTTCTACTGCTGCGCCAAGAATGCAGCCGGCCATGTCTGCAGCAATAGCAACTTTACTCTCAACATTATCGGTGAGTTTGATCAATATTAATATGTCCATATTATCTAATGACAGGCTCACACGCTTAGCTAACTTGTTGGCATTTGATATGAGCATGGAGAGGAGCTCGAGTTCTTGATGAGAAGCCGTGGGCAGCTTACATGCAAACATTCCATGAAAAAAGCTTACACTGCTTTACAATATAGTTTAAAGCAGCCTGGGTGCAGCGTGACACACCATTAGTGTATTTGTAGTTCGGCCTGCTTTCATCATGTTTTTTTTTAACAATTTGTGTGCTCGCGTGACACTTGTTTATTACCCACAGTGCACTGCAGAGAACAGTACAGTACATTCAGCATCTGCTGTGGAAACCTTATGCCCACTTCACTAATAAGCCACCTGCAACACACACACACACGTAATGTTAGCACCTGTGTGGAGGAAGGATGGATAATTGTGGAGTTTCCAGTTACTGTGTTGCCACCCTATGGAATGCCACTTCCATAAGGTTTCTTTTTGAGGCAGCTTTGACAGATTTTTCAATCCAGTCACAGCCTTGCAGCAAAACCTCCTGATTGGGCTAAGTGTACTTGGAGTGCTGTGGAAAAGGACATTTTGGTCTTTTAAAGGGACTGTTTGCAATTGTTACATGGCTGCCCAGCAGGCGATAACTGTCTAATGTGCTGCTAGCGCCATTTCCCGCCATCTTCCTGCGCCGAGCATGCAGGCCGTGCCCCACGCACACTCACTAACAGCGTTTGTTGTCCTCTATTGATGGAGATTTGTGTGATGAAGTCCCTTCATCACACAGTAGGACTTCTGGCCTAATACAATTACAACCAGAATACATAAAGCACTGCTTTGTAATACTGCGGAATGAAAGTATGTTTGAATATAAATAGACGTACAACAAAACAAAACATACTGTATTTGTGGCATGAACATAAATCAACCTAATTAATAAGCTACTAGTCATTTATAATCTCTCTGTGGTAAACCATTATGATAACTCCATCAAATGTTATGTAAAGGGCTATCAATTTTGTAAAAATGGACCATAATTTTATTTAAAAAGAAATTTACAGGAAGAACTCCCAGTGATTGAATGTTTAATGTGAGCTGCCATTTGTCCCACTGTTTGATGGTCCGAGGTACCACGGTGTAAATGACAACTGGAACAATACCTGCAATGTTCCAGTAAGTTCTTCTTTTTAGACAAACCAGCAACCACATGCGATAAATTGCCTTGTTTGGTAGTGACTTAATATCTACTGCAATCTGCGAAATGTGTTCATTCGGGTGCTTTGCATTTTGTGATGATGTGGTGGGGCAAATGGTGGTGTTGATAAGCCAGGGGCCAAAGAAACATTAAGTGTGACCTCATTAAGTAAAGCCTCTGAAGTGTTGACACACACCAGCACTTGAGGGCCTGTGCTGCTGTTGGCAGCTTTTAATAAAAGGCAGTGCACAGATGCAAGAGAGATTGATGGTCTAATGCCTGCAGATGTAATCACGGAGATGTTTGTCTACCACTTGAACAGATAAGAGCTTTCCCCGGCCAGTGGTCACTCCTGAGGACCAGGTGGTTCTGAGGAATGAAGAAGCTGTGTTCCACTGCCAGTTCACAGCCGTGCCGCCTCCTACGCTGGAGTGGTATCATGAAAATGAGCTGCTGTTTAACAAATCTCGGTAAATACTGCACAAAGTCTTGTTATTTTTCTTTCTCCTTTTCTTTCTGACTCTTTGAATTTTTTTTCCTGGAAACGTGTCTCCCAATTTACCCACATCTTTCCTCTCTGCTTCCTTCTATAAGCCTTATAAGCATCAGCTCTGCTTGTCTTAGTGTGTAGCTGTGGTGCATTCCCTGGAGCCCCATAAGTTGGAACCCCTCGAGTCATACTGTTTTGATTTTGCTATTGCTGCTCAAGCTGGAGATGAATTGCACATTAAGGAAAACTGTTACTGAAACATGAATGCTCTAAAGTTCCTCTGTATTCTACTTCAGTACAGTGTACTTCATTTTAACATGAATGTTCCTTCCAGCCTATCTCGGGAGACTTTGTAGGTCTTCAGTGTTCACACACTGAGTGGAAAAAGCCCTCAAGCTGCAATCAGCTCATGTCCCCTATAAACATGTAAGCTCTAGATCACCTGCAGGAAGCAATGAAAATTAATCTACCCCTTTGGATTATTTAAGTTTTTTAATAATTACTAGACTGTTTACGTTGCTCACAGTGTCAGTGTGCATGATGGCCAAAGCACCGTTGCTTGTGCGTGAGTTTTGAAGCCTATTCATATTTCCAGTGGTCGACATCACACTTAGACACTGCATCTGTCTCTGAATGTGTGCGAATGTAAACAGAATTCACATGTATTAATGGAGTTTTTTTGTTGCTGTAATTTACAGGCCTGCATGGTCAGTTAGTACAACTGCTAGTGTTTGAATGGGAAATAAACAAGGCCTTATGTTGCCAGCTAATATTATATTAGTCATTTCAGCACTGGTTTAATAGCCCTGTAGAAGATACGACTATACCTCATCGCCTTCATATTCATTGCAGTACCGTATGCAGCAATGCAGTACAGTATGTGTGCAACCAACCTGTCAATGTTAACCAAGGTAGTAATGACTCAGCAATGCTTGTGTGAACACACACACCCTAATTAGATTGCAGTAAACCGTTTAAAGATCGGATTAACATGATTAGACAATGTGATTGGAAACCAGTTCACTTTTGCATGTAAAGTCATCCCTCGCCACTTAGCTATTACGTCCTATGACTTCATTCTATTATGTTTTTTCAAAAATATACAAATTAATAAATCATGACGTTCTGTGGTTGAATACGAACTATTATTAGGCGAAACATATGCCTAGCAAAGCTAATTTTATGTCCCTTAAATTCCGGCCTAAAAACCGCGACTTTTTTTCCTTTTTTTTTACACACTTTGAACCCTACGGCTTAAAACTATGACTTGTTGCCATGATGCTTAGAGTGCAGATTCAGGAAGTAGTGAATTGGAGTAGTGAAGTGAATGCTGGTATCATAGTGTTTTTGTGCAAATAGCCCATATTGCAACATGGACACCTGCGACTTACAGACGGGTGTGGCCTTTACATGTACAATGTTTTGTTTTGTTTTTTTGGTGGGTGAGGCTTTCTCTGTGTGTGTGTGTGTGTGTGCGTGTGTATACAGTATATATATATTTAAAACATAAAAAAGGGACTTTTAAGTGCATGTAAACATACTGACTCAGTAGTGTTCTTGGAAAATGAGTGCTTTTTCGGTCTCCAAAGCAGCCTCTTTATGTGTTTATTGATTAGGGTGCATACACCAACAGAAGAATGCATCCTTTGCATCTCACAAACGAGTAATCAATAAGAAAAAAATCAGCATAACTGAAAAGCACTTTTTGCCACAGAGGGAACGTTTATTTACCCCAATAGCCAGTCACCTTTGAGGGCGATGTGGAAAAACACTTCTTTGTGACGTGTACTTCAATTTGTGTTCTTTGCGGATATTTGTGAATGTTTGCTTCAGAGGGAGGTGCTCTGCGAGAGAACACATGGAGCCGGTTAGAATCTTGGACCAGAGGTAGAACAACAATATGACGTAGAAATATGCAGTCATGAAGCATGCTGCAAGGACTTGCATGTGTATAATAATGTGTATAGTCCTGTATTGACAAGTTCTGGAAGACATCTGCAATTACTGGACCAATCGTGTGAGCTCCAAGCCCTGGTTACCTAATTCTTGGATTTACTTGGAAATTCTATGCTTCTGTTCCAGTATGGCTGTGGTAAAAAAACAAAAAAAAACAAAGGTCAAACATAAATGTAAGCTTGGACGAATTTGCTGTGGAAGGTCTTGCACAGGACAGGTGACATCGGTGACCTCTGATGTGTGTATGGACAAATGGGCAGACACTCTTTAGAATGTTCATGAGTGGAAGCCGCTATAGCAGCAAAGGGGAAATACATACTAAATATTTTTGATTTCCTTTGGTGTGATGGGTTTGGTTCTGAAATCATTTGCCTTTATTGCGGGTATCTGTTAAGAGCGTCACATGTTCAACTCCTGCAGCTCTGTGTTCCATCTATGCCTCCTGTAATGACTTCTCACACTGTCCGTCACTGGCACTGATAGACTGTTTAGCGTGCCAGAGGTCAGAACGAGCCATTAGGATGGGTCTCCTAAATGACAAGACATTAAAAACAGCTCGTTCGGTAGCCTTAAAACTCGGTGCACCAAATGTTGGATACATGCAAATATGCAGTCTTTGGTATCCATTGCACAGCCGTCAATCAAGCCAAATAACTCATGTCGAAAAGATGAGTAGAGGTATGAGTAAATAATGTTATTTTATTTCCACAGTGTTTTTCTGCTCTCCAATGGCTCACTGCTCATCACCCAGGTCAAGCCCAGAAACACTGGTTTGTACAAGTGTGTTGGCCACGGCGTCAGCGGCTCCCAAGTGACACACGAGGCTTCCCTCCTCATAGCTGGTACACGCACACACACACAGACACACACACACACAACCCATCCAAATTTTCAGCTGCTTGGAGATAAACACCTGGAATTCTGTTATCTGAGAGTGTGAGAGCATTTCTGTTATGCACAGTGTTCCTCTGTACAGCCATATCTCATTATAATCTCATTTTCATATCGATGACCATAGCAGCTGTATCCTCCACACTCTCCACCAGCACACTACAGCTTCCACTTCATATTTTTCCTCCTGTAGTACACTGACTGCAAGCCATACTCGTTTTTTCCAAGTTGTAACATCACCTAGCATATGCATCACACATCATTACATCATTACAAGCATGCAAATAGAGATGTTATGGACATTTGATATTATTATGAGCAAAATTATCATGGTTACAGTATGTATTGTCACAATAATTATCAAGTATTATCTCAACAAAGATTCATATCGGCTTAATATGGCATGTATTTCAGATAAAACGTTGAACCCATTTCTTTCTTTTACTCACTTTTTGCACTCTCCCAAATTGTTCTTTTTTCAAATAAATGCAATATGACTGCATCTGCAGTTTTATCCCAGTAAACCGCAGCTCAATTTAAAGACCTTAATTCACCTAATCTGATAGTAATCCCATGAGGCATTAAAGGGGATTGTGTCACAATAGAATTCATTATGTAGTGACAAGTTTAAACAGTTTCTCCGTCATAGTTTCACCTCATTCAGTTCGCCGGCCAAACACTCAGCCAGGGCACCCCTCGTCCCCCTACCCAGTACTTTCCCAGCTCAGCTTCTCTTTCATCTGCTGAAATATGTGTGTTCTGTGTTCTTATTAACTGATTAGGATCTTTGACTGCAAAGGGTTGGAGCCGGTGACCAACGTGAGTCTAGCTGGCCAATGACGTATTAATGAACTGGACATAATGTCTCATACAGTAGCGAAAGACAGATCACACTCCAAGTATTGTATGGCTGCTGCAAGCTTTTATTTGGCTCACCTCACACAGAGCTTCACTAATTTCAATCCCTTTGTTAAAACAACCTGTATGCTCAGTCTCCTACTGTTACCTTTGTTACCCAATTACCATTAACAATCTATGAGCTGGGAATATCTGTGCTCAAGAGAGCGCCATTAAAAATTCAAAATACGTCAAATTTCACAGACTTTGGAGATGATTATTCAGAACCTCATTTGGAAGAAAATTAATCTCACTGTTCTAACGGCTTCCTTTCTGCTCTTCGCGGCAGAGATCGATGACATGCTGTCCAAGATGTCCAAGGTTTTCACAGCAGACACCCTGCAGCGGGTTCCCTGTAACCCCCCGCGGGGGAGACCCCAGCCCACGGTCTGGTGGGAGAGGGGTGGTCAGCGGGTGCCCACCGAGGGACGAGTGTACCAGGATGGTTTGGATTTGGTCTTCAGCCCGACTGAGGCCAGCGATTCTGGAGTTTATACCTGCGTAGCTCAAAACAAGGCGGGCCGCAGGACACAGGAGGTCACATTCACTGTAGCCAGTAAGTCCAAAGCAAAGCTCTTACTTGTATAAGCAGTTTTATATAATTGTCACACTTCCTTTTTTGAAGTTTTCTAAACTTTTTTTTTATATGTATACATATACATGTATTTTATACATATACATGTATACATGTATTTTATACATATACATGTATAAAAGTAGATATGGGTCATTTGAACGTAGATGTAAATAAGAAGTCAGTCTGTTATCTGCACTGAGAAAGCCAGCCTTGTAAAAAGATAACACCAATTTTTAGCACGGAATATGTACAGCATTTAATTAGTGCAATAATATTTCTTTTTTCTTTCACTTACGTTGCATTTTGGATTATTTGTCTTATTTTGTACAAACCCCCATTTTTGGTGTCAAATGCATCCAGTGGTATCACAGTAAAATCAGCGTAATGTGATAGGTTCATTTATTCGATGCGATAATGACCTGACATTAGCTTGAGGGAAGAGCTGCTGCTTTTATCGGTTGATTCAGTTCTAGACAATATCGGTTTATCGGATATCGGTAGAAAAGCCAATATTAAGCATTTATTTGTTTTAACAGTAGAGAAGTACTTGATAAACACGTGTTTACCTTTGCAGCCGCCCCTGTGTGGGTAACAAAGCCCCAAGACAGTCATTTAGAAGAAGGAAAACCGGGTTACCTGCACTGTCACGCACAAGCCACTCCTGAACCGGAGGTCACATGGCTCCGCAACAATATCATGATCACACCAGAGGTCAGTTATCACGTGCACATTCATGTCTTCACTTAGCTGATTGAGGACTCGTTTTTTTAGGCTTCATTTTTTTGCTTTACTTGTGTTTACTTGTGTACATTACACGTGTTAGACAGCAGTGTTTTACCTTCTTATTATCTATTATGTTTTAGTATTGACAACAGGCATCATTTTTCCTACTGTCACTCAATCTATCGTTTGTTCAAGAGCATGGTCAGAATATACACAGAAGCGCTCAAAGTAATATTCGTGGCAGGACTCCCGTTTCAAACTGTTCCCAAATGGCACATTGAGGATCAACAGCGTGGAGGTGTACGACGGACAGATGTACGGCTGTGAGACCAAGACAGTGGGTGGTCGACTGTCTGGCCAGGCGAGAGTTACCGTGCTCGGTAAGACTGCGAGATTCATCTTACCTACGGTGTGCTTGGAGTCATTCCAAGAGAGAGCTCTAAAACTCTTCTCAGAGGAAATCTGGTCATGCCTCTGGGCCTGTGTGTGTTTCCTAAAATAGGAAGAGCCGTAGGACACCCACGTAGGTGTTAAACATGACTCACACGCAGTCTGACCTCCATTGTAACACAAAGATGATCTGACGTGGCTTTATTATGTCTGGCTGCTTTATTTATTTATATGAAAGCCATCCCGATACTCCTTTTTGTATTTGAGCATAAAGAAGCATCATACAGCCGCACGGTGGCTGACTGGGCAGCACGTTGGCCTCACAGTCAGGAGGTTCAGGGTTCCAATCTCCGTTGAGCATCTCTGCGTGGAGTTTGCATGTTCTCCCCGTGCGTGCGTGGGTTTTCTCCAAGTATTCTGGTTTCCTCCCACATTCCAAAAAAAAAACCATGCATGCATGTTAGGTTAATTGGCGACTCTAAATTGTCCATTAGAGTGTGAATGTGAGTGTGAATCGCTGAATTTCTGCCCTGCAATTGACTGGCGACCAGTCCAGGGTGTACCCCTCCTCCCACCCAAAGTCCGCTGGGATAGGCTCCAGCATCCCCGCAAATGTAATTAGGATAAGCGGTATAGAAAATGAATGAATGAAGCATCATACAGGTGCTAGCAAATGACACACAACATCTCTGTAGGTCCAGCAGAGATCTTTCCAAGGATCTTCTATTTCATATATATCTTGAAATTGTTAGTCATAGGTGAAATGGAAATTCCGTGGTTGTAATTGTTACATTATTGAGATAAATTCAAGTTTAAAAATGTTTGATCTTTTCAGGACACAAAAACCCAACCGGAGTGTCATGCTTTTATTGTACACAGATAATATTGACAAGTACAGGAGCTTTGGAAATCCAATAACAACGGTTACCTTTTGTGTCCACTACCATCATGCACGATAATTAGCAAGGGAAGCGCCTCGAACACCTTCTGTTTGCAACACAAGAAGCTAGGCTAGTTATCAGGCCACATTACTTACTTTATAGTGGCTTACTCGGAAAAATACATCAGATACTTTATTCATCCCCAAAACAAATGGACTTTCCACACATTAAGGTACTAATGTATTGATATCTAAAAGCCAAGTGAAGTCCAATCATTACGGTCATGTTTTGTGATGGCAAGGTTTTATGTGCCACTTTTTTTCATGGACGCAACATTTTACAGTTAACGTGTGGTTGAACACTGCAAAAAATGTTTTGAGTGCACCTCAACTTCCAACTTTGACTTGCTTTAGTCAGCAGGTTCAGACAAGTGCTAGAAATTTTCACACGTTCAGAATATTGGCACTTTCAGAATTTGCTATCAATTGAGCTCTTAATATGGTCTCCTTCACTTTCACAGAACTTATGAAATATTTCGTCAAAGGGTAATACTACACACTACTTGTGAGTCTATTCAATATCCAAAGCATGCAGATCTGTGGGATAGATTTTTGGTCATCTGCAACCATTGATTGTAATTTGTCCCTATGTTTATTTGTAAAATATCAAAATAGTACTAGTTTAATTGTTTGTTTGTTTTTAAAGTAAAAGAATAACGATGAGAATGTGTATTTGTGTAACTATAAGAATTACCTCAGATGTAATTTGCTCAAAAAACATAACACATAAAACTTAAATTTGACTTTAGAGCACAGTAAGTGTATGAATTCATGCATGTTTATGAATTCAGTGTATGATCATATTATTAATCACCATAGTGATTTTACCTCCTGTTTGAGTTGGCAGCCCCCTTTTTGAGTTAACCACATGTGGTGTTTCGACTTTTTAGAGAAGCTGAAGTTCACGCCGACCCCCCAGCCCTCTCAGTGCCTGGAGCTGGATAATGAGATCAACATCCAGTGCTCTGCTAAAGGCCGAGAGAGCCCCACCATCCGCTGGACTAAAGCAGGTGTGCGCTAAAATATGAATACACTCCTTATGGGGCCAAAACGGGGAAATCCAGATGAAGACACAGGAGGACATCTGAGAAATACGAAATGCTTGTTTCAGTGTAGTAGTCCTACCCAAGCTCATTTCAAATACAAGAAAGATCGTTCAAAAAGTATTTCTAATATTTGAAGCCAGAAATGAATTCCAAAAAATGCATATTATCTTAATTGGCCACTCTAAATTGTGTGTACCCCGCCTCTCGCCCGAAGTCAGCTGGGATAGGCGCCAGCATACCTCCGCGACCCGAATGAGGATAAGCGGCATAGATAATGGATGGATGGAATTTAAAATGTGCTTATAACTATGAGAGGAATGTTATAGCATGTTTGTATTTTTATAGCCACATTACGTGCAGCTTAAACCAGCAAAATGTAGACATATACCTTTGGACATATTATAATAATACAGTATGTAGGCACATTGCCTATTAGTTTTAACACCTCGCTTCTTGTCCTTTGTGTGGCCCTCTGCAGATGGAGGAGACCTGCCACCCCAAGTGGAGCAGAAAAATGGCCAGCTTCACTTCTCCAAAGTCACCCGCAGTGATGCCGGCAATTACACCTGCATTGCCTCCAACAGCCTCCAGGGGGAGATCAGAGCTTTTGTATCCCTCACAGTGGCGGGTGAGTGCTGCTGCTCATTCATCATCCTGGAAGCTGGGAGCTCTGGGAGAAACTTTACACTACAGCATTAGTCACCACTCCCATGTCGCACGTTGTTGTGGTTTCAGTATATTTGAGGTTACTTTCAAGAGGATGAGATGCATTGATCAGGCTCAGTCAGTGGCAGCATTTACTGGCAGTTGGTGGCCTTTTTACAACCCCGTAATGAATTGCGTTTGGCCAGTAGAGTGTGACTGGGAGCAATGTTAACCACAGTCCCCACAGCCTTTTAGTCAGTAGCCCACTTGTGGAGGAAGTGTTTAACTAAAGATTGTGTGTTCCTTTGTGAACATTTGCTTGTGCAGTGTACATTCGCTTTAAAGTGGAGCCAGAGAATACAACAGTGTACCAGGGCCACACAGCTATCCTGCACTGCCAGGCCACAGGCAGCCCGGAGCCTCACATCCACTGGATGGTCAAAGACAAGACCCTGGACATCAGCAGGAATAGGAGGTAAGAAAGCTCCTGAAATCATCCGTCTTTTCAAGTCATCATTTCAAGTCATCATCTAAGCTGTTGGGTATTGTGTGGACGGTCAAGGATATTCGCTTTGTTTGAGACCATCCGGTATCCAATTTCACAATGATGGTGTCACAATGATCTTTATTATTCAAATGTAGAATAATCAGTACTTATGGCCCCTTGCAGTAGAAGCAAAAACACACCAAAGCAGCATTAGTACCCTTTAATATAACTCAGAGGAAGTTTCTAAAAGTCGATGTATAATCGCCCCTTGATTATTGCGATTTACTGGTTCCAGACCCAATCGTGATAAGTGAATTTCTGTTTATTACTTTCTAAATACAATATTTACCATTATTGGAACCCTGCAGACATGAAATAACATCCCTGTAGTCACCATTACACTCCTATTTTTCTTTATTTACATCATATTGCCTAACTGTGATGCTCAGCCCACGGGATCACTGCAGAGACACAAGAGATGGCTTTAACTATTAGCAAGCTAACTAGTTAGCCTCCAATTTTTGTCCTACTGTATTCTAAACTTAAAGTGTTTAAAAGCCCAAATCTTACCACTTCCACACAGAATGGGAGGAGAACCTCTTCACACTGTCATAACAGACATGCCATGCGTGAGGGTAATCTGATGTCATGTCTCAATAATGGACACCTAGTGGGCAGAATGTATGTATTTTTTTTTAATATTAGTTAATTATTAATAATTTATTTGTAATAATACACCATAGTCAACCACAAAACAGCGATCACTTACTAATTGATTAATATTTGAAAAACTCCAATAGACTGAGGGAACGACAATCGAACTGCAATATTGTGAGGGATGATTGTAGTAGTTTAAAAGTTGCAGAAAGATGGCAGCACTCAGAGACACACTTACGTACACGTAAGGCTAGATAAACTACATAGATCTGTTGTTTTAGAGACTGCACATAAAAAAAAAATTGCNTCATACAGGTGCTAGCAAATGACACACAACATCTCTGTAGGTCCAGCAGAGATCTTTCCAAGGATCTTCTATTTCATATATATCTTGAAATTGTTAGTCATAGGTGAAATGGAAATTCCGTGGTTGTAATTGTTACATTATTGAGATAAATTCAAGTTTAAAAATGTTTGATCTTTTCAGGACACAAAAACCCAACCGGAGTGTCATGCTTTTATTGTACACAGATAATATTGACAAGTACAGGAGCTTTGGAAATCCAATAACAACGGTTACCTTTTGTGTCCACTACCATCATGCACGATAATTAGCAAGGGAAGCGCCTCGAACACCTTCTGTTTGCAACACAAGAAGCTAGGCTAGTTATCAGGCCACATTACTTACTTTATAGTGGCTTACTCGGAAAAATACATCAGATACTTTATTCATCCCCAAAACAAATGGACTTTCCACACATTAAGGTACTAATGTATTGATATCTAAAAGCCAAGTGAAGTCCAATCATTACGGTCATGTTTTGTGATGGCAAGGTTTTATGTGCCACTTTTTTTCATGGACGCAACATTTTACAGTTAACGTGTGGTTGAACACTGCAAAAAATGTTTTGAGTGCACCTCAACTTCCAACTTTGACTTGCTTTAGTCAGCAGGTTCAGACAAGTGCTAGAAATTTTCACACGTTCAGAATATTGGCACTTTCAGAATTTGCTATCAATTGAGCTCTTAATATGGTCTCCTTCACTTTCACAGAACTTATGAAATATTTCGTCAAAGGGTAATACTACACACTACTTGTGAGTCTATTCAATATCCAAAGCATGCAGATCTGTGGGATAGATTTTTGGTCATCTGCAACCATTGATTGTAATTTGTCCCTATGTTTATTTGTAAAATATCAAAATAGTACTAGTTTAATTGTTTGTTTGTTTTTAAAGTAAAAGAATAACGATGAGAATGTGTATTTGTGTAACTATAAGAATTACCTCAGATGTAATTTGCTCAAAAAACATAACACATAAAACTTAAATTTGACTTTAGAGCACAGTAAGTGTATGAATTCATGCATGTTTATGAATTCAGTGTATGATCATATTATTAATCACCATAGTGATTTTACCTCCTGTTTGAGTTGGCAGCCCCCTTTTTGAGTTAACCACATGTGGTGTTTCGACTTTTTAGAGAAGCTGAAGTTCACGCCGACCCCCCAGCCCTCTCAGTGCCTGGAGCTGGATAATGAGATCAACATCCAGTGCTCTGCTAAAGGCCGAGAGAGCCCCACCATCCGCTGGACTAAAGCAGGTGTGCGCTAAAATATGAATACACTCCTTATGGGGCCAAAACGGGGAAATCCAGATGAAGACACAGGAGGACATCTGAGAAATACGAAATGCTTGTTTCAGTGTAGTAGTCCTACCCAAGCTCATTTCAAATACAAGAAAGATCGTTCAAAAAGTATTTCTAATATTTGAAGCCAGAAATGAATTCCAAAAAATGCATATTATCTTAATTGGCCACTCTAAATTGTGTGTACCCCGCCTCTCGCCCGAAGTCAGCTGGGATAGGCGCCAGCATACCTCCACGACCCGAATGAGGATAAGCGGCATAGATAATGGATGGATGGAATTTAAAATGTGTTTATAACTTTGAGAGGAATGTTATAGCATATTTGTATTTTTATAGCCACAGTACGTGTAGCTTAAACCAGCAAAATGTAGACATATACCTTTGGACATATTATAATAATACAGTATGTAGGCACATTGCCTATTAGTTTTAACACCTCGCTTCTTGTCCTTTGTGTGGCCCTCTGCAGATGGAGGAGACCTGCCACCCCAAGTGGAGCAGAAAAATGGCCAGCTTCACTTCTCCAAAGTCACCCGCAGTGATGCCGGCAATTACACCTGCATTGCCTCCAACAGCCTCCAGGGGGAGATCAGAGCTTTTGTATCCCTCACAGTGGCGGGTGAGTGCTGCTGCTCATTCATCATCCTGGAAGCTGGGAGCTCTGGGAGAAACTTTACACTACAGCATTAGTCACCACTCCCATGTCGCACGTTGTTGTGGTTTCAGTATATTTGAGGTTACTTTCAAGAGGATGAGATGCATTGATCAGGCTCAGTCAGTGGCAGCATTTACTGGCAGTTGGTGGCCTTTTTACAACCCCGTAATGAATTGCGTTTGGCCAGTAGAGTGTGACTGGGAGCAATGTTAACCACAGTCCCCACAGCCTTTTAGTCAGTAGCCCACTTGTGGAGGAAGTGTTTAACTAAAGATTGTGTGTTCCTTTGTGAACATTTGCTTGTGCAGTGTACATTCGCTTTAAAGTGGAGCCAGAGAATACAACAGTGTACCAGGGCCACACAGCTATCCTGCACTGCCAGGCCACAGGCAGCCCGGAGCCTCACATCCACTGGATGGTCAAAGACAAGACCCTGGACATCAGCAGGAATAGGAGGTAAGAAAGCTCCTGAAATCATCCGTCTTTTCAAGTCATCATTTCAAGTCATCATCTAAGCTGTTGGGTATTGTGTGGACGGTCAAGGATATTCGCTTTGTTTGAGACCATCCGGTATCCAATTTCACAATGATGGTGTCACAATGATCTTTATTATTCAAATGTAGAATAATCAGTACTTATGGCCCCTTGCAGTAGAAGCAAAAACACACCAAAGCAGCATTAGTACCCTTTAATATAACTCAGAGGAAGTTTCTAAAAGTCGATGTATAATCGCCCCTTGATTATTGCGATTTACTGGTTCCAGACCCAATCGTGATAAGTGAATTTCTGTTTATTACTTTCTAAATACAATATTTACCATTATTGGAACCCTGCAGACATGAAATAACATCCCTGTAGTCACCATTACATTCCTATTTTTCTTTATTTACATCATATTGCCTAACTGTGATGCTCAGCCCACGGGATCACTGCAGAGACACAAGAGATGGCTTTAACTATTAGCAAGCTAACTAGTTAGCCTCCAGTTTTTTTTCTACTGTATTCTAAACTTAAAGTGTTTAAAAACCCAAATCTTACCACATCCACACAGAATGGGAGGATAACCTCTTCACACTGTCATAACAGACATGCCATGCGTGACGGTAATCTGATGTATGTATTTTTTTTTAAATATTAGTTAATTATTAATAATTTATTTGTAATAATACACCATAGTCAACCACAAAACAGCGATCACTTACTAATTGATTAATATTTGAAAAACTCCAATAGACTGAGGGAACGACAATCGAACTGCAATATTGTGAGGGATGATTGTAGTAGTTTAAAAGTTGCAGAAAGATGGCAGCACTCAGAGACACACTTACGTACACGTAAGGCTAGATAAACTACATAGATCTGTTGTTTTAGAGACTGCACATAAAAAAAAAATTGTTTGTATTTTATAAAATAAAATAATACGGTGCTGAATTGCAGTTGTAAGTAATCACAATAAATTTCCAATGGAAGTCTTTCACCTCCAGTTAAGTCCAAAATTATTCTGATCCATGCCAAATTTGGAGTTTGATTTTTATTTGGTGTTGGCTTATTTTTTAGCTGTAAATTTGGAAAATGTCGAAACTATTTTTTTTTAACATCGCTACATGTTTTTTTTATTTGTTATACTTAATTATTTATTTAATAATTTTTATTCTTTTTTATTGGAGGAGTTCTCCAGCTGTAATATGCTCTTTTGAAGGGAGATATCATATCTATATATACGTACTGTATATAACCACACTTTGAAAACTATTATTTAGCTCTTATTTAACTATTATTCAGAATTTGGTCAGGTTATAAATCATTTTGGGTGTATTTGCTTGTTTAAATCCTGGAGGTGATTTTGCCCATCACCGTAGTTTATTGTATTCATTTTTGGAAAATATGAAATATTTGCATATTGAAGAAGCCGACCAGACAAAACCGCTGCTGAATGTACCACTGCATCTGGCGTGTACTATTTTCATACACACATAGATTAAAAAAAAAGAAAGAAATAGGATACAGAAAACAAGAAAATGTAATTTGGAGGGGAATGTTCCATAAATAGAACTTGCCCTTCTGCCAGGCTGCCTGGTCGAGTCGTCCTGTTGGAATACATAGTGAACATAATGACTTCCATCTTCCTACATCTGAGTCATTTTTTCCTTCCAGGATCCAGAAGATGCCCAACGGCTCCCTGGTGATTTCAGACGTCACTACAGATGACACAGGCAGATACACGTGTGTGGCTGGAAACAGCTGCAGCATCAAAGACCGTGTGGCTCAACTCTATGTCGTGGGTCAGTTACACACACACGCACACACACACACACGCACACACACACACACGCAGTATTGAGCACAAAGACACAGTGGACACAATGCAGGATCACAGGCGCTGGATGAAAGCATTCATTAAACCTTCCCACACTCCCTCTTGTCGTCCACCTTGACAGTTTAATAACCAAGGCTACATCTGTGACGCCACAGCTGACAGAGGAGAGAAGGGATCGGGCAGGCAGTAGATCTAATGATGCTTTTGTTGCCTGCGTCGTTGCAAGCTTAAAAATACACCTCGTCTACAAAATAGAAGCTGAAATATCATCATGTTTATACGAGTTTGATGACGGTTTCCCTTTTAAGATGATGCAAGTCACTTTGCTGGACAACCGCGTTGTGTTCGTTAATGATGTACCCTGCTGTGGCCGGCCAACAGACAAACCAGCGCAGACGCATGACGAGGACGAAGACCGAGCACCTTACAAGATGATTCAAACCATCGGGCTGTCTGTGGGGGCAGCTGTGGCTTACATCATCGTGGTGCTCGGCCTCATGTTCTACTGCAAAAAGAGACGCAACGCCAAAAGACTGCACAAGCGTCAAGATGGAGACGAACCAGAGATGGAGTGCCTCAATGGTATGCTTCTTTGAGAGTTTGAATTTATGGTGGTTTATTAGACCAGCTGGGAGAGATTTAGGGAGGTGTGTGAGAGATGTGAGAATGACGTAACTTTTTAAGAACAGTGGCACCAATTTAGTATTGAGTTTTCATCTTTGAGTCGGAGATCACATTAAAGTTAGGAAATGACTGGATCTCGTCAGCTTTTTCTTCAGATTTGAGAATCCGGTTGTTTGCTGCCATCTTGCGTTCATTGTTGGAACTTCATGGCTTATTGACATGAGTGTTCAGTACGTTTATTCGCGATTCTAAGCAAGTAGTCACTAAAACTTGATGCACATTGTGTAAAGATTATTCTACACGTGATATTGCAAGAATTGTATAATATTAGATTATGATTAAGATGTGAGCTGTTTAATGTAATTATTAAAAATGAAATCCATACTTTTGTATCTCAAATAATTATATACTTTGATATTACAAGCTATAAAAGGAGCATCATAGGCTGTGATAAGTAAATTGAATACAGATTGAATTGGCAGCAATTTGAAATGAATGTAATGTAATGCAATGTAAAATAGATTGCCGTTTGTTTGGCTTATGCAGGATCTGTGCACATTTTGTTCCCACCAGAAATTTGGGATCAAAGCCATCCCACTGATTGATTTGGCAGGTGACAGATATTCACGCCGAAGTGGGAACCTGCTGCTTTTGTGTAATCTTGTACTTGCATTTGTTAAAATGGGTTGACAGCATATCATGTCAGCAACACTCAAGTATTTTTAGATTGGTATGTATTTGGGAAAATGTGCCGTGTCTGTCAGGAGGGGCTGTACAGCAGAATGGCCACGCCACCACTGAGATCCAGGAGGAGGTGGCGCTCACTAACATGGGCACCGTGGCAACAACGGAGAAGCGCCACAGCCACGTCAACAGCGACAAGCTGCACTTCCCCCGAGCAAACTTGCAAACCATCACGACTTTAGGTAACATTGACTGGCTGGGCACAATTACGTAGTGACATATTGAATATTATATATATATATATATATATTGATTGATCGTCTTTGCAGGTAAAGGAGAGTTTGGCGAAGTGCTGCTGTCCAAAGCCAAGGGCATTGAAGAGAAGGAGGAGGAAACGGTGGTGCTGGTGAAGAGCCTCCAGACTAGAGATGAACAGCTTCAGCTCGACTTCCGCAGAGAAGCGGAAATGTTCGCCAAGCTCAGCCACCCCAACGTAACCCGTCTGCTGGGCTTGTGCAGAGAGGCGGAGCCCCACTACGTAGTCCTGGAGTACTACGACCTGGTACACTCACACACATCTATCGGCATAGTCATGAGGAGTTCAGGGTTAAATATTTTCTTTTTGTATCACATCAGGGAGATTTGAAGCAGTTCCTGAGGATTTCCAAAAATAAAGATGACAAGGTCAAATCTCAGCCTATCAGCACTAAGACCAAAGTAAGTGTTTATAATTGACACATGATCCACCCACTACTCTTGACTTCAACCTCTGTCAGCTCAGTAATCAAAACAAAATACATCAATTCCTGGAAGTATAGTAGATCCCCGCTATTCGTAGGGGTTACGTTCCGAGACACCTGTGAAATGGTGCCTCCGAAAATGCATATTTTTACCTCCATAACCATGCAACATGTATTAGTTCTTAAATGCATTGTAAACACATTTTACACATGACATTACAATTACGGGATACATTATACAGAATGCTTCTTACATGCAACATGTCTTGTCAACGCATCTTCCTGCTGGAAAACCTTGAGTGGCTTGACTTTTGAGACGATGCCCTCTGCTGGATTGATAGATTTTTTTTAATTACAGCATTAAACAACATTCGATTTGAGTTACCATTTTAATAAAATGTATATAATTTACATTATTAATTTGGGAAGAGAAAATAAATGTGAAAATATGCGAGGGGGCAAAATATGGGGATGTACTGAATTTTAACCTTTCCACCCTCTGCCAGGTTTCCATCTGTGCCCAAGTGGCTCGTGGGATGGAGCATCTGTCCAACCATCGCTTTGTCCACAGAGACTTGGCCGCTCGAAACTGCCTAGTCAGCAGTCAGAGACGCGTTAAAGTGTCGGCCCTCAGCCTCAGCAAAGACGTTTACAAAAGGTCAGACACGTTTATTGGAATTCTGATTATCTACTGAATACGACCCATTAAGGCATCACGGTGGCTAATAGTGTGTATCCCTCTGTGTGTGTTTGTGCAGTGAGTACTACCACTATAGACAAGCGTGGATCCCCCTGCGCTGGCTCCCATCGGAGTCTGTGTTTGAAGACGACTTCTCCACCAAGTCTGATGTTTGGGCGTTTGGCGTGCTCATGTGGGAGGTGTTCAGTCACGGGGAAATGCCATATACCAAACTGGGGGACAACGAAGTGCTAGAAGGTCAGTATGAGCATGTTTGTGTTCCGCAAAAGTCTTTGGAGGGTTGATGAAAGACTTGAAAGTAATGCAATTACAATACAATGAGACTCTTTTACAGTAAATGTCCTAGCATACCGACGTGCTGACTTGTTAGACAAAGTCTCTGAATAAAAACAGAACATGTTTGCGGAAATATTTTTTTTTTCCGATTATCTGATCTAGTATCAGATGAGTAGCATCTTTTCTGGAAACTACTACACTAAATTGTAAACCAATAGAATTTACAACTGAGGTTTGAAAAATGTACTTATATATTTCATAGCTAGGCCTGCCGCAATAACACATTTTGCTGGACGAGAATTGTCCTACAAAGAACGATACTATTATTTTTTTCATTAAGGTAATGGTCATGTTCAAAAACCCAATGATGTTTTACATGGTAATAGCAAACAAATAGTCGTGTACAAAAGAACAGTAGAAAGTGAAAACCAATCAGCAGAGTTGAAGATTAAAAGATCGCAATATTACTAAATATGTACGTTTTAAGGAGTTATCCGCTACAAGCAGTATGGAAGAAGTGTGTTTTTAAGTTAGTTTTCCCTTCTGCCACGGATGTGTGGCAGAAGGGAAGGCACAGCAACAGAGAAGACTCTGTCCCCCCAGGTTCGGTGCATCCAGAAGCTAATATGAGAAAAACATGTTTGAGAGGGTAGAGTGGGTCTGATGCTTGATGAATTTAGTGCAAATGTCAAGTTGGATGTCATCGGACTAACAGTGGAAACTGATGATGAACTTTCCAGTCTGTGAGTCAGGTGAAGGCATCATCTGTGATGCGGATAGAAGATTTAGTTTGTTTGTTTATTTAGGCAGGAAAGGATCATTTTTAGCAACAATTTTATGTTTCATTACAGTATGTTATTTTTTTTAATCTACCTATTGGGTGGGGGGATTAAGGATTAGTTGTTTACACTGGTCTCTTCTTAATGAAGCTGCAAATGTAATTGCTCAATTGCTTCAACACAGTTCATCAACAATCACTTCCACACATTTGATTGACTTTAACAACGAACGAATGGATTATTATGCTCCAACCAACCTCCTCTGTGCCCCCTCTCTCCTCCAGGCCTGCAGACAGGGAAGATGAAGCTCCCCCCGCCAGACGGATGCCCCTCCAAAATACACAAGCTCATGGTGAGCTGCTGGGCCCCCAGCCTGAAGGAGCGGCCCTCCTTCAGTGACGTGGTGCGCACCCTTGGAGAGACGCCCTCTGATAGCAAAGTCTGAGACGCCGTCCCATCAAGCATTGAAACTTGAGCCACACGTTTTCTCTCTTCCTATGAAAAAAGACTGCAATGATGGATTATTTAGTCTTACACTTCTAGGAGGAAGGAGAACACAATTTTAAATATGCATTTCAGACTTTTTTAAGGATAGTGCGGAAGAGACTTGTTTGCCATATCAGTGCAAGCACACGGCTTTTTATTGGGGTTTTTTGTGACTGGCTTCTTGTGAGCAGGAGGAGTTTATGTTTGCCTTAAACGCAACATGGGCCACATCCCTCTTACTCAACTTCCCGTGTCGGTGGGAACTGTGAGCTTGCCTGTTTGCAGCCACTCAATCGCAGAGACTTTTCACAAAGTCTGTGCCTCTCATCTTCTTTGCACACACACACTCACTCACGCACACACACGCACGCACAGACACACACCAACACTGAGGATGTGGTGTTAGAGCTCAAATCATCCTTTTAGTATCCAACTCTTTTGAGCGGCTCAACATGAACAATCCTGTCCTTGAACCTATCATCCAGTCAGCTGCATCGTGGTCATCGCCTATCACCATCAGCATGCTCACGTGTGTGTGTGTGTGTGCAGCTGGACTGTGTGCACTACAGTGTGCACACAGATGGTTTGCATGAAGGTGTGTAACTGTTGAGCAGACCTGTGCAAAAATGAGTCTGTTGGGATGATACAACTAAAAAAAGGAACAGGTCCATACCCACAAAATGATACAGCCGTTCCAATCGATTTTGTATAGTTGAGTGTGTTTTTGTGTGTTTTGTATTCATTTTTGCAGTGCTTATTGGTGCACCACTGTAACATTATGTCTAAGTTGCAGGGATCCATTCTGAGGTCCAGTCAGTTCCCCTCCGGGCCCACTTGTTTCTGTGTGCAATGCTACAAAAGGGGACCAGTGTAAATAATGTCGAGGCCTTGCACTAACCTTCCTCTTTTGTCTCCATCATGTTGCGTTGAAGGCCTGTTTATTTATAGTGAAGGTCTCGTGTGTGCGTGTGTTTTATGTATTGGTTTATAATAGGAAGGTACTGCTCTGACGTATTCATGTTCATTCTCACAATCCAGCTCAGTGTGTGCATAGCCTGGTCAACCAACTAAAAATGCTAACAGTACAAACAAATGAGGTTAAAAGAGACACTGCTGGTCACCAGTATGTTAAATAAGTGCCTGGTTAATGAAGGATGATCTGAAACTCCACGTTTATTGTTACATTATCTAATCAAATGCCTTTGTTCATGAAATCTTTTTTATACGTTGTTTTTACTGTAATATGTTTCTATGAATGCTAGGCACTCACGTCTAAACCTTTTTTTAATCAGCTTCAGCACAAGTCCGCTGTTATAATGGATGTACAAAAGTATACATACTGCTGTCAATAAAGGTTCACGGTGTTTTTCTACCCAGTGAGTTGCATGTTCAATAACAGATGCATGGTAGGGGAAATAACTAACTGAAATGTGAACAGTAAAATGCGAGAAAATGAACATCAAAGGTTGTAATTTGTATTTGGCAGGGGATCAAATGCTTATTTAGATGGATAGAGACTTTATTTATTCTCCAAGAGAAATGTAGGTATAAATTAGAGAATACACAGAGCTGCTTGAAAGGCAGCCACTCATAGCGGTGCTATTTTGGGGGGGTGGAAAATTACTCAACCAACCACTCAGACCAATGCCCATGAAGCACACAAAAGAGTACTGTCTCTTTAAGAAGGTACACTAATCCCCTACCCCCTAGCACTTCGAATTTTGTAGCGTCAATCTAGAAGTTTTTTTTATTTATTATTTGAATAAATACAAATACTGCTTTGTAGTTGACTACGACCAATTATTAGTCAAACTATATCCATATTGAAGCAAATGTTACATATGTTCTTTGCCTAAATTAATTGTTCAAGCTTAAAAATGGCTGAAAAAATTAAATACAAATATAAGGCATTCAGAAGACACATTCAAAGACGTGATGATATGTATTATTCTATACCGGTCACAAAGTGTTAGTAATGTTACTATTAGTGAAGCACAAAAACACCAGACCTGATGGCCAAAATAGGCCGTAAACAGGTTTTCAAGACTCTTAAGAAATAAGAAATATTTGCATTATAAATAAGGAATCCTACTTCACTCCTCCCCTGAGCCACCACCTTATCGTAGTGGATGAGTTTGCGTGTCCCAATGATCCTAGGAGCTAAGTTGTCGGGGGCTGTCATGCCCCTGGTAGGGTCACCCATGACAAACAGGTCCTAGGGGAGGAACCAGACAGAGAGTGGCTCAAAAGACCCTGATGATGATTAAAAACATTGGACTTTGTTTTCCCTCGCCCGGATGCGAGCACCGGGGTCCCCCTCTGGAGCCAGGCCTGGAGGTGGGGCACGATGCCGAGCGTCTGGTGGCCGGACCTGCACTCATGGGGCCCGGTCAGGCTCAGCCCGAAAAGATAACGTGGGTCCCCCCTCCCATGAGCTCACCACTCATAGGAGGGGCCAAAGGGGTCAGGTGCTTAGTGAGCTGGGTGGCGGCCGGAAGAGGAGTCCTCGGTGGTCCGATCCTCGGCTACAGAAGCTAGTTGTTGGTACGTGGAATGTCACCTCTATGGCTGGGAAGGAGCCTGAGCTGGAGCGTGAGGTGGAGAAATTCCGGCTAGATATAGTCGGACTTACCTCAACGCACAGCAAGGGTTTTGGAACCAGTCCTCTCGAGAGGGGCTGGACTTCATTCCACTCTGGTGTTGCCGACAATGAGAGGCGACGGGCATGGGTGGCAATTCTTGTTGCCCCCGGCTCCAAGCCTGCACGTTGGAGTTTAACCCCGTAAGCGGGAGGGTAGTTTCCCTACGCCTTCGGGTGGGGGGAGAGGTCCTGACTTTTGTTTGTGCTTATGCACCAAACAGCAGAATACCCACCCTTTTTGGAGTCCTTAGAAGAAGTACTAGAGAATGCTCCTTTGGGGAGATTCCCTTGTTCTACTGGGTGACTTCAACACTCATGTTGGCTGCGACCGTGAGACCTGGAGAGGTGTGATTGGGAAAAACGGCCCCCCTGATCTCAACCCGAGCGGTGTTTTGTTATTGGACTTCTGTGCTCGTCATGGATTGTATATAACAAACACCATGTTCAAGCATAAGGGTGTCCACATGTGCACTTGGCACCAGGACACCCCGGGCCGCAGTTCGATGATTGACTTTGTGGTTGTGTCGTCGGACTTGCGGCCGCATGTTTTGGACACTAGGCTGAAGAAAGGGGCGGAGTTGTCAACCCATCACCACCTGGTGGTGAGTTGGTTCCGATGGTGGGGGAGGATCCCGGTCAGAGCTTGCAGACCCAAATGCATTGTGAGGGTCTGGTGGGAACGTCTGGCAAAGTCCCCTGTCAGAAGGAGTTTCAACTCCCACCTCCAGGAGAGCTTTGACCATGTTCCGCAGGAGGCAGCTGACATTGAGTCAGAGTGGGCGATGTTTCATGCCTCCATTGTCGATGCCGCTGATCGGAGCTGTGGCCGTAAGGTGGTCGGTGTCCTGTCGTGGCGGTAATCCCAGAACCCGTTGTTGGACACCAGTGGTGAGGGATGCCGTCAAGCTGAAGAAAGAGTCCTATCAGGCCGTTTTGGCCCATGGGACTCTGGAGGCAGCTGACAGGTACCGGCAGGCCAAGGGGTCTGCCGGTCTGGCAGTCACTTAGGCAACAACTCGGACATGGGAGAAGTTTCGAGAGGCCATGGAAAACGACTTCCGGATGGCTTTAAAGAGATTCTGGTCCACCATTTGCCCTCTGAGGAGGGGGAAGCAGTGCACAGTCAACACCGTGTATGGTAGAGACGATGTGCTGCTGACCTCGACTCGAGATGTTGTGGACTGGTGGAGGGAATACTTTGAAGACCTCCTCAATCCCACCGACACGTCTTCCAACATGAAAGCAGGACCCGGGGTTCCCCTATTTCTGGGGCTGAGGTTACCGAGGTGGTCAAAAAGCTCCTTGGTGGCAAGGCCCCGGGGGTGGATGATATCCGCCCGGAGTTCCGTAAGGCCCTGGATGCTGTGGGCATGTCTTGGTTGACACGACTCTGCAGCATCGCGTGGACATCGGGGTCGGTGCCCCTGGACTGGCAGACCAGGGTGGTGGTTCCGCTTTTCAAGAAGGGGGACCGGAGGGTGTGTTCTAACTATCGTGGGATCACACTCCTCAGCCTTCCCGGTAAGGTCTATTCAGGGGTTCTGGAGAGGAAAATACGCCGGATTGTCAAATCTCGGATTCAGGAGAAGCAGTGTGGTTTTCGTCTTGGTTGTGTAACTGTGGACCAGCTCTATAATCTCGGCAGGGTCCTTGAGGGTGCATGGGAGTTTCCCCAACCAGTCTACATGTGTTTTGTGGAATTGGAGAAGGCATTCGACCGTGTTCTTCGGGGAAAACTGTGGGGAGTGCTCTGGGAATATGGGGTATCGGACCACCTAATCCAGGTGATTCGTTCCCTGTATGAACGGGTGTCAGAGTTTGGTTCGCATTGCCGGCAATAAGTCGGAACGTTCCCAGTGAGAGTTGGACTTCGCAAGGGCTGCCCTTTGTCACCGATTCTGTTTATTACTTTCACAAACAGAATTTCTAAGCGCAGCCAGGGCGTTGAGGGGTTTCAGGTTGGTGGCCACAGGATTCGGTCTCTGCTTTTTGCAGATGACGTGGTCCTGCTGGCTTCATCGAGCAGTGACCTTCAACTCTCACTGGGTTGTGTGAGCGGCTGGGTTGAGAATCAGCACCTCCAAATCTGAGTCCATGGTTCTCACCCGGAAAAGGGTGGAGTGCCATCTCCGGGTCAGAGATGAGGTCCTGCCTCAAGTGGAGGAGTTTAAATACCTCGGGGTCTTGTTCACAAGTAAGGGAAGGATGGAACGTGAGATGGACAGGCGGACTTGCGCGGCGTCTGCAGTAATGCGGAATCTGCACCGGTCTGCCGTGGGGAAGAAAGAGCTGAGCCGAAAGCCAAAGTTCTCAATTTACCGGTCGATCTACGTTCCTACCCTCACCTATGGTTGTGTGCTTTGGGTAGTGACCGAAAAGACAAGATCATGGATACAAGCGGCGGAAATGAGTTTTCTTTCGTAGGGTGGCTGGACTCACCCTAAGAGATAGGGTGAGGAGCTCGGCCATCTGGAAGGAGGAGTAGAGCCGCTGCTCCTTCACAGGGAAGAGCTGGGAAGAGCTGGACGAAGTGGCCGAGGAGAGGGACGTCTGGGCTTTCCTGCTTAGGCTGCTCCCCCCGCAACCCGACCTCGGATAAGCGGAAGAAAATGGATGGATGGATGAATCCTACTTCAAGGAAATTCACGCTCACGCCTGCAACCAATTAACCACAAACGAGGAATTATTGACCTCGTAAACTATGTTTATGTGAACTAAACACAACTGTCACAGAAACATTCTCTTGCATTCAAACCCCTTCCACTATTATGGGCTAGACCAACAAACGTTCAGTGGACCTCTGGGACAAGATTGTAGACCTGCGCAAGACAAGCATCGGTGAGCAAGAGACCAATGTTGGGGGTGGTCATTCACAAATGGAAGAAATACAAGATAACAGTCACACTGTGGAGGAAGGATGATTCTGAGGAAGGTGAGGGACTAATTACTGCAAAGTTCTTGGGGACAAAGTCGCCAAGACAAAGAATGATAACACAGTTTGTTGTCATGGATCAAGAGCTTCCAGGTCACATGTTACACATCCTTGCCAATAAAAACCTGAATGGTAACATGCAAATGCTGAATACAACCTCAAAAACACCATCCCTACCGTCAAACATGGAGGTGGAGACGTGGCATATGACAAAGGCAACAAAGGAGTGGCTCAAAGTGAAGAAAAATCCTGTAGTGGCCTAACAAGAAATCTGGGGGGAAATTGAAACATCGAGTGGAAAAGCAGCAGCCTGAGAAGCTTCGGGGGTTGGAGAGAATCTAAGGAGAAGTAGACCAAAATGCCTCCTGAGATGTGCCGACTTTTCACCACATTTCAACATAAGGATATATTGTTAAAGTAATATGGCATATTGGAAACTACGCCAAAAGTGAGCATTTGTGATAAAGCTATCATAGGACTGTGCAGGCATGCCTAATGTCTAAATACCATAAATAACATAGGACACCTTCAATCTTCTTAACATTATGTGGTGCAGAGTGGCCTTTAGAGTGCAATTTTGTTGTAACTATTGTGCAATAACAATTAAGATTATTCTGTCTTTCCATCCTGCTGTTGACTGTTGCGACATCTGAGCTCTTGACAGATTCTGCCGGCGGCAACTTTGCACAATAAAGTTGTGAAGGTAACTATATTTTCCCGCAGGTGGATGACGTATTCCAGGCAAGCCTCTGCATGCTGATGCTCTAGCGTAAACAGATGTCTTGAAAAATATATTGCATTCCCAGTGATGACTGTACAGTATCATATGTAAATGTTGGTCATCTTGTGTGGTCCAGCTATGCAAACGCCTGGGGTCTAACCCGCCGCTACACAACCGCGTCTTATTGAGGCGAGCACACTATCGCCAGGAGGCTGAACTATCAGGCTCCCAACCCACTGATCAGAATTCTTAGGGATTGGGAGAGTACGTTTTATTTAAGGTTGTGGAACACAACTGAGTAGAACTTTTATGTAACCTGACAGGATTAGATAACTTCACTTTTCTTTTCAGATGCCGGCCAAGTGTAATGTCACTAACATGCCACCAGAGGGTGGTGTTAAAAATCTCAAGGAACACAACCAACAACTGTCAAGACGTGTGACTGGCAACAAGTACACAGGTTAATTCTGTATCTTCTCTCACCAAGTGGAATAGGTCATTTGTTCTGCCATGTGTTAACACTGGCATATTTGTCATTAAAATAAATAAATAAATAAATAAATAATAATAAATAAGTATATGGTTGGTATTGTGACATATGATGGTACTAATATATTCCAAACCAAAATGCTGTCCACTGCTTTCAGTATGTTGGTTATTTTTTCCTGCTCATATTTTAAAGTTTCTAAAATGGCAAAACAAAAAAAATCGCCCATGGGCCGCACTTTGGACACCACTGGACTATGGAAACATGTTGGCATTCGTCTTGCTTATCTATAACATAAAGCCCATATATCTAAATGTGGCTATACTAACATTAACAATTATTATTGTGTTATGTTTTTTGTTATTATGTCATTTCAATTGGTAATCTATGGGGTGTCCAAAACTTGAATATTTTGTTATTTTGGTTCCTCTGCCACAGTGACGTTGTCGGTAGCGCAACCATGTTGGTATTTATGCTAATAAGCCGCCTGTCGGCCAATGGCTGCACGGCTCTGATAACCCTCAGCCAATCAGGAGACACTGCTGTGACTCACCAAATAAGGAGCGACAACACCAAATAAGGAAACACTATCTCTTTATAAGGAGGAAGGTAGTTCTAGTGTTGTCATATTACTCCGCAGTTGTAAATTCTCGTCTAAAATGTGGGGGTTTCATTCATTTTAAAGCATGCGAGAATGAGTGAGGTGCTATTTGTAAGATAAAAAGGACGTTTTTGTCACTAGCTAGGTAGTGTTTACATTAGTTTGCGTTCACACCTCGGACTACATAACGTGGCGGAGCAACATGGCGGTCGCTTTCCGGGTTGTCCTTTTAGAGAAAGTGCTGAGAGTTTCGTCCATAGAGTAGGCTGAAGACAAGTGTGGAGGCTGCCGAGGGTCCGCCGGGCAGCATCACTTAGCGAACTTTCTCCCCCTTGTCGGTCTTGGACTCCCCGCGCATTCGATGACCCAGTGGTACATGCCTTTTGTCAGTCAGTTACTTGATAGCGAGCTCCAGCTTTGTGGGCTGGTGTCAACACAGTCGCCCCAGTAAGTAGAATGTTACCGAGTCAGGTTGGGTCGGCACCACCAGGAAACGCGTCAGCCTCAGGTAGAGGTACGGTCGGGCTCGGTTCAAGCGTTGTCGCTGGCGGGATTCGTCCCGTCTTGATTCGAACAGGGCAGGCTTCTCTTGGGCTCAGCGAGAGTGTCGCGCGGCACGGAACCAGAGAGACCATTGGGATGCTGGGGGCGAACGGTCCAGGGGGTCCGCGAGGTGTGAGGTCCGGGAACGGGACCGGGGTGAGCCCGCTTCAGACCGCCATCCAGGGAAGCGTGGTGGGTCTGAACGCAGGGATTGTGCTGCCTCACGGGGCCAGGTTCGACCCGGACAGAGAGACGGTGCCTCTATGCAGCGGCTCGGACAACGACTCGGACTCGGGAGATGATGACGAACCGCTTGGGGACAACAGGAGAGGGGTGAAGAGGGAGCGAGCGGAGATGGAAGCCGCCGTGACGGGGCAGGAGGTGGGAGTTTCTCCGGGAGGGTACGGCCTGGTTCCCGGAGGAGTTGCAGGGGCCAAGCCCGGGAAGAAGACACGTGGTCGCGTCAAAATAAAGATGGAATTTATTGACAACAAGTTGAGACGTTACACCACTTTCAGCAAGAGGAAGACTGGCATTATGAAGAAGGTGAGTGCTGCAGTCAAGTGCCCCGCGTTAGGCATACCTGAACAATCTAATGGCGTCCGTGCAGGAAGTGCTAAAAATGCCTTTACATCCTTAATCATTCTCACCTCTGAATTCCACAGCCTACTGCATTATTGGGTTTGCAGTCTGTAGTTCAGCTGCGCTGCACCATCCGGAAGCTGGCTCTTAAGGGTGCGTTCAAGCGGACTCTAAAGTTTGCTCCGCTGGTAAGGTTGGTTTAGTCAAATGTGAGTGCATTCCATCACCAGCGGGACTGGACCAAAGAGTGAGGGATGGATCTCGGTTTGCTTGCACCAATAACCCCCAGATATATGATGTCTGCCATAGAAAGGAAAGTCATGAGTGTATGTGTCCCGGAAATGTTGACACACTTGTAGTCCAGTACTCCGGACTACAAGCGTGTCAACGTTTGTGTCACCTGATTTATCTACTGGAAGGTGCTGTGTAGTGCAGTAATGTACCACTGCTTACTAAATAAAAAACCCTAGTAAAACAAAGAATTATGTAGAATTTTTGTGTACTGTATTGGTGCCCATGAAATGATGCAGATGTACCTAATGTTATGACCACAGGGTATACGTCCATTCATTGGTGGACTTGGGGCACACAACACGGTACCAAACCATCAATTACTTTCAAAAGCAGTTTGTCATAAGCTGTATAATGATTATCAATACTTTCAATGTTAAGCTAGAGAGAGCATGACACGCGGTGGGTTTCAAATAGACATGAGCAAATGACAGTTCTATTTATGACCATGGCCACCCCCAACTATCTCACACATCTTCTGGCACACACATTTCCTTAATGTGCATGCACATACTGCATGGAGGCGCTGGAAATGACCAGTTACTTTACTGTTATTCGGTTAAAAGATTGACCGTATTGTTGAGTTTGCCGTAGTGTGCCTGTTTTTGCAGGGTTGATTATTACAAACAAGTCATGCAGGCAGTGCTTGCCTGTGTTGCCCTCAGTGGCACAGGCTGTTCCCTGTGCCACTGAAGCAGCACGATGCTCGCAGGCGGCAGCCATGTGGCGGCGAGCGACAGCAGGCCTTTAGGTGCCAACAGCTGACTAAACCTCAGGGACCCACACCAGAGCAGAGACCGCATGAGCGACAGGCTGTTGTTGCACGTCATAATGGACTTTGTACATTGCGTGTGCAGTGGTAGTGGCTTAGCATGGCTGACCTGGTGTATAAGGAGTCTGTACACTTTATCAGAACCATCAGCATTGAGTCATGTGTAGGTATCACTCTGAAGCGCGTTTCTGTGTCAGCTATTGATTCAAATCATCTTGACTGTCATCTTCCAGCTCGCGCACGCACACACATTGCTGCATTTCTCTTGTTTTTTCGCCCCCTCCTCTTCTTTTTCTGTGTATCTCAGATCGTTGTCGTGGTAACTGAGGTTTCTTTATGAAGGCTCTTGGAATCCAGAACAGCATTTGACACACTGTGGGGATGGAGAAAGTGTTGAGTTGATCACAGAGATTGAAAAAGTGCACATTAACTGTTTGCAGGATCAAAAGATTAGTCTGGTTTTGAAGCTTCGATCGCCAGAAGTTTGTGAAAATGTGCACATGAGCATGATCCAATTTGTTGCTTGTCATAAAGTGGCAAAGTCCGTCATTATCAGAATTGCCTTTTTGAGCCAGTATTTATTTATTCATACGTGTAGCAGCAACTAACCTTCCTTTGTCTCTTCCTCAGAAGGGCCTTACATTTTATGACTAGTGCTTTTTGTAGATTGACCCGTCATAATCCAGCAACAAAAAAGACAGACGTCGACACAGAATAGAGAAGACGTAGATATAGAAAATGGATATTAAATCGAAGCAAAATAATAATACGATATAACAAAATGCCAAATAAAGGTGGTCCTCTGTTTATACGGAATTCTGTATTTCATTGTTTTGTGGTTACATACGCGCTGTCATATATTAATTACAATGTAATTATAGTCTGTAAACATGAGTCTGGCTCATGAAATAGCTACACCGTGAAAGAATACACTATCTGCTCAATATTGGCTGCACTTTCATCATTAAGGATAAAGATCGTATTGTAATTATCAGGTCATTCAATCCATCACAACTGGACTGTTCGGGTTGTCTTGGAATGATTGAATGCCCTGAGAATACAATGATCTGGATGAGTGAGCATATTCATAGGCATACCGTATTGTATTGTAATGTCTACCCAGACGTTGTAAGGATGACGAGGAGGTGGACCATCAACAATTTGTGCATAGCAAAAACAAAAAAAGGCTACTATTGGCCAGACCACGCTGAAACAATAAAGCATATTCCACTGCCCTCCCCACACACGTAATGTTCTAAAACGATTGGAAATCCCCAAACACTTTGACTCTACAGTACACGTAGTTGCCAGGTTGATGATCCTCTGAAAGCGACAGTAGTAACTACTGCTACTGTTTCATTTAATTCTTCTCTTTAGTGTTTTATTCCTGTATTTTATGTCCCTCATGTGTTCTGCATAGAGTGTGTGTGATTTAATGTAACTTGGGTATACGACTTTACCCAAAACTTTACTTAGATCACTGTCTTTGGAACAGAACTCGTACGTGACCCAAAAACCACGTGTAGGCAGGTATTTAAGCTATTAGTGACTAATTAACATTATCTAAAGCACAATAAGCAAAAATGAAAATTGCCAGATTGTTCCTCTGGCTTTCAGAACAGTAGTTGTCTGTTGATTTGCAGAACAACATCTGATATTTATTCTCCCAATTGTATGGAGGTAAGTGTCTTGCCCAACAATTCCAACCTTAAATACGTATGTTACAGTAAACCCACTTTGGAATGCAATCCTGCTACTAATCCTTTACCGTTACACTTATTTAGCCTTTTCTTTCAAGATTAAACGGTTGGTAATCTGATACCAGGGCTGCACAAAAAAATCTACTAAAAAGTGATTTACACAAACATGCATTGTAATTGTAAAGTAAGTGTAAGTGTTGTAAGTGTAAAGGCCGCACGGTGGCTGAATGGGTAGCATGTTGGCCTCAGTCAGGAGGTTCTGGGTTTGAATCTCCGTTGGGCATCTCTGTGTGGAGTTTGCATGTTCTCCCCGTGCGTGCGTGGGTTTTGTCCGGGTGCTCAAGTTTCCGCCCACATTTCAAAAACATGCATGTTAGGTTAATTGGCGACTCTAAATTGTCCATAGGTGTGAATGGTTGTATGTCTTTGTTTGTCTATATGTGCCCTGCGATTGACTGGCGACCAGTCCAGGGTGTACCCTGCCTTCCGCCCAAAGTCAGCTGGGATAGGCTCCAGCATACCCGCGACGCTAATGAGGATAAGCGGCTTAGAAAATGAATGAATGAATGAATGCAGTGTAATTTCTAAATGACATTTTTGTAATACAGAGTGACACAAAAAATGGGAACTTTTTAACAATCCTCTCAAACCAAGAGTGATGGAAAAATATTTGATTCATAGTAATTGAAACCTTAAAACATGCCGTTAAGAAACATCAGAACTCCCTCTGCGCAGTTGTCAAACTATCACAGTTTTTATAAAACATTTTTATGGATAACGCACGCTGTTGCCCGTTCACGATCCATGGTTACTAAAATGGGAGTGTGTTTACTTGCTCAAGGTCGCTGTCTCGCAGTGCTGCCACTTGCTCATGTCTGCTAATGCGCACTTCAAAAATTCCCTTTTTTTGAGTCACCTTGTATAACTTAACAAACTGCATCGAGCAAGACAGCTGACCCTTCCTCCTCACTCTTCTTCCTGTCTCTCAGCTAGCCTCACAGGCCAGGGTGAGTTGGCTGTGCTGCACTGGGTGGCGAGGGGAGCCAGCTGCAATCGCATTGTTCAACTGACTTTTTACGTGCATGCATAAATGTACTATGGAGTGAACGATCTTGGCATATTTTTGTCTTGATGGATTCTTTTCAGTCTTGCTATGAATTTCTATTAAGAAAGTCTACCATTAACTCTCCTTCCGGAACATCCCATAAAATTGAAGGACAATCGGAAGTTTCTTTAAAGCAGAATAAGACAATGAGTAATCAAATACTAATTAATAAACTGTGTGTGTGTTTTTTTTAAGCCGCACAGTGGTCAAGTGGCTAGCATGGGTTAGAATCTTCGTTGGGCATCTCTGTGTGGAGTCTGCATGTTCTCTCCGTGCATGTGTGGGTTTCTCCAGGTAATCTGGTTTCCTCCCGTATTCAAAACAATGAATGTTAGGTTAATTGGTGACAATAAACTGTTCATTGGTATGAATGTGATTGTAAATGTTTGTTTTTCTCTACGTGCCCTGCCATTGGCTGGCGACCAGTCGAGGATGTACCTCGCCTCTTGCCCAAAGTCAACTGGGATAGGCTCCAGCATACCTGCGGCATAGAAAATTGTTGGATGTTTTTCTTTAAAACAAACACACAGTGCGTGGAAAAAGTTCCAAGGAAATACCATCTCAATACTAAGCAGGAATATTATGCAGCCCTACCTCATACATTGTAAATACCGTTAGTAAAACAAGTCACAACACTCATGTTTGACACACCAGGAAAGGAATTAAGTAAGATCTATTTCTTCCTTCTCCTTTTCTGTCATGTTGAATTGTGTATGTGTAAACATGTGATGTACTTCATAGTAACTTTGTTAAGCATGTTGCAAATGAAGTAAACCATTATTAACATTAACATTGCAATAATACATTTGTAGCTTCTACAAGCAACTGTTGCATGTCTTGACATACTGTATGGAACAATTAAAAGTCAAACATTCCTAATGCAGTTTTGAAAAAAATTCAGCAAAATGACTCCCCTAAATGTAGTTTGCCATGAGATTAACTCAAAGGATTAATTCTGTGTGCTTTGCTAATCAATCTATTGATTTGTAGGAGGTTATCTGTGACCTTGATTTCAATAAAATGGATTGTGATAGGCTTGTCACGAACATAGTTTGCTGGATGATAACTGTCTCACAAATTATTGCCGATAAATCATATTAGTGTCAACATTATATTGAGTCCATTGAGTACATTTCATTAACGTAATGATAATATATGGCATAATAATGTGAGGACACTGTATCAAAAGCGACTTTAATAAAAAAAAAAAACAAACAAACAAGACAAGAACAAAAACAAAACAACAATAAAAAAGGAAAAAATTTATCAAAATAAAATGGATTCTCCGTGTCTTTTAGCAAAAAATTGCATTCATTTCATTGTATGCTAATGCAGACGTCATCTTTTTGCATACACACATTCTTGATTCACTTTTAGCAACACTGTGTGCAGACTATGTTGATCACGTCTAATTAAGTATAACTTTTTGTAGGAGTTAGGTCAAAGTACATGCTTTGGATGAAGCAAAGTTTGTTGCACATTGAGGTGTTATATACGTGTATACTTTGGAAATCACGGAAGCTGAAATGTAAGTTCCACCGTTTAGTATTTTATTTATTTCATTGAGTATGAAAAACAGGTTTCATGTCACATAATGACCATATGCAAATGGGCTGAAATTGACATCAGATTGTGTTTTATACACAACAGGCAGGAAGAAAAGATTCAACACTTTCCCCTGTTTTTTTAGTATGTTTGCAGTATATTTTCACATGGATATGGCTTCAAATCAATGTAGTCTGTGCATAAAATGCACTGTTGCTGGTATGCCCCTCATCCCCCCACTAAGACAAAAAAAGGTTCACTCTATCCGTTCATTTTGCCATGGAACCAACACGCCCAGGTGGTTGAGACAGATGCACTGAGTGAACTCTCTTGTCACCCAGCCTGTTTGAAATGCCGTCATTGTGAGTAGAAGGAAAGTTTGTGTATTTCCCCGGTGGACCGCTCGATCATGGTGTAATATCACCACAAACACTAACCCCCCGTGATGTCATACAAGACTTTGGCATAACTTTATTCCACAAAAGGACCAAGAAGTGTTAAGAGAACATAAAAAGGAAAACACAAAGAAGAAACAGTGTTTGCAAGGAATGATTCAAATAGCTAATAGGGGGTTAAGTTAATGAATCGTTAAGTTAAGTTGTTTGTACATTTTACAATTGCTGTTTTTACAGTCCAATCCAAAAGTTTGGGAACGCGTGCAGGTTTGGGAACACCTGCAGTTGTTCACAGGGGAGAACACAGTACACTTACACGTAAGAATGTTAAGAATATGCTTAACAGGAGTGTAATGATAACAGTTCAACCCTGAAACAAGTTATTTCTATTTCCATTATTTTCTGTCAAAAGGCCCGTCACCCTCATGTGACCAGAAGTGAAGTTTGACAACAATCCAACATAATATCTGAATATGGACATGACTCACCCCAGTCGACATTCTCCTAACATTTTGTTGCCTCGTTCTCCACAATGACTCGCAGAAGTGATTCCACTTCTCATAATTCTCGTCAGCGCAAGACGACGGACTTAAGTGCGTCTTTCTTCTTCTGTGGTTTGGTGTGTCACGCGGTTCCGTGTTTTTTAACAGCGCCAAACGGTGGCGTGCCTTGTGTATTTTATTGTTTTCACTCAGTCATCCGTTCCCATCTGGATGCAACTATTTACTAATCCGACACAGTGTTAACCCCACCTTTTTTCAACCCGCCAAAAAACATTTCAGGAACGTTCCTGTGTGGACAAGATCCCAGAAATGACAGTGCACCTTAGAGTTTTCAAAGTATAGTATATCTGCTGCTTAACCAAGTTTATAAAGTGTCATTAATATCTCTTAGGTTGGGTTCAGGGCCAGTGACAGCTTAATGAGACAGATAATGTATAATAAGACATATAATGACAGGTAATGTAACCTTAATAAAATGCTGATAATGGGCTTCAATCTCAGCACTTTTGTCCACATTTAAAAAGAAGAATCAAAGGCAAACATAGGTTTTATTATGTTTTTGAATTGCGCAACAGCATGATACATTAATTGCATTTTTAGGACTAAAAGTTGTTTGGTAACTAATTAAGTTGCCCCCCTTCCCCAGATTACATGAGGAGAATGATTTAAGACAATGTGAGACATTCCTCTGCCACTAAAGCGTCCTTAAGATGACAAATTATTCTTATTCTCTCTTGGACGTATGCCAACTATCAAACGCTGTCTGACATCGCTCACTCACCACTGCAGTGCTAATTAAACCGGAGCTGCTTCTTGGCGGGTTTTTTTTGTAGTTCTTATACGCCAATGGATCTGTAATGTGTTTGCATTGTGATCATTGAGAAACAGCTTTGGTGTAATTATTGCAACGTGAAAAGTAGCAACTCGATGGCCTGGTCCTCCAACTGCATTTTCATTCATTCATTCATTTTCTATGCCGCTTATCCTCATTAGGGTCGCGGGTATGCTGGAGCCTATCCCAGCTGGCTTTGGGCGAAAGGCGGGGCCGTGGACTGGTCGCCAGTCAATCGCAGGGCACATATAGACAAACAAACATATAGACAAATTCACACTCACATTCATACTGATGGACAATTTAGAGTCGTCAATTAACCTAACGTGCATGTTTTTGGAATGTGGTAGGAAACCCACCCGGAAAAAACCCACACACGCACGGGGAGAACATGCAAACTCCACACAGAGACGCCTAACGGAGGTTTGAACCCTGAACCTCCTGACTGTAAGGCCAATGTGCTACCCACTCAGCCACCGTGCGGCCTCTAATGGCATTATAAAAGCATTTAGGTTCTGTCAGCGAAATGCAGCTCAGGCGCAAGCACGAAGGTGATGGTGACGACTCAGTGCTTTGGCAGGAACACACACATCCTCCACAAAAGTGATGACTCATTTAGATATAAAGGCGGCTTCACCAGTTCATTCTGAGTGCAGCCTCGACATGTTTCATCTTGTGTTTATGTTGTGTTGCAACCCCCCCTCTGGGGTGGGGGGGGTGGGGGGGGTGAGCGTCTGGATGCTGTATTATGTATTACAATGATGCAGAGTGTGCTGGTGGCCTCGTGGTTTGCAGCCAATCATGTCCACTCCCCTGGCTGGCCTACTGCCACTCCCCCTTCCTGTGCAGGCTGCTGCACTGCTGCAATCAGTCTCTCAGCGGTATCACACACTATTCTGGAAGCCTTATCTAATGTTATTTTAGCTTCATTTGCACTACACGTCACATGTGACTACCATGCTATTTTTAGCTTTCTTGACTAGGTTGTTGGTTTCCAGATATTCAACTTTTGGGTCTGCTACATCCTTTGCCTTCTCATTTTAAAACCTTTGTGAAAGATGTGTTTACATTTACCTCCCTGTCCTCACCAGGCCTATGAGCTCTCCACCCTGACGGGAACCCAAGTTCTGCTGCTTGTGGCCAGTGAAACAGGTCATGTATACACTTTTGCCACTCGTAAACTCCAGCCCATGATCACCAGTGAGACGGGCAAAGCTCTGATCCAAACATGCCTCAACTCGCCGGACTCACCGCCACGCTCCGACCCCTCCACTGACCAGCGCATGAGTGCCACGGGCTTTGAGGAAACGGACCTCACCTACCAGGTGTCTGAGTCGGAGAGCATGGGCGACACTAAGGTGAGTCATTAAAGCTCTGTTTCCACATGCAGCAGAGTTTGCTTTAGTTTGATATGGAATTGGTGTAGGGTACCAAACCTTATCTGTACTTACAGGGTGGTGGTGGGGACACTGCACCGAAAGTATTTTTTTCCATAGGAAATAAAATAAGTGTTGCCATCATCAAAAAGGTCTAGTTTTAACAGTTTTAAAAATAAGGCTCTGAAAAAAGTATTAGTTTAAAAGATAATATCAGCCGAGCACAAAAACATCATTAAAGTGTACCTTTCTTGCTGAGCAGGTGTGTGTACCTTAGCCTTTATTAAACAAACTAAACAGCCTTATTTATTTATTTCTTTAAATACACTGTAGAGTGTTAATGCACTCTGTGGTGCAGCATTGCTGGAGCTTGCTGTGGGTTTGAAGGTGGATTATTTTCCTATTGATTTCTTTAACAGGTGACTGTTCAAATGCAACAGTGGCAATGTTAGTTTTTGTCCACTGGTCTGTGTTGGGGCTGCATGGTGGCCTAGTAATTAGTATGTTGATCTCACAGTCAGGAGATGGAGGGTTTTAATCTTTGTTTGGGCATCTCTGTATGGAGTTTGCCTATTTTCATTCAGATTTCTTCCCAAATTCCGAAAACATGTACTGTATGATAAGCTAATTCAGTGGTTCTCAATTATTTTTGTCATGCACCCAATGAGGAACACAAATGTTTTCACGACCCCCTCCCTATTTAAAAATACCAATGAGAAATTGATACAGCTATTATTTATCTGTACTGTGTGCAGATGGAACTCAAAATTGAAATCAGCAAAATGCGACAAAATAGAGAGCAGAGCAGAATACTAACGCATTTAATTATTGTTTTTATCTAAGTTGCATGCTGAGTACGACCAATTATACATGTTGGCAGGTCTGCACTAATATTGAAATTCCTCCCTGCTGTCTCTTATGCCCCTCCTGACAGTTCATCGGTCACCCCCAGGGGGGCCCGTCACACTATTTGAGAAGAACTGGGCTAATTGGAGACTGTAAATTGTCTGTTGTCAGTGTGAATGTGAGTGTGAATGGCTGACTGTCTATATGTGCCTTGTGTTTAGCTGGTTGTCAGTCCAGGGTGTACCCTGCCTCTCACCTGAGGTCAGCTAGGATAGGTTAGATAGGCTTCAGTTCACTGTGATTCTAATGAGGACAAGTGTTAAAGAAAATGAATGGATGATCCCTTTATATATAAATATATTTCCTCTATGATTCCAATTATGTTTAGCATTTATTTCAGTAAAAATTGCAGAATTTTGGCAGCATTAAGTCATCATCGTTTTAATGTGCATTCCCTCACAAACTGGGTTGTGTAGCACGTGCCTGTTACTGTTTCTCACCATGTTCCCAATAAAATGTTTTCAATTATTTATCAAGACTTGTAAGGTGTTCAATGTAATTCATTTAATTCAGCCTAGTTATTTACAAAATGTTTGTTTTTTTAAACAAGGTACTTTAATTTTTTTTAAAATAATTGCTTATGAATGTTTTCCGTTTTCTTCATTCTCAAACAAAGTGTAACTTGATGAAATAAACAGCCGCATATGAAGGAAAAATAGTGTGCTGGATGTCCTCCATTGTTGTTTATGTTTACTGTGTTATGTTCCTCACAAGCCAGGGTACAGTGTTCCACACTGTCCCGAACTGAACTGTACCAAACCGGGCTTAATTAACCCAATCCTGAAATTTCACAGTAGCCTTGTGTTTAGCATGAATGCGGATATCACGATTTGTCTGGAGAGGTAAAAAAAAACCTCTTTGACAAGCACATCAATAACGCTCAGAAGCCGTTATAGGAAATGATCTCTGTTCAACTATAAACACACTTTTAAACTTTTGGCTGGTTTGTGTGTGAGGCCCTTGTACTGTATCCCCCTCGCACTTTGACTATAAGCACCAACAATTTCTCTTTAATGAATTCAAAATTCTCAGTGTAAAGTCGCAGTGCCCTCCGTGGTGGATGAGGCAGGTAATATGCGGAGTGTTATCCCTCTGGATCACAAAATGTAACTTGTCTGCTCCTCTGAACCCTGCTGACCTCTCCTCCAGGAAAGCCTCGTAACACTACTCAAGATAAATCACAGCAGATCTGGTTTGTGTTAAAGTGAGAAACATGCAGCCTTCTATATGAAAAGCCTCTATGTTTATCTTCTTTGGCTATGGATGAGAGGCAGAGCTGTTATACCCAAAGTTAGGCGTCTAAATTGTTCTTCCTCACTGAAATAGGTTCTAATTCGGATTAATGAGCATTTTATGTCACCAGGGTTTTTCAGTGACGTCTTCAGTAGGACCTCAGTGTTAAGCTGTTGCACTTTTCTAACTCATGAACTCTCACATTACTCCGAGACAGAGCCATGTTATAAAAGAAGAAGCTCTGTAGGGAACTATAAGGAACATCCTTACCACAGTGTTGTATGCTGCAAAAAGTTCCCATCTTGCCACTGATTGCGACATAACAAAGGGATAAAACATAAAGTGCGTCTCACCAATTATTCTAACAAAGCAGAAGGACACAACACACATTCTTTTTCTGGTTATAAAAGAAAATTTTTTTCCTTTTCCTGTGCACAGTACTCAATTTCTATCAGCAAAAAGCACTTTAATTTAGATTTTTTTGCAGTGCCTTTAGTGGTGCAGCGTTAGAAATGACAAGGATAAACATATATGCTGCAGTTATCTTACCTTGTTGCTGTGCCTTAGCTCTGATACTCCAGAGTCTCCACTCGGCTGTACTAGTCTCCTGTTGAATAATGTGGCCAACAGCAGGAGACCATCATTCCACTCTGTTGTATTTTTTGGCTGATGCATTAAATGCCTCATGGAAAACCGAAACCAAAATAAACATGACGTTTATTTGGTCGATTTGTTGGACCTCTTTATTTACTATCAAACTTCTTTGCTGTCCCGACAAGCACACCCAGCTGGTCAATGGGTGAACATAATGTTCACGGTCTCCTTTTGGTTAAAAAAAAAAAAACTACAATAAAATAAAACAATCGCTTATAAACACTTCCTGCATAAGTGAAGAGCAGTTCCTAGCACATCGAACAGAGAATGATTATCAGTAACACAGATCAGTGGACGAGCACTAAGTGTGGCATTTCCATAGTGAGTTCAGACAAAATAGCGTTGTCTCTGCCATCTGACATGACAAGTGTTCCTAACCACATGTGTGATTTTTTTCGACTGTCAACATAGAAGTGAAAACATCCATCTTCATCAGAAATGTTGCCAAGGGAGGCGTCACTGAACACAACAAAGTATTTTTTTCCTAAATAATGAAGCTTAAGAGCCACCTTTTGTAACTTCATATTATTGATTAGTTTATTGACTTAATGAACAGGCTGGATTATGGCAATATTTATATATTAATATAATGCCAAAATCCAAGAGTCAAATGTAACATGGGGCCAGGTCTGCTGCGCAACCCAAAGGATTTGATTACCTGCCCCTTCTCCACCTCATTAGGGTAGGATTCTCTTTGCTATGTTTATGTTAAGAGGTTGCAGATGATCAATGAAAGTGTGATGGTAGATCTGCACCCCATCATCCACAGTAGTAAAGTCAATAGTTAGTTTTTATGTTCGTTGTGCCCAACATGAAAAGCCGACGTTGGTTTAAGAATAATGTTTGTTAAAAACGTACGTGAACCCGCCAGTGATGTGTGGTGAGGTTCATGGCTGGTTAGGCACTGATTCCTTTGGAGTTTTTGTTTTAATGTCAATACAGGTTGGTCATCAGGGGGATAAAAAGACAAAGAAAAAAAAAACTTAGTTAAAAATTGTGTTTTCAAATACTTCTCAGTCTCATTTATTTTTTTTGAAAACATTTAAAAAAATGTGTGTTCCAACTTTTTACCTTTTGACTTTTGTGTGTGTGTGTAGTACATGCGCCCTATCCTTCTCCAAGTTCTGATTACCTTCTAGTGAGCTTGCATACATAATCAGCCATTTTGGCAGTCATTAAATTCATTCAGCAGAGCATAAACATATATTAAATTCATTTCAATTGTTCTCCCGCTGGTGCTGCTGCTGTAAAAAAAACAAACACTGGTTTTCCTCTCTTTGGAAGGACGACCGAGACGTTCACCTTCCAGTTTGCACCGCCACCTCGGGATGAGGAGAGTACTGCAGCCCTTCAGTGTATGACATTTTTCTGTATTTTATTGTCCATGTAGCAATAATAATAATTATAATAATAATAATAATAATAAAAACACGCTTCAATTAAAGACATTACACTAGCTGTAGAAAAGTTTAAAAATAAAAGACTTTATAATCAATGTTTTAGCAACGTTATATTCTTGACAACATTTTGAAAAACAGCCAGTTGCCATGATCCAACTCAGTGCACTCACTGAGTGCACTCAGATGGTAGGCTGGGCTTACCAAGCCGAGAGGTAATCATCTCATCTATTTGAT